>PDGT01000011.1:2719275-2843425 GCA_003671415.1 Megathymus violae | reverse complement strand
TTTTATTTTTCAGGATATTTGCTTAATATGTAAATTTTATTCCATCTCCAGTGTTCATTTAAGTAATTCATTTCCATTTTGTTATATACAATTTGCTAATGTTAAATATATATTTTATGCTTCTATAACAAAAAAAAGAAAGCGGAATACGACGTCGTTGTAGGTAATGCTTTTCTTATTGGTCGTTTTCCATTACAACGAATATACCTAAGTCTTTTTACTTCAACCTTGATAATCATTGAAGTGAAGCTAAAACAAATGCGATAACATTGATATGTGTATTCAATTAGTATTTATATTATAGTAGTATGTATTTTGATTGGTATTTTTTAGCAAAGTTAAAATTTTATTCATATTAGTTATTAACATATTTTTACTATGACAAGGTGGTTTCAATGAAACAATAAGTCACGTTCGATATTGAAGTCATAGTGGAGTTCGCTAGATGGCGTGCGTGTGGTCGAGTCGCGTGCGCAATGTAACCGGAGCGACACGCGCAAGTAATTCAATATGGCTGCCCGATGTCTCTCGCATATAGGTACGTTGCCGGAATGGCATTTTAATATCCCTTCGTTAATGTCATTTATTGTTTACTTCGTTCTGCAGTTTAGCCGGACGGAAATCACGTATGTGATGTTCGGCAGGGTCTTCTCAAAGTGAGAGATCTTTTAAGAAGTACCAACCAATTGGTAATTAAAATTTTGTTTGATTTGCTGAAATGATTTGTTATATCGTGTACTGTTTGCTTTTATCCGTACAGTGTACTTGGAGATACCTCCCCTATTTTTATTAAAATCCATATACTTTTCGGTAAGAAACTTTCTAAAATTGAAATTTTTTAAAATTTTCTTTTGGGAAATTTAATTACGATAAAACTACACCAAGATCTGTATGATAAAAAGAAAAATAAAACAGAATTAAGAAGAAGCTAAGTGCAAAAAGATATTATCGTATTCTATTCATCAATGGATTGATTACAACTGAAATTTATATTGAACGAAATTACACAGTGAGCTGGCTACAATACCCGGAGTCCATTACTCGGAGCTAGCTGCCAGCGCTCGAGCTCGGACAACGCCCAGCGGCTAACGAGCCCGCGAGATTCGCCGCCGCCGATACACCGACGACGCATTGTTGCTGCCGTGACAGCTTTCGCGCCATTGTGCACGAGGTGTTCTCAACCAATCATAAAGTGCGATCTCAGTTTGTTTTCTTCAAAACGCTCGAAATATTCAATATGATTAAGCTTTATGAAGTGAAGTTCGATTATAATTTATTCGCCGGCCAACCGCTATAAATCTTTGGTGGTGTACACGCTTAAAAGTTTTTTAAATTAATTCTTACACAATTGCATTCAACAAACACCGAGAAATTATAATTTTATTAAATATTTTTTTTTATTCTATAAGTCCGAACACACCTAACTGAGTAACTACTGTTTTACTCCTTTTATATAATACATAATATTAATTATACTGAATTTAAGATAACAAAAAAATTTTTCAGTTGGCATATGTACTTGCATATCTGAGAAAAACCGTATAAGTACCAGTAGATAAATGTTCCACATCCAAATGTAATTATGACGTACATAACTAAGTATAAAGTAAATATAATGAGTAGAATTAGTAAAAACACCATTTCCATTTAAAAAATCAGTCATAGCGGGAATATATGGGACAGTAATTCGGTTTCACCCCTCCATAATAGCAATGCCGTCAGCATTGTAAAAGCTTTCATATCAATTGAATCCATTAACTGAGTACACAAGTCCTGTCTGTCTATTTGCTCATCAGTTTTTATCATTGGCCAGTTCATGTTTGTTCGATCGGTCACTTCCATATTATGGATGAGCTATGTCCCTTCAACAACACCAATGCGATCAGAATTTTCAAAGAAAATTATAACCTAAACACATTCAATAAACTCTTGTCAATTCAAGGACAGAGTAATATAATTTTGTTTTGATATTGTCTGTTATGTGTAAGCAATTTCGACAATGTATTCCATAATGAATTAAAAATATTTTTTGGATAAAATTATTTGCTAGACCTAAACGTATTTGTAGTAAGTGATCAACAAAATATTATAGGTATACATTTGGAAAATACAAAATATCCAATGCGTTAAAAGACAAAAGATTCTTTCAAGTGATGTACATTTCGTATGCCAGCATAAAATGTTTTTAACGCTGTCAAAAAATAATTCTATGAGTAAAATAGAAGAGGACATGCTTGAAACTCGGATCGTGACTTCTGAAACCTAATTTACACATACAGATGTTTACCAGCTTAAAATTAATACCAGACTGTCCACAATCTGCCACCAACGAATACTCTCCTACTTTGGTCACATAGCACGGAGACAGCCAAACAACATTGATAAACTGGTTGTGGTGGGCAAAGTAGACGAAAAAAGACCTAGAGGCCGATCACCTTCTAGATGGTCCGACACCGTAAAGGATATTGTAGGCATCCGAGTCACCGAGGCTCTGAGGAAGCCAGAAGACAGGGTGGCATGGAAGCAGCTCGTGAGCTCCGCCATCAAGACTTATCAGAACGGGCACGATCTTCAGCAATGAAGAAACCGATAAAGAAGAAGGATCCTAAGAACCTTAGGGTCAGACTTCAGACGTCAGAATTGGTCTTAGTCTACCATCAAATTAAAACGATGACTTAACGATTGACTATTTAACACCAGATAGATACCCTTTCCAAGTATAACTCTCATAATTAATGCTACTTAAAAAAAAACAGTATTTTTATACAACTTTAAAAGTATCTCGTACTGCAAGTGTACCTTAAGAATATGACTGGTTTCATAAAATATCGACGACCATAAAATAAGGATACTTGCTAACTTTGAAATTATCATTGGATTATGTTAAAGTTCCTTTAAGTTTTCTCCTGATATGGAAGTGGAATTCTATTTAAAACAGGAACCCATAAAACAGGCTTGTCCTATCTACTTGTGCATGTGCCATTTGTCCATTCGACGGCACTTAGCTTAACAAAAACTGATAGTTGTAAAACGAAAGAGGGAAACAAAACCTCGGCAACAAGACCGGGCCATTTGGTTCAGAAATAAACTAAGCGGTAAGAATTAACAGGGATAAAGGATTAAAAGAGTAGCCGAAGCAGATTTATGTCGCGATGATTGCAATCGGACCGATTCTGCATGTAACAGCACTTTATTTATTCTCATCGGAGAAAAGTGCGTGAACGTTGAACTTAACGAAATTGTAAGTTATTTATGTTTATTCTTTCGATACGGGTGTAATTGTTTTTACGATTTATGTTGCCTTTTAATGTAGTTACTTTTGATAATATTTTCTTTGCAAAAACCGTTTTACTATGTTCAGTTAATGCAGTCGAGCTAATCGATAAAGCAAACCGTTATGATATGAACAAAATAAAAATAAAACAATGTTATGACAGTCATTTAAATTCCGTTTTATTATTTCATAGATACTCACAAAATGGGTAAAGTAAGCAAAGGCCGATGTGAAAGTAAATCGTAAAAGGTACTCAAAAAGGCAACAATATGACAGCCATTTCCCATTCATTGCTCCTCTATTTACAGGAACGAATCGACAGAGGTTTATCATAGCAAAGTCCTTTCACACAACCCTTCTCGCAGTTATCTGATAACGCAGTGAATGCGGTGCACATTTGTCTGTACGACACTCTCTCCACACTGTCTAGTGTAAAAATTGTCAGCGAATGTGCCTAGATAGCGATCTGCCATTTGCAAGCGATAGAAGGGTAATCTTTGTGTTCTTTATGGATATTCAAAAAGTAGCATTAATGTGTAGGAAATATCACTTTCGTAACATGTTTAAAAAGTTCTTTATTATTTTACATATTATAATTGTAAATATTAGAAGGATCTTAAAATTTTCCATATAGCCAACATTATCAGTAAAATGTAGAGTTCTTAAAAATAGTATTATGCAGGTGGGGCTAAAAGACATATCGACAGCAGGGTAATGAAACCCATTTCCTACATAAAATCATGGATACATAAGATCCAAACGAATGAACCAACTAAAATGCAAGCCTTGCTGCCAGTAACACCTATCAATTCAGCCGAGGCGAACCGAGCGAGCGATTGCTGTAATTTCTATAAAAAATCAACGGTAAGGTTCGCCAGACACACCGATTCGAAAAAATGTTTCATCAACAATAATTTTATTATCGTAATAACAAAATTACGGGTTGAAGCTGTAGAAGCGCAAATTCGAGTCTTAATCTCGCCGGTTTAGAGAACTTATTTCAACAGCACTTGCTTATATGTCAGGGGGAGAAATGGAACCTTTGTTGGCCTATAGCATTATTATTTCTCATTTTGTTTTGTTTATTAATACAATTGGCTTGAGGCGCAATATTGATATTCAAGTTTTGATGATCACTCGCGCTGTGAATTTTCTTTCCAACCACCGCTGTATTTTTATGAATTTTATAACAATTGCGTTCCCCAAAGCTTTTGTTTGCGAGCCAACGAATTGTGTAATGCTTACTTATTTAATGAATAAATTTTAATATTTATGATCTTTTCCATTATAGTTTTGACGTTTGATACAATCTCGTTTTACATCTAACGTAGGTACATACATATTTATTTTATTGAATACTACTCACAATAAGTAAAACTAAGATCAAGTTAAATTATGTTATGGTAGTAAATATGGAATATCCATAGTTCACGGAGATTCTCATGGAGAAAACGGAATGACGTATATAAATAACTTGCAGAAATATCAATTAAACAATTATGCTGTCCGAATGAAATCGTGTGTAATGATAGTGGGCCGGGCTATAACTCAGACGCATCTGTTCTACGGGTATTTGCAAAGGCACGACATGCACTCGTGCCGATCCGTTAAACGTAACCTATTCGTGAATATCTCCAAACTTTACCGACTGCTTATTTTTCTTTCAGCTTTGAATAATTCAGTATCGAAAAATTTGTGACTGTTAGAAAATGAACTTCTGTACAAAATCTTGTATAATAACAGTGAAGAATATTTAGTGTATGTACATCTGGAGGGTTCCCCCACTGAGGTTCCCCAATTCAAGACATTATTTAGTTTAAGACCAGCATGTCAAGTACTTTTATAAAGATTTTTTAGTAGACGGGTAAAACCATATTCAGACAATAATAAAATGTAAATTGGAAGTAAATAGGAAGTATCCATACCTTAAGATAGCTTTACTTTGTTATAGTTTAATTACGTTGAAATATTAAATTATTATTGAAGAAGTGAAATAATACTAAAACCAAAAATAAAGAAATAAAAAATTTTAATTGTTTACCGTATATTGTGTTTCAAATGCTACTTATCTTTAAATTACTATTGTTTTTAAAACAGGTTTCAGAAAAATAATGTGATTATCTTATGTATCTATCTATATGTTTTATGTATTTGTCTATATGTGTGTGTGAATGTGAATATCTATATATGTGAATGTGTTATCGACCAAGATAGTATTTTTAATTTATAAAATTTTAGATCATAAGATATTAAATAATGAACTCATAATGCGATGCAAATGTACCATGTCTGTATGAAATAGCTATCGAGCAGAACTCGCGATAAAAGTACCCACTTGATTCGAGCTTAAGAGTTAATCAATGTTGCTATGTGTCGGATTACACAGAATCGATTCGCGCGAGATGTTGACTAATATCGATTATAACATTTACGTCGACCGGCCATCTTGCATGTTGTCTCTGTATAATGTATGATAATTTCGTATGCTAATTCTAAAACGTTGAGTTGTGTCTTACGTCTGATATTAATCACATTTCAGAGCACTAATGTAGCAGCTTATTTAATGTTATTATTTTTAATTTAATGAGTTATATTAATGAATTCAGTGAGGTACATAACCGAGTAGATATCTGTTAATAGTTTGCTTCTGTACATGTCAAAAACTATTTTATCGGTAACATTTAACGTTCATATATTAACACACCTCGTATATGGCATGTATGAAAACAAACATGATTATGACATTAGTGACAAATATTTTATTTATGACAAATATAATGTCTTAACCAATAATCGACCCCGGCATACTTCACTCGATTGATAAAATAGTAGTGAGCTAAGGTCATAACGCTTCTCCAATTTTCTTCTTGGTTTACAAGTGAAAGAAAATCTGCGAATCACAAAAAGATAAAGTAAATAAGGGTTCACGGACTTCAGGTACTAGCAAACTACAACCTAAAAAAAACTTATGAAATTAAAACTGTATCTGCAGAATACAATAAGACATACCTTTTTCGTAGCTGATTTGTCGTTCCTGCTGGCGGGCGTTATCAGCCGCGACCTTCAGTAGCCCCTGAATGTTGCGAAGTAGGGTTTCGGTTGATGAGACCAGCGTGTCGGCGGAAGGGTCGACAGGCACCGAGGGCGGTGAGGTGGATGGCGCGGGGTAGTTGACGGGCGCTGGTGACGTCGACGCGGGTAGATCCCGCTCGGCATCACTCAGATCTGCTCCTGCCGCAAGAGATCCACGGTTCAGTAAATATAATTAATTATAATTCTTTGAAAATTCAATGGCATTAATTAGTGTAAGGAACCTATTTTATAAATAATGCCGCTTACGAAAATTTGTAATTTCTTTTGTATACACGTCGCTAAGGAACTAAACAAAAAGAAGATAAAATAACAAAAAATGTCGAGTGCATTTCATAAAGAAGACGTACAGTGAAAAACATGCCACTTTCTTAACTAAAATATATACTTATTGTAATAATAATTAGTCCACAAGATTAACTGTATGTATGCAAACTTAGATCAATTTAAAAAAGTGTACATGGTCGTTATTGATCTTTGTTGCCGCGTAAAGTATTATTGAACTATAGATTTGTAGCTGCCGCTGTAATTATAGCGAAATTGATATGAAATACCTTTCACACTATATTACTGGGTTGAATAGATTCGTAATAGAGAAGATGATGACACGTTTTTATGCGAACAAAGTAAGAAATAATCATTTAATTATAAGCGTTTATATCTATTGTGTAAATCCTCCTTAGGGTTAGCTATTCGATTAAAATCGATTTTGATAATTATTAATGTTTCTATGATAAAGATTTATCCATAAGTTTGACATTCAAAATATATTCCGTATTTTAATTCCGAACCAATAATTTTGTGTATTTTACAATTTCAATTCCAAACATAATCACAAAGAATATTAAACTAAGGACTTGTTCTAGACTCGGTGCACATTTCGCTACCTGGCTATTAAACAAGTACACCATCCGTAATGGTTAACTGCAGTGGTGAATTTATGTCCGTTGTTACGTAGATAAATCATTCAATTAAATCACCCGCTCGCATTAATTCTACCATAAGCCAGTAAGAAGCTTCTTAGGACAAAGTTATAACAGCGATATAATTATGGACGTATAACGTTATTTGGGATCGCGTGCGTGTATCATTCCCATCGCAATTATTATTGCAGGTACATCGATATCGCGTGGTGATCATCGGTACACGGCTTTGATGGGGTCCGGCAACCACATATACTTATTCAGACGACGAAAATTAATCATGGTCATCCGCTTTAATAGCTCTTCAGATTTTATGGATATTCGTTATTCTTGATTAAAAACCAATCGTTACAAACATCAGAAACGCTTATTTTATTGAAGTAAATTTGCTAAAGTGTTTATGCCAATTTAAAGATTTTTTACCAATTCATCGTCCTACAACTTATGCGTTACTTGTTTAGAGTATTCTACAATTTCTAGTTACAGGTACATATACAGAGGTACATAATTACAACTATAAATATTAAGTACGTGCAGACAAGTTACAGAATAAGAATCCGCTCGAGCCATTCGACACCGAATGGGCTGACTTTAACAGATTTATATGCTCCGTTGCACTATACCACCTGCTTATTCCTTTTGCGAATGCTTTAAGTATCGATTTTTACACAGTGAAAAATTTAATACACCTAATCTCTGCGTGTAAAATCAACTGGCGGACACGGTTATTTCAAGCACAGAGAATGTTCGACAATATGTCAATAACGGACCGCACACATAAAAAAGAAAGCGTTACGATTGGCGTCTCTCACGGTCCAAAGTAATCTATCGATACATTTAATTTAACTGACAAGATAGTGAACGCTCATCACATAATGAAGACAACATCGTTTCGTCATTGTCGATGCGCACGATAGCACTTTCGAGTTGTCACAACACCATCTTCCTAATAAGGCCAATTAACAGAATTATCGCACGAAATTCGACTCTTTTCAACTTATACTTAGTATTCAAAGCGAGTCGTTCTTCCTCATTGAGATTTAAAACTTTATAAATGTGAAATAAGAAGGGGTCGGAACCGAAACCGCCGATTAAATGAAAGAGGTAATACAAGATGGACAAAGATCAAAGTTGAATGATAGTGGTTAAGAAAAAGCTTTTTATAATGAGGCTGCGGCAATCGTGATGAACGTGATTCACGTATCGACAGAATTAATTATAAAATAAATATGCATTTGAAATGCACTGCTAATTGAACATTCTAATGGTGTTAAAACTGTTCTCGAAGTGATTGTAGAATTGCAGAAAGATGTACGAGTTCTGAAAGCGGTTAAAGATCGGGCAAACGTACAGTTTGCCATAATCGTCATAATCTATTCGTTCCCACGCTCGCCAAGTATTTTGTATGTATATTACAATAACCACAGCACACAATCCTCATTGTTTCACGTTACGTGGAGTTAATTTAGCTATTGTATGCTTGGAGTATTTACATTTGTGAATCGCTGTTTTGACTTGCAACCTCGCGTAAGCAATTGTGTATAAGCATGTTACTTGTGCTCACTGTGTAAATATGATATTCGTTATTAAGTTTTTAGTTAATTTAATATGTGAGTCATAATTTTGATAGAAGTAAGCAAAAAAAGATTTGAAATTATTTTATTTTGTGAACTGAAACTAATAAATTATGATGTCTACGATGTTATGTTATAGATATGATGATTTGTTAATGGCCCTTTGTGTTTTATTTGATACAGTATTTATTCACAGGGAAATATGGTGGTTGCTGAGAGACATTTATAGCGACTTAGTATAAACGCAATTCTTATGTATATGGACAGAGAATTACTTATTTCTTTCTGAAAAAGGAAAGTACCAATCGTATTTCATTCATGCAATAATTATTATCTATTCAATGGTTGATTAGTAACTAAACGTTAATAATAATAATTTTAACGTTTTCATACAAATTCACGAAATTATTCATATTTTTTTAATTACAACTGATACGCTATTTCGTTTGTTTCTTATTCAACAATAAAAATATATGTTATTTTTCTTACCATAGACCTTGCTTATATTACGGAAAAACATTGTATATCAGTGACTATACTAAAATTTAGAATAAAATAAAATAATATTTGTTCATAATTATCAGTCTAATAGCCAATCGTACGTGCTATCGTAATTTAGTGATGTTAAAGTAATAACGAGTTCTCATTTGATTGATGATCTAGACGGGCATAGTGAACACTAAATTGATTAAAATATTTAATACGGCGATAGATTCAATCAACAAAAAGCCGAAGATAAAATGAGTGTTGGATGTCATTGAAGAAATTGTCATGTCATCCATCATCAATGCAGTACATAACAAGGTAGTGGGCCAACGTAGACTTCTTACATAATCATTATGTTATGTTTTGCAAGTCCAGTATGTTTCGGTATAAGTATAATTGTTTTTATCCGTTTTTTACTAGGTAATGTGATCTGTGATTAACTATACAAACTATAATACATACAATTCCATAACATAATGCTAAAATGGCTGGAATAAATCGGGTTTTTTTATTGTTTAATGATACCAATAAAAGTACTTGGGTACATGGCGTTTATTGTAAGAAATACAATTGCATCCCTATACCAAGTGTCATAGTGTATAATTCATACTTTAATGATGCTTGACGTCTGGTTGGCGGTCGGTGTTAAAAAAAATCTTGCCAAATCATTAATATGTATTTAGGTATGTATCCAATTATATTATTATTTTGTCCGAATATTCATGTGGTTTAAAAACTTCAGATGTCACCTCGTGTATCAGGTCGAAGGATGTATTTTTCTAACAGAAATCTGCGATCACTTTACTTCTGCAAACGAATCGAGAAAAGCTGGCATCAAAGTTGTATTCAACAACATATAGTGCTACAAAGTAGAAACTCTAGTCGTATTCACAGAGAATTTTTATACTTATCATTAAATTGTTCCCGAGTAAAAAGAAGGTGGTTTTATGGCTGATAATTTCCGAACTATGAATGCTGACGGGTTCAGGGTTATTACTGAGTAATTTTGCTGAGCATTACATGTCGAGTACCAACACTGAACGGGTGATACCTACCACCAACCTGTGTTAATATTACACGGACATTCTCATGTCATGCCTCCTTGTGATTATACCCGATAGGGAAGAGCTAATTTTACAGCAATCACAATTACACCTAGATAGCATTACATCCACCACTAATAAATCCACGTATATGCGAATTAAACCGAAAAACAATGTACATCCTCTAAGCACATGAGGTACATTTTGTAGCTTAAAAGTAGCAGAATACATTGGTACTACAATTAGCGTTAAGTTTTAACTGCACCGATGGCCACCACCGCATACTACAGTACAACTGTACGTAATCTGCAATACTTAGTTGAATATATGTCAGCTCATTCTACAGAAATGCACAAGCTGATTTCAATGTAGAGGGGGCATAAACCATTTACATGAATTTTCATACAAATATCCCACACTTATGCCTTCTTCATACACAAAAACCAATGTGGTAATAATACGAAACTTATACTTCGATATGATTTTACAAGACATATGACACTTACTAAAGTGAGTCACACTTTATTTGAGTCACACTTTAGGACTCAGATAGTATCACTAATAATTCTGAATACAAGGCTACTTGATACAACTAGGTTCACGCTTCTACAAAAACACCTAATAAAAGGAAGAAATGGCATACCATCATCCTCATCTTTAACATTGTGGTCGTCAGTATCAGAAAGCGGTGCGTCACTCTCGTCAGTATGCGAACGAGGTGACGCTGCCGCAGTGGCGGTGGAGGGCAGTCGCGGCGGCTGCGGCGTGCGGCGTGATGCGGCGGAGCTGCGCCCGCTGGCGGAGCCTTCGCCACGCTCGCCACGGTCTCGATCGCGGTCGCGATCGCTCCGCTCCGTCCGATCGCGGTCCCCGGACCCCGACTTCGACAGGTTAAGCACTGGACTGTGACCCGGTGATGAGCCTGAGATAAAAATACATGTAGCCATCACTGACTCGCTTTAAGATACGCTTTGTTATGTGTTTCTAAGTAGATATTATCAGAACTAACAAAAAAGGGTTGCGATTTATGACTGATGTAAGTGTTTCATGCTTCATTTTTATGACAAAAATTAGTACCGTTATGTGAGCCTTCACGAGCTTTGTCCATTGCTATGACACGTTCGATATCTCCCCTCTCATCGCGCAACCTGTAACAAAATAAAATTTATTTAAGCTTCAAATCCGTTTTCGTAAGCTGTTAATTTGAAGAAAATATATATAATTAAATAAATATTTATAATTAAAATAAATTTTAAATTCTAATGGTAATACGTAATTGCATTTCATTATAAAAATAAACCTACTTATGGTATTATTTGTTAAAAAAAGAAAACGATCGAAACAAAACCTTTGCGGTCCACTGTCTTGATAATGCAAGAAGGGACTCTGTTTCGGGTCTAGAATTAGCGTGATGATATCGCAAAGAATATGTTTTTAAGATTTCTCTTGAAAATCTTAAAAATAAAATTTTTAATATAATTTAAGTATTTTTATTCACATTATCTCCTTCTTATGACTGACCTTTTAATGTATAAAATTCTGTCTGAACGCGAAGGTCAAGGGGATACTCGAGCAAATTGACCAAATGGAATAGATAGTGTTCACATGCTTTTGACGACATTATAGGTAATATACACCGATGCTGTCCCTTGTTATGCCTTTCGTTGATGTAAATTAATAAATAAAATCGCAATAAGCCTAGTATTTTCTATGGTGGTCACGCCATAACATTGATAAGATAACCCGACAGTGGGTTGATGATAGCTGGAATAATACAAAATTCTTTAAAAACTTACATTAAAATGCATTATAACGAATCGATACTAATAAAGAATGTCAACAATATGCAATTATTTAAATGGAATCACATATGAACACATCGTGGAAATTATGAGAAATCATTAATTTCTATCTACAATCGGTCACGCAACCGCGCAAAACGAATCCTAACAAAGCCACTGACAAACAGTTTTATCATTTGAAACCATAAACCATGCTCCCACTGAGTGGTGGAGCTACTACAAAGGCAAAAGTATAATATTGTAAGACCCCGCTGAGTTTCTTTGTTAGCGGATGAAGACGGTATATGTAATCATTTGGTACGGATCCTCTGTACCGTTACCCTAATTCCGTAACTGCTTTTTTGATTCTAAATTATTGGACTTCTGATGCTTCCGTTTCGTTCCCTTTTTATTGACTAAAATGCAATCATTTCGTCTATTGTTTATGTTTGTTTCGATTTAAATTAGTTTGCCGTTTTCATAAGAGCGTTTCTCCACCTTTAATTCAGACAGTACAAAATATATATATTCGGTGTTACCGTTGGATTACTTTCGGTCTACTTTCATCTGATTATCACGAGTTCAAAGTCCAAGTCGAGGTTTTATAATAACTTTCTTGTCGGAACCAATTTCGCTCATTTCAAAGGGGTTAATGCCACAATTTTTGCCCAATAACGCCTTTTGAGCATTTGAATATAAATGACGTCTGAAAGTGAAATGTAACATACATAATAAGTGGCTGTTTTAAGCCTTCGTGGAACCCTTTTGTGGATTACAGTGTACTTTGAAAACAGAGAAATTGAAACCGTAACAGAGATATATGTACAATATTTGTTATATATGGTGGGAGTGACTAGTATAGACTAGTGATAATTATAGTGAAATTCATATAATTCATATAATACCTAAAATATTTTTGTTTATCGTGCAGAAATATGTAAAGATACTTTTAAAATATTTGCGTTTAATAAAATTATAGTAAAGATGAAAAAATAGTAATATGAAAATGAAATAATGAACTTTAATATTCAAGATAAAATAATTCAATTAATCATACAGAAAGTTTGAAATTATATTTGAACACAATTTAAAATAACCTACCAACATTATTTAAATAAAGTGATCGAATATAAGAGATTCGTAATTAAAATGACAGGTCGTAGTAGTATCTTGCTAAACGAATGAAAAATAGAAACCTTTCTGAAAATAAATATTACATTCTCTAAGTCACGTCTTACTCTGTACACCTCTGTAAACCCTCGAAATTGAGTCGTTTCGTACTTTACTGACGAGTCACGGAGCTCCGTTTGAATTTAATATATTTTTCATTTCCGCTACCATTAACATGCAAATAATTCTTTGTATGGTTAAAATCTTTCAAACGTGAAATTCATCAAAAGTATTCTTGTTGAACTTTTAAATTGGATTCTCTGAAGCGTCTATCATTTTAGATTTCATATAGAGGTCTTACCTTTATTTAATATATTATATAATACTACTAGAAACATCAAAGTCAATATTAAAAAATTATGTAGACGTCGTTTAAGTAAGCTAAATATTACAACCTTTATCAATGGTTTATAAAGGTTATATCAATTCATAATGAACATCATAAAGGTCATATTACATTTTCTAAAACTATCTAATCGTTAGTCAATATTTACCACAACCTATATCGTCTAAATACTTTGATATTCTTAATTTTTAAGGATTTTTGCCATAATTATTTCAAAAGTAACAAAACAAAATGTTTAATAAATTACAAATTAAATAGGAATCAAACTTATTTCTTTTTTCGATGAAACGACACTGTTTAATAAGATTTCTCGCTGTTGAACGAATCCAGAGGAACGGATCAAAATAAATTATCTCTGTTCGATCGGACAAAAGATAAAGTCTGTATCAATACACTAATAAATTATTTCCACTTCCTTGGTCTTATTTTGACCATTATAAAATTATTAATATGATTGATGATGATTCAAAATTAACAGGATGTGATATTTGTAAAAGCGTGTATCGAAAAGGACATAACTCATGTTTTCTTATATTCGTAGAATTATGCACGATATATTTTTTAACAAATAACGAGACAAATTAACATTTGCCCTAACGAACTGCCAGTAGCACCCGTCAGCGCCTCAGAGACAAAATAATATTATTCATTCACTTGTCACGTCGGAAATTGGCGTCGAATCACAGCACACCGAAGAAAAAATAAAATTTAGATTCCGTGATGGACAGAGGAAAATGAATTTAATGGCAGTCTTTCTTATTTTGTCAAATAAAAACTGTTTAGTCTTTACCATAAATAAAAGACCGGGATGTTAAATTTATTTATAATCTGTGAGTATGTGTAGAATGGCCGTATTATATAAAACTTAACTGATATTTATATAAAGCTGGTTGTTATATGTATATCCTAATAATGAAGGTTAACTTAGTTAGTTAACCATTGCCATTATAGGACGGCCACTGGCCTAAACAGATATTCCGGAGCCACGAGCGCGGACAATGCGTCGCAATCTACCACCAAAGCCAATGTACGCTGATTAGTTAATTCTGAACCGTTCATATAGCCTAATACTGCAGCATCAACCGTTCCGAACCGTTCTTGTATGCATAATCTGATTAGAGTAAGTATTAAATAGAGCTTTCAGTGACACTGTTGTTGCATAGTTGATTACGCCATGTTAAACCCTCTGCAATGGATCATTTTGTAACTTGGAAATTACAATACACAAATCCCAAAACCATTTTTTGTGGATGTCTTCACTAATTTACATTATGAGGAATCGATTAAGAAAATCAAATCCTCACGAAGCGTCACCGCGTAAAACATTTGCTTGACACCCAAATCAAAAATCGTTTTAGCTCACCCTCCCGAGGGGAGTTTGGGGAAGCGTCGACGCCTCAACATTTATTATTTCAGACATATCACTCACATGCAAAACAAACTCCATCCGATCCATCAAAAAGTTTTCTTTGTCCTCCCCGCCTCTTTGCAACACAAATCGAGTGTGTAAGTACTGCGGTTTAAGGTGCTACTGATATGCATTTGGAGAAATGGGTTTGAAGAAGCAATGTGTGCATGAAGATAATATGTTTTGATTCTAAAACTGGATAATTCACGAATACCACATCTGCTAATTCTATCCCATCTATCTATCTAATAATTCTATCCCACAGCAAGTAACTTTAAGCTGTGTTGTGGTGTAAGGGGTTTCGACCCATATCTAAGTCTGAGCTAATCGCCCCCGCTCGTGGTGCCCCCGGCTAAAAAACTGATGAGGCTATGTCCTTTGCTGTTGGATGGATCTATACTACTTATTTTAATACAGACTTCTTGGCTCCTCCTGACTATCTTACTGGTTCAACAATTAATTATTATACACATATAATTGATATATGGCCTGTGTTCATCTTGAATAATTTACCTTTCAAGTGGTAAAATAATTTTTCAAACAGGTGATTATTTTCCGCATATACACAAAATCACATAAATTCGCACTCGCTATGTAAATTATTATTGTAGATAAAGATTAGCTCGTACTTGATTACATTGTTTTTGATTATTGTGTGATTTTTTTTACATCTTCCCCTTGCAGTGTCAGAGAGCAAATAATAAGTGGATCCTCGCTTCCATATTGGCCGGCGACGCATCGATAAAGCGTTTAGTTTTAAGGGACGCTCACTGGCTGTGGTGGCCACTCCCCAGCAACTCTATCTCTCAAAAAATGGGTTTAGAGGCCAACGAAGCTTATAAAGGCGTTAGAAATAGCGATACATCTGGCTCTACGACTAACATCACCGTGGTTCTGTTTAAAACTGCTGGTTTAATGCATATTAATAAAGGGCTATTTAATTTTATGATGTTTATTTTAAAAGAAAATTAAAATAAAATTTTACTAAAAGATTTGTATCATGTTTTAACATTGGAGGTTGATTGCCTCTAGAGCAAGTATAAACTACGTGTATCCACTGGATTCACAAACATACCATTGTATTTTTTCAACAGCAAACGTTAGTATGATAAAATAAAAGTATAAAATAACAAATTGACACAGTATGAGTATTTACAAGAATCGAGTTAGTTGATATCTACCTCACCTCAATTGTAACACAAAAGCCAAATAAGCTTGCTCACCCAAAAGAAATGAGCATTATAACCCCCCTCAAGCAGTCAACAAAGCTTCGAAGAAAATCGAGCGAAAAAAGGCTAAAAACACCTTAGGGGTTTACTAATCGAATAAAAAATATCAGCGGCCGATGCCAATGTATGGGGGAAGAATGGAATAAATTATAAAGAAAATACAAGCAGCAGAGGGGTTTCGTTGCAAGTAACAGGCATACGTTATAAAAGACAAGACAATACGTTTACGAATATTATTTTGTAACCAAATAATATAAAAAGCTAATTTTACATAAAAATATTTTTAATACTTCGATGTATGTTTTATACAATTTATGTTTTGTTAAAGACAGCGGGTATCCGCTGGATTCAGAGGGCTCAGGACCGATCAGAGTGGCGCAAGTTAGGGGAGGCCTGTGTCCAACAGTGGACCTCCAAAGGCTGATGGATGGATGGATGTTTTGTTATCTACTGCTTCTTAACCCTAAACCGCCCATGTTCTTGTTAATATAATGACATTATTTTAGAATATGAATAAAATTCTAAAATAATAAATTTACAAATTAAATATTAACTTTGGGCATCTTATCAAAAAATATTTTGTGTGTCAATTTTATGTATTTTAATATTTTGTAGAAAGATCTTTTAAAGTTAACAAAGAAAGTAGCCATGCCAATGTAATGCGAAAAAAGCAACGTGATGACTTGTAAGCGACCGCACCCTTCGCATAAACGTCACGATGTCATTTGTAAAAATTGCGGCCTTCCAACTTCTTCAATTTTAGAACATGAAATCCGTAGAGTTGAATGTTGAAAATTCTTCTTTTAAAACTGCAAAATATCCTAAATGAACCTTAATTCGGATACTAATTAACATGTACTTACAATTTATTAACGGTTTCTGTGGTCATTTTGATTTGGTTTGAAAAAATCACTACTAGAATTTCTTTATCCAAGTCATAAATTCCGACTCGATATATTTCGAGCTTTGTTCGCGGAAATGTTTTACAAAAAATAACAAGATCTAAAAAGACGACGAAAAGCATTGGTAGTTAGTGAGAACTCCGCGGGGGAAACCGGAGACAGTTACTTAAATTTGAATAATATAATATGGAAAAAATTACATCACTTAATACCGCAATAAAAGTACACTAAGCGACCGGGGCATTATGCTTGCCAAATGCAAAGAGGGTCGAAATTTCGCTTATGAAACGTGAAATGAAATATAAAATGTGTTTTGAGAAAAATATAATATTTCTTTGGGGCTTTGGAGCTCATTACAACATCAGAAGTAGGTACGTGAGAAGATTTTAGTCTACAATTCTAAATCAATAGGGATTAGTAATGGCTTTGCATTAGTTATTACTTAATAAATGCGGATATACCTTTATATTGTAGATATCGGCACGCTAAGAGGAATTATAGATATATTCATGTTTATGTAATTTGACATTAGAGGAAAAACATAATACTGGCAAGTAGATATCGCTTATTAAATGGAGTCCCGTTGAAAGCTAGATATAGGACACAAATCCTGCAAAATAATATCGTACTGGTTCGCAGCAGATTACGGTAGCGTAACGAGATTCCGATCGGGCCCGTGCGATGTTATTAGGATTTAAGCGCCAGCGCGTCGCCTGTCTCCCGGCGCAATGTTGGATAATTATGCAAAATTGCTCCTACAATTCGTAGTCTCTGAGTTTTTAGGGACATTACCATTATCTGTAATGGGAATGTTTTTTGATACTGTTGAATTTCATTGTGAGATCTGTAGGGAAACGCGAATTATATTGCCTATTAAATCACTTGAAAGGTAAAGCGACCTACGTTTTTTGTTATAGTATTGATGAAATTCGAGCCGAGTAATTCAGTGACCGCAGATTGCATAAATATGGCTTCAACGCATATGCAGTAGATAAAGCGACCACAGAAAGTTCACATGCATCGGCACATTTCCAATTCAATTCCTTGGATAATGTGACGTGACAAACTCTTCCTGATCGTCCAGCGACTTGAGTATAACTCGTCTTAGAGTACTAGTTTATCTACAATGAAAGACTAAATTTGTTCAACGTCTGAGGTCGTTGGATGGTGGCGAGCAGTCGTATGGTAATGATTGTGATCACATTGATCGCTCGCGCTCACCACAACACGTTCCCAACGAGACGATAATGGGCCATCAGTGTTCTTTTTTTGTTTTTTGCGGTGATAAATAGATTTTTATGGATTTGAACGCGGTGAGCTAGTATTGTGTTCAAAATATTCGTTTGTTGTTAAAACTTACTTCAAATATTGATTGCAATATTTCAGTGATGACTTCATATTTTTTCACTTTATAGAAATTAGTGTATAATGATATATTTCTGATTTTTATTTTTAATTTACATTTAACGCAGTGTCAGAGGGGCGATACTAAGAGAGTTTCCTCTTGTCCATCCTGGCCGGCAAAGCGTTTGTGATGCTGCAGTGATCCCTTACGCTCAGGTGGCTTGTCTTTTCGTTTATCGATTTTTGTAATAAAAAATATTATTGTCAAAAAAAAACTATTTGTATTAAATTAATGTAAAACTTTAATTGTAGAATTTATTTTGTAACTGATAAAGACTGGGACTCATAATAACATGTCGTTTAAAATTAAGAAATTACCGACAGTTTAAGTGTATCAAAAATTGATACTATCTGTCGCACACACACCCTCTCCATCCGTTTATCTACAAACAGTTGGGGCCGGAGCGCATCGATCATAGTATTGTTCACACGATTGATAACCCTAACACTGCCCAATAGATAATACAGTGACTGGGTTAAATTTTAATGAACTAATTTTAAATTGAATTTTATTTATAACAGAAAACTGTTCTTTTTAATTCTAATATTAATATGACATCAAATATATTAGTTGGCTATGTTTCTGAAAATAAAAGTGAATATCGGACTTTAAAGGTGAAACGTAACTCTGCAAAAAACTATTCATTTCTTTGGTCACAAATACAAAAAATAACATGGTTTTGTGAAAACTTAATCTTTACTAACTAGAAAGAAATAGAAAAAAACTACCTAAAAAATATTTATAATCAAATTTCTTTTATTTGCAGTTTGTCACTTAAGTTGTAATGACACACTAAATGAAACTGAACAATGAACAGTTTCCTAATAAAAGTAATTTTATAACTACATACTTAAATATTTTGAATAGATTAAAAAAAAATTAAACTGTTTTTGACGCAACTTGTTTTTATTGAACGGAAATTATGGAACATCAGCCCGATGAATCGACACATCGATTGGGGTTTTATGACACGTTATTAAAAATCGTGTAAACAGTACAACAATTAACACAACAGAAACGAACGCATCTGCTGTTGAATTGTGGATGTATCGATACATCGTGTTTCGTGTACAGAACGGGGAGTTTGGCAGAAAGTAAACAGAAAATATAATTTAGAAGCAATTTGCCGCGGATATGTCCGCAATCAAATTGTCTCGTTAATACCGCGCCGCTATCAAAACATTTGATTTGTGGCCCGCAGTGTAGGGTTGAATGCAGTTATTTAGTCATTCTATGCTTGACTACGTTTGATGGCCCTTACTTATGTTCAATCAATTACAGAATATCGAGTTTTCAGATTTGTTATATCTTCATTTGCTATATGGAAATTTAAAAAATTGGTACATTATTCGCATAGCATATTTTTGTAATGACACAATGAACTGAATACACAGTGACCTATAAATATATACAACGTAAGCTATTTGAAAATTACGACGATAATGAAAGTAACATAACAACCACCATCAAACTACAAATGCCAACTGACGACAAATGCCAACCAGATCTTGACAAGAAACTGAGGTGTTTTTATGAAAAATAAGATACGTTCTCAGTGCTATAGATCCCGAGTTTTTGTTAAACAAAATCTATTACAGAATAAGCAAAAACAAAACAAACAGGTGACTTCGCAATTTTGTATTTAATGTAACAACCCGGTGTTTCTGCAAAAAGAATTAAGGATTTACTAGTATCATTATTATTCACCGTGGTATTTGTAGAAAATTCCACTCTTCCAACGTTAGTAACTTAGAAAGAGGAGAAATACAGATATAATATAGAATCGTTAAAGGTTCTGTATCAAAAATTATTCAATAACATTGCATCCTTAAAAGTTACAAGTGTGATGATAGCTCTTATTAATATCATCATTCAAAACACATATTTTTAATATAATTACTAAGGAATGTAAAGGAATTAGTATTACCAATAAATTTAATATTGTATGAATAACTTACTAGATCTTTCTGTGGACAATCTATACATTTTGCCATTACGGCATGTTAATGTGTAATATTGCTTGTTAAACAAATAAATTTCATTTTGATAACATTTTTATGACAGCTATAAATACAATACCTATAAACATTTTACTTTGACAGCAAACAAATCAACCTAATAGAGCCACAATATCTTAGGTATACGAATGTCAATTGTTTCAATGATAACCAAGCTTTATCCACTCTCGTTCTTTTATCAAATGAAAAACATAACTGTTAAATGTTACGAGTACATTTAGAAACAATGTTTTCCGGCGATTTATGCGCACTCACACTCGACGCGAAGTCAGCGTGTAAACAGTGAAATACTTTTTATTCGTGCTATGTAATTCCCGGGAGTTGGATTTGCATAACAAAACGGGAAAAGGTCAGGAAGCGAACGAATCGGCAAGAGTCGGACTGGTGCCTAGTCAGCACTGTCCGGTGACGGAATGTTTGTTCTGACGCGCCACTGCACTTGATACTGTACTTGTCACTGAACAGGGTGTAGTTGGCAAGTCATAACATTTTGATTATCAACTATGTAGACAAATTATTTAACATGAAAATTGTGTCATTGTTGTTAGTCATCATCCGTGACAAAACGGTAATAGCTAATTAGTGGTTTCCTTTGTACCATAAAGATATTTGTATGTTTCTCTTACGTCAAAATTAACACCAGCAATAAATATCTTAGTACAATTTAAGGATTTTGCTGGGAATTTTTCTTTTATGATGTTTAACTAATTAAATAATAAATTTTCAAAACAAATACAACTCTTAAAAATGTTATATTTTTAATCTAGCTTTTATGTTATCAAGCAGGTAAAGAAAAAAAGTCCATCATTTGGTTATTGAATGCAGTCATATATCGAAATTATTTTAAGGATAAATAAATATTGCCAGGGTATATAAATAAAAATAGTAGTTAACGTCATTTCATTAAAACAAGATACACAAAATAAGTATTTTCGCCAAGTAATAGTGGAGTCGAAGGAGTTCCTGAGTAAGCTGAATATTAAGTCCTATAAACGTATTGTAAAGTTTAAAGCTTATAAACCGTTAACAAAAAAAAAACAAAGTAATATGAATACACACATGTAAAAAGAGTAGACTAGCCGGCAAAATACAAAAAAAACACACACGTAAGTAACAAGCATTCTTATATGAAAGAGAACATAGTAGAAAAAATAAGAACAATAGAAATATAAAACTATAACTAAATCTTTTGTCTTCATAAATGTAAAATATATTCTGAATATTAGATATATTTGAAAACGTCAGAACCCACTTCACTTAATAATTTGAAGTACATTTTCGGAGTGCGAAGGCAGCACCGAATGCTCAAGCTCAGGCGTTACGAATGCATATTCATGATTGCCTGCGCCACATGCAAATTGTGATTTACACACTGTAATGAATTCTTTTGATCTGTGGATTCACATATTTGATTTACCCCATCGATGTCAGTATTAACATGACACGTTAATTTCGTATTCATAGTTTTTCTCGTTGACGAATTACTTTTGTTATTGTGTTAATTAAGATAAAAATTTAATTCCACAATATACGAAGACCCTATGGAACCATTGATGGTAAAGTATTATTTCTGCAATATTTTACTTCGAACATGACTACTTCGACGTGCAGTAGAGGTAAACAATGGATAGTAAAGGAATTGGCGTCAAATATTAACCTTATCCAATAATTATAAACAACATTACAACGTCAATACAAGATGGCAAATAACATCAATCGATACAATCTCGTTACATGTGAACATATACATATTCAGAAGAGTCCCAAGTGGAAAAAGTAATCTAAAAACTTACATAATTACTTTAGCGATTCAACTGTTCGAAAGAAATGCAGAAATGACAAGACGATGACAAATGAGCATCGTTCGCATCCAACACTGTCTGTCGGGTAGCGGACCTCATCAAATTATTCCCCACTTAAAAAATCTCCGTAAACAAAAACGCAGCAAAGAAAAAAACAGTCCAGTCGCGGGGTAAAAAATAGTTATTGGCAACATTGATTGATGTGTACTAATAGGGCACGACGAAATGAGGCCGTCACATAATTAGAGGAAAAGTGACATCTTCTGTCAATAGCAGTGTAGCCAACTCGGTGTAAGGTCTAGAAATAGAATGGGCTTCGAAGAGGAAGTGATTAGTGCCGTGAACTTATTAAAAATTATTGAGTGAAGGCGGTTAATTGATTACTAGATGAGACGGTTCGTCAAACTACCGTGGGTAATTCAGAATTCCAAATAACCAAGTATATTGCCCTAAGTTGAATATTTTCAATTAGGATGATTTTGACGGTGGTTTCTGTCAATATAATTGAATGCACGAAAATGTCATTTAATATGGTTTTAGTGTTAAAGAAATATGTTTAATAAGTAAAGGGTTTTATGGCCATAAACCTAATACACGAAGGAAGATAAATATGCGAAACATATTTGTTCACAACGTTGTTCTTCTCAACGGAAGTGGCGTGAAAACAAGGAGGGTCTGTTGAATCTCACCGTGCCGGCGCACGCTGTCGCATAAAATAGAGTATTATTTGCAATTAGAATTACATATTACGGGCTATACTGTCACAAGTCACAAATACAACAAGACTGTAAATATAAATATAGTTTACACAACATGTTGTATTCATGAATCAATATCATGGTATCTAAGTAATATAAATGTCCATGATTTCAACGTTCTGTCTATTTTCTGGATGTACAATTAAAAGTATGTATATGTATCTATTGTATTATATTTTGCAATTTACTATGGTGTGCTAAAAAACTTTATTATTCCCAAATTACTTAACTCTACTCATTATAAATTAATTAATTAACTCATTCAGCAGCAAACATCTTAAACAATAATTTCGCTAGATACAAAGACAACTACAAATATAAGTAGCGAATCAACGAAACAATAATTCTTATACCCGAGCACTTTTATAAAGCAGCCCTTATCACAGTGTTCATATCATTAGTAATGCAAAATAATGGGATGCGAACACCTAGTGCCGTTTGCCAGCTAATGATTAATGCTTTTCGCCATTAATTCTTATTTTTGATGAGAAATTTGACTTGTGCTGTCAAGCGCCGGATCTAGATTAATATAGGCTGACGGTGCAACTTATGTCGTAACATTGTTAGACACTCCCCGATTATACAATGCTCAGTCGATAACTTTATTTTTGATATTTGACTTTAGTATGTATTTGTTGTGGATCTTTTTAATATTACTGTAAGACCGCGTCGGTTACATGTGCGCGAATAATTTAATGGAAAATATGTCACAGTCGATGTTTGATTAATTAAGGTAATAAAATTTTAGACGTAATATATGTATGTAGATAATAGTATCACGGATTATTTTAGACGTGATTTGCATGAATATTAATTTACATAGTAATTTGGATAGTAGTATTTATATAAAATAAAGATATACAACACGAATCGACTAGGGTTATCAAAGCCAAAGCAATAAATAGTTTGGTACACCAACGGTACTATCCGAATAGTTTAAGGCATAAAAGGACAAAGTACAAAGAGGCACATAAAATGCCAGTACGACCGCATCGGCGACAAACTCGGGAGGTATTCAGAGGGCTGACGACTGCCGCCGTGACTCGGCACCCTTTACACAACGCCCTTTGCATATTAGCCAACTGAAAATCAAAAGTCGCTATTATTAATGACTACGCGCCATGACAATCTAAATATCTCATGACGACGAAAGTTGTACATGAACGCTAACCGTGCGAAGTTACGCTCAGCTAATACCGATGACGTCCCGAAATAAATGTACAGACTCACCAGATGCGATCTCGAGAATCATCTTTCAAACACGGAAGCGAGGAAAAATTATTGAAGATTCAAGGCATTCAGCATCTTTATCTTTCGGATACAAGAGTTCATTTTATGACCATTAATTTTGTCTTTTCCTCGGGTGTTTTATCACAACGGAGACGAAGCTCTGTCGCGCGTCTCATTAATCAAAAGCATTTGTTTACAACGAAGGGAATTTGATTTGATTAAAATAATATGCAATATCCTTGATAAATATCACCCTCGGTCTCCGTTTGATCTTCGCAGAAATTAATGGCAGAGGATTCAATCACACAAATGTTACCGCCAAGATCCTTGGCGTTTTATACTGGATGACACTTTGGTAGATGATATACCCAGTCGTAGGTATGTGTTAGGTATCTGTGTCATGGATATGGATGTCATGGTTTTAATAAATTATATACCTCATACAAAATAATGACAGGCGTGATTTTGCTATTTTTATTCACAATAAATGGATATATGTAACCATACTTTAAAATTAATTTATTAATTAAAATAGATAATTTTTGTCTACACAAAGTACAATATCAGTATTGCTAGTTTTTTTTAATTAATGGTACATTACTTTGTTGGTGAGGTTATATGTATTCGGCTACAAATAAATAATAAGTCCGGGAGCCTCGCGACATGCGACAGATACGATTGCTCAAAGGATTTAGCGAATATGGATTCAACATAACCTGGAATTTTTATCATGATGCGGATTTTATCTGTTTTGAAAGTAGTAGACGTTAAAAAACTTAAAAATTCGTTTTTGTGTAAAAATATATTTGTATGTATGAACCTAGTAGACGTTAAAACACTTAAAAATTCATTTTGATGTATGTATGAATCTAAAAGTAACTTGATTTTTAAAAATTAAACCAGCGCCATCGTTTACAGCGTTGGTTGAACTTTTTGTAGTTCTAGAGAACACGAATTGACGATTCAAGTGAGAAAACAGCTGATATTTATGAAATTATTGTATCACCCTTGGTTCCTAATAGTATTTTTTTTAATAATTTAAATATTCAGTACCTGGTCCAATTCATATAGCTACATAAACACAAACACAGAAAAATCAAGCTACTATAAACTGTGTAAAAAGACATGATTGCTGTCATAACGTAAAAATACTTTACGGCGTTTTCCCGATACGACTTTAAACCTGTTCGTTTAAGGGTGAACAAACAGAGGTATCTTGATGCGCTGGGGGCACGGGGATGAATAACGAGCACCGCCACAGCGACGTGTGATCCGGCGCGGCCCCGACCGGCTTAACCCGCCGCTCGCCGATAAATCGCAGCTAATTCGATCCGAAACGGAATTAAACGGACGAATGCATAGATCCCGACGATTTGTTTGCTGTTAATTGACTCTGTTTTTGATTTACAACGAGGATCGAACATTCTAGGAACATTGCTTAGCATCTGTCTCAAGCTGTAAGCACTAATTGTTTGGTCATTTTGAGGATATTTTATTTGCTTTATATCTTTGTCTTTTATTCTACATGTAATCATTTCTTGTAAAACAATAAAAATTATGACTATTAGTCTTTTTTGATGTACTTAAGTTATTGAATATGATAACACATCATTATTTATCATCATCGACACTGATTTCATTTAGTATCCAATGAGGTAAAAGCTTGTGATATGGGTTCTTTGAAAGAATAATAACGTTATTTTGTGGTCATCCGATAGTTATATTATTTATTTCACTGATTAGATTATAATAGGAGAAGTTTTCTACGGCCGGAATATTATATATAGTTTTGTGCTAAATGTTTTTGTTTTTTATTAACATGGTTTATATTAACTCGTATATTTTTTTTTAATCTTTAAACAATACACAAACTAATAGAATACGAAAACATGTTTGCCTGTTACGTAGTCGATATAATACGCGAACATCTATAGATAACCTCATAGACTAAGCAAAGCTATTTGAACTCATTCACAGGTCATTCTTAATTCGATATGCATTGCTAGAACAAGCAATGTTCAGACCAAGTTATATAAAGTTCAAAGTTACTTGCTTCAAACAGAGTTAGCGACCCTATGTCAGATGAACGAAACGGAACCCACAAAGTTGCTACTAGCCATATCTTCGCACCGCAAAAAAGATTTTTTGTAAGTAATTTAGTACGTTTTATTTGCAACGGGTACTCACGATATTATATACCAACATTTCGAAACAATTACACAGATCGTGGTCACGGGGAATATCTGTATGAAATACAAAAATTGGAAGTATCTACTATGATTAAAATATTCAGTGCTCACTACTATATAACTATGAATAAATTCTAACATAATAACGCATACTATGTACAATACAATGCAACATGAAAATTTACACGCCAAAAGCTTACAAGTTAAAGTCTGCAAAGTCTTCTGTAATTTAAAATATGTATCTTTGTCTTCCTTTCCCTCGCCGAGGCAAAGAGCGAAATTATTAAAGCAGTTAATAAGTCCTGACAAGTGCACTCGATCATAGGCGGAACAAAACAAACAGTACCTACAAATTATATTAAATCAGAGATAATCCTGTCAATTAATTGGACTTAGGATTGAGAACCGGTCCTGGACGCATGCGCGAATTAAATGAACCAAGATAATGCGTCGGGCAAGGAAACCCGCCACTGAGTAGGCCTTTAATACTAACAATTATTTGTATATTATTATTATATGTTACTTGTATTGTATAAATATCGAATATTATTATTAAATTCAAATTCAAAATCAGTTAAAGATATAGGTATTCTGTAAATACACTTATGAACGTCATTTTTTGCTTCTACCACCGTTTCGAAAAGGTGCTTTAACAATGAGGAGAAGAAATGGCGAAAGAATCTCCTCAGCACATCTTTTAAACAACACATGGGAATTACAAAAGTTTAAACCTGTGCGGAACTCGTTTAGACACTATTATTTCCAGGCATTCTTGTCATTAATGTACTCATCTATACTATAATATCCTTTGTCTACGAGTATAAGTTGTATTTTAATGCGACGCTTAAAAGTTCCAATGGGCAACTCGCGTATCAACTTAAGAATCTTATTGTAACAGCGAACTCCAAGTCCCATAAAGGAACGCTGAACCTTTTGAAGACAATATGAAGATGTAACCAAATTATGCCTATTTCTTGTTTCATGATTGTGTGTATCATTTTTCTGCTTATATGTATTTAATTTTTTTAAATAAATACTAAATTACTATATATACTGACTGGCTACGGTGAGTACACCTATTTCTTTAAATCTTGCTCTTAATAACTCACGCGACTTTAATATATCAAATCTTTAACCTATTAAAATGATATATCACTCTCCAGGAATAACCGCCGCAGAAACGTGATACTTATTATGGCCAAAAATAATTACAATAATAATAATTATATCTACACTTAAAGTCATAGAAATCGTTATTGAAATTTTCCTAGTTCACTGATATAAATTAATAAACATAGTGATAGTTTGATACAACTACAACTTGATAGATTTATCAAACATAAATCAAATCAATTATAATTTTTGTACAAAAAAAATTATATGTCGTTAATGCGTTATTGTTCATATACTGAGGATGTTAATTCGTTGTAGAAATTAATTAATCAAACATGCAAGAGGCCAGTGGTTCTACTATAACTCAAAAAGTACCTTAGTAATGACTATATATAAAGGAAATTCAAAATATTATACGCACACTTTTAAACTCAAGAAATCATGATACGATATTATTTATCATAGTTATGATTATTATTACCGTTTACTTTTTTTTATGGTAGACACGGATAAATAGGCAAACCGCTTACCTTATGGTAAGTGGTCAACGTAGTACACATACAATGCCAGGGCAATTGAATGTGTGTTGCCGGCCTTGAATTCATTTGACACTCTTCATTAAACTTAGCGAATAAAGATAGGTTACGGTACTGACGTTTTGACAAAAGGAACCAAAAAACATTCAAATTTATTTTTAATTGACGCATTGCGATGATGGAATGGAATGGACGATTTTTTCGATTTAATCCGTATTTATCGCTATGGACTAATTTAAGCAAAATCTTCATAAATCACTTAAGCCTTTCCCTTAAGCCCTATCTATTGATAAAAAATGATTGAAAATCCGTACGGTTATTTTGGGAAATTATTTTGTTCAGGCAGTCAGACGGAATTTTAAATTAGGTATGTAATCGTTTAGAACAAGAGTAATTTTAATTTGGTCTAGTAAAAAATACTTTCTATAAGTAATTACATATATGTTAAACATCTCGTCTAAGTAGCCTAAAGATTGCGCAACTCCAAATTTGAGTTAGATAGGTACATTTCTATCATTTGACAAAAGCTACTATGGATGTAGTCTAATGTTCGTTTTCTTTATATCTGCCTTAAATTCAATTACCTTCGAGTCAAGTGTACATAGATGTAGTAGCAAGTCAGAATGAACTTTTATATTCAGAAAATTACTGAGTAATTCCTTTAAAAGAGCTCTAATCCCGGGCCCGGAGCGGCGATCGCGAACTGACAGTGACACATCGGTACAAGGCCCGCTGTCCGACTGTAATTCTACCCACACTGGCTGGGCGTATGCTTTATTTTCCAAATTAAAGAAGATTCTACTAACTAAATTAAAACCCCTGACTTTTAATAGGTCAGTTGAAGAAGTGTTTATATTTTTTAATAAATATTTCTTATTTTTATTTACATAAATTTTATGGTCTCGCATGACAAAATATGGCGTGTCATTTTATAGATAATTAATTTAAAATTAGTTTATTTTCAATTTAATGTGATATTCGTCCACTAAAAGCCGGGTGCGCACCATTATAACATTTCAGAGCAGTCAATCGGAACACTTGAAAATGAAGTCAAAACCGCGAGTATCGAACGTAGCAAGCCCGCCGATCAATCACCATCCATTAAACAAGAAAAGAAAAGCGCTTTCCCCCAGCCATTGGCCCTCGAATCGGCCCAATTTACATGAGAGCCGCTTTTTCCTCGCATCGAGATTAGCCCCTGAATGAGTTTGATGAATTGTTCGCACCCCGCAAGCCGGGCTGCGGAGCGGTCATTTGTTAAAAATACACCCGATCCACGGATCTAATTGTCTCCTCTAATTTCACACTCCCCTGTGATATCTACGTCCAGTTTAAATTAAGGCAATTTTTTTATTTAAACGATTACGCCCCTGAGCTGCCGCATGTCGGTTGTATCGAGAGGAAATTTGAAAAAACACAAATGAAGAAGAAATGAACAAAAATAAATATGATTAGGTGCTCAAACCAAGATTAGATAAATTCAAATAAGAACCCATCTTTGTCAGGTAAGCAGTTCTTACCTTTCGAGATGTTTAACGATGTCCTCGTATGCAGCTCTACAGTTCTCCCAAATACCAGATCTGTAGACAAAGAAAATAAAATAAGAAAAATGAAGAAAGAGTATAGAATATTAAAAATGAGAAAATAAAGGCAATAAGGATAACCCGTGCGAAATTCTAATTGAACATTTTTTAACAAAGCAGATCGCTGCCATGAAAAGAATCCCATTTTAATAAGAACTCATAGGAAGACAAAAACTTGCAACAAAGTGTTTTAAAAAGTATTAACAAAAGTTTTTGAATGGGAAAGGGTTTCAATGTAAAAGGAATAATAATTATGAGCACTCAATATTAAATGTTCCGTTAGATTGAACGAGGGGTCGAAGAAATTAATTATGTTTTTAAAACAATCGTTTATATTTGTGCCGTAACAACTCATGCGTGATCGTTGAAATTGTTTCTCAATTACTTTAGCACTTTGTTTTCATTCAACTTTTCTTGAACGAGGGTTTACTTCTTATAATAGTCGAGTACTGTATAAAGCGAGAATGTATTTTACTACTTAATACGTCATACTAATATTTATCATGATAATCATCTTAGGATTCATAAGTAGCAACATCTTTATGAAGCTCGACTAGGGTAGTGGAACTGAACACCGACACACTTGCAATTTCTAATATGATTGGACACTACTTTTCAATTAACATTGCTTCCAATTGCCACTGACTCAATATTCAGGGATGACGGGAAATTAAAGTTTGGCATTTATTTGCCAGATAATTTGTTATGATGTCTTATTTGTGTTTATAATAATAATAAAAAATAAATACACATGCATGCGTAATTAATAAATATTATCTTTATTTTTTTTAAAGGTAGTCAATTATTCAGATAAGAGACTAATGAGTTGTGATGTCGGATCCTTTATATTTGATGATATCTTTAAGTTCCATTGGTAAGTAATATCGTACCAAGTGAACAAATTAAACCTGCTATTACGAGTGTGGCGTGTGCTTACACGGTGTCGAATCACAAGAGTGGCAGTAAGACAGTGGGGTAAGTCAAGTGAGCATTGTGGGTCTTCAGAGCGGAAGTGAGGGCACTCACTGTTTGTACTTTTCTTATTGGATTAACTCGCTTAGACGTTTAACCTGTATCACTTCTGACCTGCTAACAGGTTTCTTTACCTGACCTGTTAATACGAATATTTTTAAGTTATCGAAACATAAAAGTGTAAATTCACTAATGAAATAATAAATATTATCTACTTCATTTAAATGATTTACTTGATTTTTTCATATGGGAAGTTATTGTATTCAAATTAGTAATTATATAGTGAAGTTTTATATAAGTTTGGTTATTAATCTCCATGGGTTGAAGTCGCACTTTACTATATATTTACTTCCAACAAATAAATGTATAATAAAGCAGCGGCGAGGTTGACTCGCGTACTGGTTTGTTACATTATTTGTATAAAAACAACTAGTTCTCAACTAGTCCACTATATTGCAATTGTTTGATTAATTTTATGTTTGATATAGAAAATTTTCATAAAACATTTATTTTATTAACCTATGGAATTGGTCTAATTGTAACCAATTCTGGATTCAATTTCATAACTTAGCTTTGACAACAACCTTAAATCACAGCTCCAAATGATGCGGCTCGTTTTCCGCAAGACTAGGCCATGTCCTTAGTCTACTGACCGTGACTTAATCCTCCCGAAGTATGTAAGGCTTAAGGCAACTATTTGCTACTGTGTCACTACAAACAACTATCCACCTTCCTACAAATATAATTTCTAAAGTCCTTATCGCAAAGTATATAGTGTGTTTGTTGAGGTTATATATTATTTGAAATAATATAAACATGTAAAAATTCGGTATAATAAAAATATTCAAACATCCAGTTTAGAAATCACCAGCAAACAACACCGAAAAATACATTGAACTGTCACAAACGTGGTGATCTCCGCCTTGGGAATCAAATCGATGTTAGGATGAACTAAGACTTTAGAGATAATGTATTGAGTTCACTTAGTTATTTTGTGGATTTTTAATAAATTTTATGGTGATATATTACAATTAGTACATATTATTATTTTGGAAATAATTTTACAAATCCTGACATAGCCTTTCATAGCGGAGACGTTCGGGAAGCCGCACAATACGAGTAACATCTGGGGAAACGACAGTGGCTCCGTCGAGCAAATCGCAACGGGACACTTTTTTTGGATAGTTTTCTTCATCTAAACAATGTAATAGAAAATAAAAACTCTTAATTGTACACAGAAAATCAATAGCCTATGTGAAATATATGTATCCATAAAATCTTTATGTGGTCTTGTTGTTGAAAGCGATCTGCTCTAGACAACCTTTTGGTAGAAAATAAGAATAGAAATAATAGAAAAGATAAAATAATGTCGGTCCTAATAGACTTTCTAGACGAATTCCTAGATTCCACTTTCTCCCACTTTGCCGTTTATTCTGTCAGTGTTTATTGTTTTTTTATTATATTACTCGCAATAATATTTGTATTACCATCGAATAAACCTAATTACCATAATTTGATTTTTCTGTTTTATCTGTAAATATAATTTTAAACATTTATCTTAACTTATTAACATTTAAGTGACTTACCTTGCAAGCGCTTCCATGTTGTGCATAGGTTGGCCCTTTATGATTGAACCGTCAGGTCTCGGTACGCCGTGGTGGGGCATACCAGGGGACATAAGGGCGTGCTGGTGCATGAAACCCATCGGTCCCAAGTGCGTCGGAGGAGCGTTGTACCCATTGGCGAGGAGGGGAGACTTTTCCATGCGCGCCATTTCTGGAACAAACACAAAGGCTTGAAAATAAATAAGCAAATCAGTTCACTGTCGCGTATTGTACAAATAATGTCTAACTATAGTAATTTTCTTTTAAAGTAACAGGTGAAAAACGTTTAGTTCATAAAATACTACTACTATATCAAAAAAGCAGTAGCAACCTAATAATTTCAACGTTGGTAGCGGGGACCATAAGTTCGAAACCTCCACGCCCCTCTAATTTTCAAATTATTTACCTATTAGAAATTAATTATCACTCGCTTTTATGAAGGATATTATCATGAGTAAACTTTTATTCTTGAGAATTCTTGATTTCCGGCATTCCATCTCCATTTCCATTATCAAACGTGTATGAAGTCTACTAATTTGCTCATAATCTGCTCAGGTTACTAATATTATTATCACCATCATCAGTACTAAAACCATACTGTCTCGGAAGACCCGAAACAAGAAGAAGACCCGAACAAAGCAGTCAGTTATGTCTTCTGATAATGATGATATCAGAAAATACTTAAACATCAAGGCTGTATCAACAGATTTATTTATAAAAATTTTTGCTAATATGTCTGGGATTTTCATTATTAATTATGAAATTTCCAGCAGCAGTACGTTACAAGTGTTTCGTTATTGAAGTCGTTGTTCAACCGGCGCGCCTACTTATAAATAATCACGTACCAACTCAGGTAAAATCCAATTAATACCCAGTATTATCATTTAATTATTCGTTCCAATAATCGAATCGCCCGTAAAACGGTGTATCAACAATAATAAAATGAGCAATGAATTTCGGGACTATTGTTTTCTGGGTACCACAAACAACCCGTGTAAACATAGGGGGTGTCGGACAAATATTCTTAAAATGACCCCCTGAGAGGGTGTAGGAGGTTCAGGGTGGTCTTTGCTGTCCACGGCCCTCTCCCCGACGAGGTCACCAAACGGACTGGGGTGTCGGAAACAATTAACAAGGTGTCGAATTAAACACGAATTAACGTTCAGACCGTTAAAGGAAAATACCCTTTTCCATTGTGCAAGCGCTCTACAAAGGATTTTGGGATTGCTGAGTATTAAATATGTGTTTCTCTTTGTAATTCGATTAGGTACAGGTTTGTATCGGGTACTTGTAAAGGTAACTTTGAATTTAACTGGTCAAAGGGTGTCAAATGTCAAAACGAGTATTAAACTTTTTCACCGAGATGAGATAACACTGTGATATGTGTTATACATGTAAATTTTACATAACTTCATTTTTACCTCAAAATCTATCTACATATGGAGCTTACATATGGCTACAGCTACATATGGAGGTACGAGGTTTAAAATTAAGCTACCTGCCTATTACAGTTATTCACAAACAAAGTGCTTTCACCATTACTTTCACCGTTTAATTTTAATCATGATAATTGTAAGTGAACAATTAATTTATAATTCATTTTATTATGCTACTTATAAAGGACCTTAAAGATGCTTCGCACAAAGTTACAGACAAACAAACATTATGACCAATGAGCCCGAAATTAATTGACTGGGGGCATTTACTTAGCTCACCGGTCCGGTTATCTTCTCAACCATACACAGCATTAAATTTGTATTTGTTGTTGCCAGCCTTGTGTTTTATGTAGATTTACGTTTCAATGTTTGTTAGTTTACACTCGTAGTAGTCATTAAAACAACAGTTTCGAGACCGCACCGTTGGAGGCGTGAAATGGTTTTAGGATTATCTTCGTATATATAAAAATGGATGTCGATATAAACTTAAGATTTGACTTCCATACCGTTCAACCAATACGTCAAAATTTATATATATATATACATAATTATATATATATATATATATATATATATACATATAGATAATTATTAATTCGGATAATATTTAAATGCTTTCTACCAACTTGTCACTAGATGGCGACATTCATATAATTACATATCTATAAGCTAGAAGACAATTTTCTACTCTTTTTGGTTTGTAAGCAAAAGACATTCAATTTTTATTTTTGTTTACGGTTTACTTTTTTCACGACAACTAAGCTATCATTGGAAGCCTGGTCTATCATCAAATTGTAGCACTGAAAACTATTGGTAATCCCTTATTGGAAGCAACCTTGGAATTTATTGGAAAACCAAACATTACTAGGTGAACCCGCTGGGAATAGCAACTCATAAACATGCGATAACTTTTTATATTTCTACAAAAACTTTAAATGCAACATTGATATATTATTTATGCAAAAGTCGGTAAACCCAAACAGGCATGATGACGACCTCCACGTGGGGATATATAAAAATACATTTATGTATATGCTTCATGAAATAATATATTAAGAAGCAACATAATTTTAAATGAGAAAATAACTGAATGTCATTATAACAATCAATAATTGTCACACAGGCGGGCTGAATTGATGTGTTAGAATGACAGAGAATTTAAAACCATAGCGTACCGCGATTGCGAAATGCAGTTCTATACTACAGGTTTATCTCTGTTCTTTTCTTTCATAGAGGGAGACCTTCAAAAGGTACCCGGTGCCGTGGGAGCCAGATTATGTGGGATTTTTACCGCACTAAACCCCCCCNNGTTACCTTCATCTGCGCTAGCTAGAAAACTCTGGGATCTCCATAGAAACGCAACTCAGAGGCTCTGCCCCGGAGGCCATAATTACCGTCGTCCTTCCTGGGCTCGCTAGCCGGATGGTTCGAGCTCCCACTCTTACCTTCCGCAATCCAGTAAATCCCCTCTTACGAAAGGCAGCGGATACCGTAGCTCATATTCTGATCCCGAACTACAGGGACTCAGGTTTATCCCTGATTTTTATTTATTTCTAAGCAAAATTATAAGATCACGTTATTATAATGTTGCAGTTAATTTTTTTTATAAGTAATAAATATTCACTTTATGTGAGACTGCTGGAAATGATTCCAGTATGGTACAAGCAATACTCTTGTACAAACATACTGCGATGATTATTCAATGAAATATTTCGTATAAACCCATATTAATTTTTACGTTAATCACAAACAAATAGAAGGTACTTGATAGTAACTGGTAACTGCGTTTCATAGATGTTCGTAACACTAAAGTTATCATCGGTTTGCTGCTCGCCAAGGAAGAAGTCAGGAACTGGCTCTCCAACGTGTTAAAGTTGTTTGTAGCTAGGCACGAAGTTAAAAAACCTTCCGATAATTATGCAAACCGTGCAGTATAGAGCCCAATGGAAGTAGTCGGACAGCGTTGGCTCATACATTGTTCAGTAGGGTTTATAACCAGCAGGGAATATAAGCTTTTATTCAAGGATTACCGCCATTCTTTACATCCTCAGTGATCTACTAAATTCCTACGTTAAATGTATCTACCCTTAAAGTACATTAACCGCTTATTAATAAAACAATTGAAAACAAATAAACTGGACATTATAGTATAAAAATCAAAGCTATAAACCAATGCACATATAACAAGGTCCGAAGTGTATAATAAAATTTACCCAAAAACCACAATTAGGTCAGCAAAACGTAACACTTTTATACAAGTCCCTCGACGCATAAAGCAGAGCCCGACGACCGCACCGGTCAACCGCATTCACTAATTAACTAAATACGTGTTAAATCTCGTAATAACCTGCGGTTTTACAACCCTTGCAAGCTATCTCTTTCACACTCTTTAACTTGCATAGCACCGTCTCATTTTAAATCAGATAGCTACCTCTTTCATTTACAACTCGATCTAAATTGTATTTTAACGAAAAAAATACATCAAAACCTTATAATACAAACCATAACAAAATGATCATTGATTACCATTATGACTATTATTAACCGAATCCACTGATGGGGCATTTAAAGAAATGAAAAGTCGATTGAGAACCGCTATTATATCGATTTTCATCGATTTATTGCTGGAATATCGACTGTCCTCGACAAGGGATCGTACCAAATTACCGGCCATTATTTTGAATTAAAATCGATAGAATCGAAACCCTAATTATATCACTTATGCGTTTAAAGGAGGTTGGGATAAAAACGATCACAACCGCGAACTTTAAGGACCATTATTTTTTTACACACATTTACACCGGCCGGACTCTTCAAATTTTGGTAGTGTCTACCGTTTATTTATTCTTATTCTAAAGAGATCGAGATCGAGATCGTTAATGATGTATTACATGTATAAAAACTACAAAATGAGCAAGGAAATAAGTAGTTAATTAATTCAAACTTGTAAAATATTGTAGCGAAGAAATTTTGCATTCGCAAGTCCGAAAATAATGAAACAGACATAATAACCATTGAGTTTTATTACGGACAGATTACGAAATGACCAAACCAGTAAGGCATAAATGATTGGCCATAAAACGTAAAGAACGAGCGCCGTGACAATGTATGAACGTGGCTTGTACATATGACTTTGGACATATTATTATACCAATATAAAAAAAACAATTAAGTCAGTAAGGCTCCCTTGAAATACGGTTTAAGACTATAAATGTGTCTAAGAGTACTATCAAATTTATGAACAAATTCATAGGATTTTCGTAGAGGATTTCCTGTAACCTATCTACATGTAATATGCGTATTTAGATATGCCCATAAAAAGTCTGAGTCGCTATCGAGCAGAGGGTAAATTATTGTCATTTGTAAACAGTATATTTTTATCTCTTAAGAGAAGCCCTTTCATATGCAACTTTGTCACATGTTGCCAGTATTTTTTTTAATTTTCTAAAACAGACACGGTTTTCCTTAAATTTCCTTAAATTGCTTATTTTATACATAACGATTGATAAATTAAACATCAAATTATGGTAGTGGACCCAAGCCCAGCAGTGGGACAGTTCGAGAGTTGTGACGATCAATGATTCACAGTTTTGTTAATTACAACTGGACTTAATAACAAATTTACTTGTTGCTTATCCTGTTGTTATTATTGTTGATTTTATTACTTAAGTACATAAGCGCACAGTATCATGAAGTACTTTCATGGTATCTGTTTACGAAAAACCAAAAGGAACAAACGCATACTGCCTTTCATAAAATACTAAATATATGTCGTAAACGATGTACTAAATTTTACAACTTTAGTGTATTAAAGCAACATCATAGTAATGATCGGTTTATCAGAATGAAGGATAAAGGAACTTATGCAAGGTTAAGCGGGGAATAGTACTACATATCAAGTCATACCAGGATGCTACTGTCGTGAACCAACGTTCACTCGGCGGGTGTATAATAACAGCCTTGCAATCTCTTCCAACTAACTATTTGTATTTAAAAGTAAGACGTATTTATTGGCGAATACAATTTAATCCTTTAATCCTACAAATTAGTTAAAGGTTTGTACTGGTTTCCGTCCTTTGTTTTATTTCTTTAATAAGTATAAGAATCTTTGTAAGTTTTGTTATTTCATAACTGTAATGAGTGTAATAATATGGCAGTAAATCGAATATGAATGATTAATAAGTGGTGCTTCCGTTTCTAATTGGGCTGGCACCTTGTTGGCTATGCTTTTGGTGTTACAGACGTCCATTGGCAATGTTGGCACTTTACTTGATAATCCACCGGATGGTGGACTGCTTTGTTTATTTCCTATCGATATAAAAGAACTATTTTTGTCATACTGAAAACTTAATTATACGTAAAAACAATAAAGTTAAGCGTTCATAGCTTCTAATATGAGTATATAGCACATACGTACATACGAGTACAGTATTTTTAAAATTTAACGAACTTAAGTTAAGGAGACTCAGCCAAATCCCTTGGTTGAGCAAAACGAAGAACTACGAAAATGATACAAAACAAGGCAAATTAAAAGAAAATTACAGCCGACCGGCAATCGTAGCGTTTACAATAAACACATAATTGTACGGTCAGTATACCAATGGCATATGCGATTGGCCGAAATAACTGTATGCAATTTGCAGACAAATCGCTTCTTGTCGCTTGGATGTGCAATGTGATGCATTAAGAGTATGCTTTATAACTATGTTTTATTGAGGTTCAATTTTAGTTTTACCATAAAGCCATAAAGATAAAAAGTAGTAACAAAATAATTATTTAGTTTATTGAGGTTGTGTTTTTCAACAGAATAAGGGGGCAGAGGTGGGGAAGTAATTGTCAAGTAAAAAAAAATTCATACTCTATATCTAATTTATTGGAGACTAGCCTTATTTTTTATGTACAGCTAATTTCATTACAGATATCAATTTTATCGGAGAATTTACTCACACTGTAGATTTCTCCGCGTCCCCACAATTTAGTCGTGAATACGATACATGCAACTGGGCTGAAATACTTCATCATTACAATAATCCCACTGTTGGGCTCGAATCTCCGCTCACAATAAGAAGGGTAAGCCCATAGACAACCTCGCAGGCCAAGTACGGGTTGGCAGACTTCACACACCTTTGACAATAATATGGAGAACTCTCATGTATGGTTTTCTCACGATGGTATCCTTCACCGGAACAAGTGATAATTTATTTCTAATACGTACTATAAGTTTATTCTTGACAATTATAATCCAACCTAATGGTAAGCGATGTTAATACTTATTGTAAGTACGAGTATCCGTATCCTTCTTAAATGTTTATTTATGTAAAAATTTAACGAATTAAGTAAAAATCATACGTTTCCTGAAAGGAATCCTCTGAACGGTGGTATAAATAAAACCCATTACTTATTACAGAAACAACGATTTCAGTTTATAATATGTATTTACTAAACTCATAACCCGCAGATGTAACTTTTTAATGAAAAAACTCCTAATCTTTTGTTCACTGTCCTAAATATTGTCGGCGACACATAAAACCGTGTCCATATTAGAGACGTGTATAATCGCGTACACAAGTCACGTGCCAAGTACAATAAATAACAGTAATACACCATCGCCGACAAAATGCGAACGGTCAATAACTTGAGTCAACAAGATGAGGCATCACGATGTTGCCAGATGTAAAAATAGCAAATACACTTTTGTATTATCCGCCCGAATCAAAGGGAGATGGATGATTGACGCCTTTGTATGTTTGGCATGACACGAGAAAGATCACTGGTCCCGTAATAAGGTTAGACACTTACAATATCAATGATTTTAATTAAGGTATTTCAATGAGTTCTTCTTTTTAAATATTAACATGAAATTTTTTGTTTTCAAGTATAAAAATAACGAAGTTTTTTGTATTTCCATTATTCTTTTCTGAAAGTTATTTAAATTAAAATAATAATTTTACTTAACATTTAAAATAAACAATAAACATAGATAAGTAACAGTAAAATCATACACACAATCACACACAAAATTAAATATTCGAACATGTACATCGATATGTACGTAGTAATAAGTAAGAAAGACATCCACAGAAGTGTGGGTGTAGTGGCTTACATTGCAACACCGAGAGACTTACGTCTTCGTCATAAACTCTTTCATTTGGCTCGGACGAGCCTTATGAACAATAAAATGTTGAGGGTTGGAGATTCGGACTATAATAAAATATTTGCCCTAACGCGCCTCCTCCCTCACTTGCGAATGAAACTGAGACTAAGAGTTATAGGGAAGTTCAAACATTATGACGTAATTTGACGTAGGTATGGAAGTATTAAACTTCGCTTCAATCTATGTGTATGACCAAGAGATTAAATAAATAGAATGAATCTTTGATGAATAATTTTAATACTGTTACAATATATTGATTAAAACATATTAAATATTAGCTAAGGTTAATTTCTATGTATACATTATTAATTTATAACGAAACATAATTTATTTTATAATTAAGTAGTATTCAAATAACACATGGTGGATTTTGTGTTACATTATTTGCGTTTTTTAATATTTAGGTCGTCTGGTTGGCATCACTTAGGTGCATGACTTTCCAGATAGTCCACATTTTTAAACTTTAGTTTTCAAAATAAAATGTTTTTAAATTAAACACTCAGGTAAATTGTATTTTAAATTTTAATGTTCGATGGATAAAGTGTGTCAGTAGTGTAAAGAAACATAAACTCACATTTCGGACACATTACTCAAGAATCCGGAAAACCGGGATAAGTTTACGCGAAACGAGCCAATAGGAAACAAGTTTAACGGCAATCCGGGACTATTTAGTTGCCAAATAAAAGTTCTCCCTCAGTGATGTGCGAAAGAGGGTCAGGCTTAATTACCCGTAAATTGACCAGGATTTTGCTTCATCCCGGATAGATATATGCGAGGATTACTGCGTGTCATATCCGTTATTACATTTATGCGTTTTTAGACGAGGATCATAGTGCACTATACACATCATTTCATGCTTTGACAGTAAGTAACGACGTCACAATAATTACAATGAAACTGTTTTAATTTTTTTTCATTTATTAATAAATCAATAACTACCTTTTCAGTACAAATTTCACTTTTAAGATGTAATTTTACTCCCTTTCATGACAAAGCATATTTTTGAAATGGTAACGTGGTAACGCATATGTACGTGTAGCGATAATAACTTCAGGTTTTGTTGAGTTTATCTTTTAATTTTTGATACTATATTTCTAATTGCAAATTTAAAATAGATTTTATACATACAGTACAGTGAGTTGAGAGCAAAACTACGAACATAGAATTAAAATCTATCAAAGTACGAGTAGGTACTACAATGGGCCAAACATGCCGAATTGATCGCGATCCTCGACCTACAACTTGTTAAAAGTAACTCATCCGTAAACTTTCACAATAGAACCAGCGCCATTGTTACATAATAACTATCGAAGATACAGAAATATCAATCCATATTTTTATTAATATTGGACACAAAAGCGGGATTATCTGTTAGTGGTTTTTGGTGGCAGCTGCCACCGTTCGTCCTAATATGGTGTTCGAATACTCGTAGTGATATCAATATCTCAGATTAAAATGTAGCCAGCCAAAACTCGTCCGGATTAATAAAATAGTTGGATAAAATAAAAAGTGTCGATGTGCCGGAATTTTAGATCCATAGTTCGAATATTTGATTTTGTAACGATTTTGAACGTTGTTAATTATTAATATTTTTTTACTAAAACTTTACCTTTAAGTAGTACATTTATTACAAGTATGTACAAGTACACTAAGCTTATCCCAACGCTAACAAATAAAAGCTTTAATCCCCTTCTCCTTGTCATAGGATTCCATGCGTTGCTATTGGAATGAACATACGCAAATTGGACATCACAAATACATACTCTCGATCAAATAACAAACATTCATCTATCTTAATAATGTCTACTCGACCGGAATCACAGCCGGAATCTCTTTACCCTCAGACAGGGTCATTACCAACAAGCCTACAGGATTGTCATATATTAAAGGGTTATACAATTTACTACATTGATTTACACTATTTCAAATATTATAAGTTTTATTTGAGGTCAATCACAGTAAAAAAAAATCATGAGTGATCCACTTAACTTACTTTGTTGCGTCTCAATAATGAAGTGTATTAGAGAGATGTTTACATATTAGATATTATATAGATAACTCAAACAGTATAATATCTACAGTTTAAAACAATCATTGTATTCGAGTAAAATTTTAAATAATTATTAATTAAGTTTCTTACTATCAATAACAAAGACTAAGTCTGCAATTCGAAAATTACATTATGCAAATAATTTTAACTGACTCCAAAGTGTCTTTTGTATCAATGTAAGTACAATTTTGTCGATTGAACTGAATGATAACTTAATATTTTTTGTAATTGTCATATTTATCTCTGTCGTCTGAGCCATGATGCCGTTTCCTCGATGAATTAATATAGGGTTATTACGTATCGTCAATCAGTTGCCGTACGAAGTGTGTCCTAAGAAAACGTGTAATTTTGAGCAATTCGATCAGTTGAAACAAAAATCGTTTTATTATGTAAATGTTTGAGCGAAATCAGGTCGTCTTGTCGATAACAGGTTGAATTTTATGTATTCCTTGGCGCTGTTGCCAGTGGCACAAAAAACCAACCATATTATCATTAGATTAGAAGATTTCAGAAAACTAACGATCATTATTTAACGTTATTACATTATTTAACGTTTAGAACGTATCGCTACAATTTCAGAGAAATTATCTGATCATTGCGTAAAGTTAATTTTTTTTTAACTTACGTACTTAATTTTAAATTTTTAACAAGAGTTGAAACATACCGTTCTCTTTGTAGTATTCGCTTTAATACGGAGTGTATATGTCTCATTGCATCAAACTCCTAGTTTTTATATTACTTACTACAAAAATTGCAATCATTATCTATATATGTCTCTTACGCAGACGGTAGTTATTAGATTAATAATATATACAATATCTAACCGGTCTCATAAATCAAAAGTGAATTGCGGTGCAACAATAAAAACGGCAGTTTACAACAATTAAGCATCTGAGAAATGTTGGCAACGGCAACATTCAAATGAACCGGTATTGCTAATTAAAAGAAATTCCTTCGTTATGCTTTTACCCGTGCAAAAAAATAAAATGAATGCGCCATGATGACTTCTAGGTGTGAGTAATGTCGTAAATGGCTAGGAAAACCACATTTTAATTGTAAGCCTCGTTGCACATTACAAAATAAACTATGGGAATTGCGCCGGAGAACTGGATATTTTCAACGTTGTCTATTATTATGAAATAACTGAGTATGATAAAAATAATCAAAGTATTAAAATAAATTATAAATAATATTATATAATAATATGTAATTATATAATTATATATTAATATTATTATAAATTTGTCACATGACAAATCGTTTTGAAATGGTTACAGTTTTTATTTTAATGTTGATATAATACGTTCAATGAATGAGCAATAAGCCTTAATATATTTTATTCTCATATTATTTTCGTCTTTACTATTACTTACTATGTACTAAAGTTAATTATGATGTAAAAAATCATTTTCGAAGATTGTTAAATATAAGCTAATAAAATTTCCCATAAACGGCTTGTGTATCAATAAACGGATACCAAAAAAAAAACTGATTAATTTTTACATTCTGATTGCTTTAACTCTACTTCTTGTTACATATATTTGTATGTATTAATAACAAGTATTATTATTGTTATCAATAACAATCTACTGAAGCAAAATTCATGCGTCACAAAGGCATTTGTCCCATAGCGAAGCATAATTCAGATACTTATTTGTGCTCGATTCAAATGTGTGGAATTTGAATCATCGGGGTCGATGTGTATAGCAAAGCGCGGTAGTGGCACTTGTTTTGTAATTTTCATTCCTGAAATACTTTTCAATTGTTTCGTGTTCTATGTACAAAAACAGATTTATTATTTGTCTATCCTAAGGGTCGATATTATAAATTTTATTAAGCAAATATAAACATCCATGTACAAGACGTAAACACGTAATATTTAGATGTAGACGTAATTTTTTTTTTCTTTAGTAATAGTTTTATTTTTCAACGACTGGATCTTTTTTATTTCTCATAAATCAAGCTATATAGCCTAAGATTATATGATAAAGTGCACTAACTTAGAAAAGGCCTATTCAAACCTTTTTAATTTTGGAGCATATAACAACACAACCAGCTATATTTAAATTTAAATTATTTAAAAATAAAATTGTATCTGTGGTTTACTACTTTAGACGCGTTATTGGAATTTATTCAATTTACTGCACAAAAAGTTCACTCTATTACGACTTATCCATTGCAAACAGACAGTTATGTCAGCAACACAAAGAGAATAACGAGATACCCACACAAGCCAACAAGCAATATAATTTATGTATCAGATGAGCAAGAAATAGAATTATAAACAGCTTATTGGAGTATTGAAGGTGTAAAAATTTCATTACTGATTGCATTAACTCATGTCGTCCATGGTTTTATATTTAATAGACATATTTTTAATCCAATTATTTTTATGGAATACAAACTTTAGTAATAAATTGATATTATCTTCGAAATGGCGCATAATTGAATGCCGATATTCCCATGTATCAGACGATAATAAGCGACTGGCTTGAAATTGTAAAGGCATCTACCAGCAGGTGGACAACATGCTCGTAATGCTAAATGCTTCTTTCGTTAAAGGGTTCAGGTAATTCATGCAGGGGCTCAACTTCCTTGAGCTTTGTTAAAAGATGTGTCTGGAATTATCAAAAAGTTATTTACTTACAACCATTTTCATACTTTATAGACTGACTACAGTTGTTTAAATAAACAACGCTTTATATCATATCACTATTCTGGTAACTCAGTCTTGCTTCATTTCGGGAAATTGATGCTTATATTTACACTTAGTTACTGCTCTCCAAACAATTTTTCCTTGTTTCTACCAGGGGTTCTATACACATACCGTGCTTATCTCATGCACCTAATAAACCTTATTCTTCAATCACTATCCACTTATCAAACTAAGATTTGAAATTGTCATGTTCACAAAGGGACAAGGACTTAAGTTTGTGCTATATATTGATTATATGTATAAGTTATAACTGAAAACATTAAAATATTTGTACCCTGTTTAGGTTAATGATCTGTTTTACCACAGGTTACTTAAAAGACTGCAAGATACGCTATTACAATGGCCTTCGTCGATCTGTGAACATGCAATTATCCGTTCAGTAGCTAATTATATTACGAAAAAATATCTAGAAAGACAAATCTCGTAATTTCTTTAAAAAATATATTCTGATATATACATATATATGATACTGCTTTTATTTCGACTGATATTTGTAGTATGAAACGAGTAATAGACGATTAAATACCGTTTTAATAATTTAATACTTAAACGTTATACTGGTTCACTTTGCACTGCTTGATTGAATTAATGAGAACTTATGATAAAAATATGTGAAAGTCAAATGGTTTGAAAACTATCCTGGATACTTAAAAAGTATACCTACTTTAATGCCAATATGTAATCCATAATGGATGTTCATACATATTAACAATAAATATTGCATGTTTTAGCAAACAAAATAAACACGACAACCAGCATTCCCAACATGTAATGAATGGAAAACTTTAATTTTAGGGAATTAAAAGTTGTACCATGACATATACAATAAGTTTATCCATGTATCTCTCTGTCGTTTTCTAACATCGTGTCATCCATGGTCTAACAGTAAATCTCACAATCAATTATCAGATTGACATCAACAACAACAGAGTGAAAAACTGATCAGCTACGTACCGAGTCTATTATATACGCTTAAACGACTCTATACCAACACGCTACTGTAGTGCTAACGGCACAGCAAGTGTAACATACATTGTAATGTGGAAATCACACGTGAATTCTCTTCACCATCATTCATATAAACTTTTTTCTGGTGTTCCGCACCACTTCGGCGTTTAATTATTGTTGCCACCGCGTTGATTGTTACGATTTCCTTATACGGCACATCGGTAATTTGTTTGATTGCCCGCAATTGCTAGTGAATGTTTTAGCCATTAAAATTGTAAACGCAGCTGTACATAGCAAGAAATTGTTATGATTGCCAACTCGCGTACTGTTTATCGTCCGTTTAATGTATGGACAGTGAGCAAAAACAATAAACTTTCTATTCATTGATTGTGAAAGATGAGTTAATTACTATTTATAATTCGATAAATGCTTAATAACGTTATCTGGAAAAAAAATGATTACGCGGTAATAGCTGTGTTAGCGCCAGCTTTTTTAAGTGGCGATTACGTATTTTATACGTTGTAATAAAAGAGATGTTACACAAATTTACTGAACAAAATATAGGGTCATGTATATTTAAATATTATGTATAAGTAAGATGGACAAAGGAGAACTCGAGATCGAAGAACCCTTCCAACTTTAAAACCTTCTCGTTTTTCATAATATTTTTTCCATTAATATTACATATTTTTAAAAATATTTAGTGTTGTCTATTTCAAAATTATCTGAGCCAAAACTTTTACGGAATACATATTGCTTTGCCACATCCAGACCTTCACTAAATCTATAACGTGACATATTCAAATAAACAACCTCATGATTTGGTAACACAAGAACAAAAGCGTGAACAGAGAAGAGTCGCAAATTGACTGATCCATCACATCCCCTACCCTTAACATAAACAGGCAAATCCTTACTTAATTTCAGTCGCAGAATTCAATCAGAACGTAAAGCTTTATACCCCTGCCAGTAATGTTATAATGCCTTACATTATCCCCCCGTTATAACATCCGAGTCGCAGCGACACAGTATGAAACCTTTAATTATTATCAACACATCATTTTCATACCGGTTTCGGAAATAATAGGGTTGTCCCCGGAAAATCTAATACTTTAGATGTAATTACGAATAGATGTCCATTTTCGTATTTAATAAAAATAAATGTACACATTTTCTTTTGATCAAGTTACACAATTATTTACGTTTGTAAAACAGTACCTAGTAATAGAATGTTTAAAAAACATTGTATCCTTATTTATTGTTGCAAAAAGAGGGTCCTTTCTTAAATATTACATTAAACAGTAATCTTCTAAAATAATCCGTCATCAATCGAAATGGTTACGCAAAACAAAAGGAGCATCAACCCTTTCGAAGATCACGTGGGCCGACGCGTCCCTTCCACGCATTTCATATTCCTATTTGATTCCGCTCAACCTTCTAGGAGGATTATATTCTGCTTCGGATGTTTTCGTATCATATTATTTCACAGCGTGAAAATGTGCCACCCGCCTCCTCACTCACTCAGAATATCCCATAGAGTTGTGGCAACGTGTTTTGATATGTGTGTACAATGACAATCACACTGAATTGACAAACAATAACTGTCAATAATATGGTTATTCTTTACTTTCTTGCTCACTGCTAATTATAGTTCACGTTGGCTAGTTTGTTCGTTTGTTTTTTTGTTTGTGGAGAACATGAAAATAAACTCAAAATATTTTAACAAAAATTATAGTTAGTTAAAGTTAAATTAAAGTAAAGTTAAATTATAGTATAGTTAGTATAGAAAAAAAAAATTTCCGCTAGTAATTAATATTATTTTCATTGCTGAATTTTTTGATACTTAAATAATTTATACTTATACTGTTAATAAATTTGCAAATAAATAAGTGCAAAACCCATTTATGAACAGTGTTAGCCTTGCATTTCTTTGTTACTTTGAGTCGCCATTTATTAATTTGCCGTATTTTAAGATAATAAAGATAAATTTTAACAAAATTAAGATAATGTTTATTAACAATTATTCCGTTAATTACAAACATATCTATTTCAAGCAATAAAAAAACGAAATGTAACTGCGGAAATAAAACAGCGTCTTTTTCACTTATGAGAGTGTTTCGAATTGCAAATTTAGGGGAAAAAAGCGAACAAACTACACTCAAAGTCAAATGCGGCAGTGCGCGATAAGCAAGTGTCGCTTATGCAAGATCACGAATGTAATTGCTCCCTTGTCTGGCACGACACTTCAAGCCAGAAAGAGAAAGGAAGCATGTAACACGTGAGTATGAACGGGTCGACGACAAAATAATCAACAAAGGCCTAAGCGACAAAAATGATTGATTGCCAGCCGTCTTGCGCTGAGCTCTATTTAATCACTTCATTCCCTTTTCTCCGTTTCTGTTGGGATAATTTTGTATTTGTGTAATTTGTATACGAAATGAGCAGACATACCTCCCGAGAAGCCGGGTCTTCATATCCGGCGCCTATCCGGAGCCCGTAGACACCCGATGTTGATGTTATCATGTGTCATGATTCCGATGCTTTTGATTTATTGCGGAATTTCTACATGTTTTAGTAAAAACCTAATTATTTATAAATAATAACCTGAATATTGGCAATCTTTATTGTTCAAAACAATTTAGAAGATTTGTTAATATTCTTATCCACTGCATGTGGTTTCCACTTTTGCGTGTTTAGCAAAAGTTGTTTCCATTAACTTGTTTGACTATTTATATTCAAAACTTTTGACCTTAGTTAAATACCACGTTGTAACTCACCACTCATATGTCCGTTTTCATAGGGTGAATAATCGCCATTCTCGAGGCGGTGCTTCTTGAAAGGATGTCCCGGGAACTGCGTGGCAGCTAACGAGAGGCCCACTCCAGACGCGCGCTTCGGTGGTCGACCCGGTCTGGAGCTGCGGACATAGTAGCACGTTACTGCCGTTTATGACCGTCCACTTAGCCTACAGGGGACGTTGGGAGTATCAACTGAATTACAGGTTATCAACAATAAAGACAATCGACGCAATATATTGGCTTGTTTGTTCTGAATCCAAATAAATGTCATCGTGTGATTCTCTCGTGATCAACGAAGAAGATGGAGGTGCCAAGTTCAATTGAAAACCAATTGCTTTGGACCACGAATGAATTTTAAATAGTACTCTAACATATTACTATCGTTATTCACCTACCTGGCTAACTATCACCTTTCAATTGTAATTAACAGTGAAATAAATCATAGTGTCTCGGATACAAAATTCAGAGAGCCAGCTAAAAAAGGTGAAGGTGTAATCACATGACATCAGATGGCTAGTCTCCTTGTTTGACTATATTAATATAAAAAACGCAATAAAAAAATTCCAATAGGAATATATAAATTGCATAACACATCAACAACGTTTACATAGCTTAGCATGCACTAGACCATGCAACCTAGGTTCAAACAAAACACATTCACCAAAAATATTATCACAAGTTATTGCTATTTGTATTTATTTGTTCCAATAAACCTTATATTAAAACCGCTATAGCTATTGGTAAAAGTGTTTAGAGTATACTCTAGTTTATTGGAATATTCTAGTTTGTCGGTTGAAAACTATTGCTGTTGGAAATAGGGTTTAGAACCGGGAATTGACGGAACCGAATGTACCGGGGATTCCCGGTACTAGTAACATTTTTCAGAACCGGGACTGAAGCATCTATTCCCGGTTTTTACTTACTTTCGAGACTTTTTTGTTTCGGGTAATTTTTATTAATAAATCACTGCTAATTGAAAAAATAACATTAATAGGGTCAAAGTAATTATTGAACAGAATTATCATGAAGTACTCAAAATTGTGTATAACATCGCATCGTTTGAGCTCAGGTCAAGCTCGTCCCACTTCGCGTCGCAACGAATCGCGCGTTCGGACCTAATTTTTCTATTTCATTTACATTAGTCTATGTTGTCTTATGCCGTAATGGTCGCTAGTTGTTTTAGTGATTGTATAATATATGATTTTTACTAAATTATTTAGGTTTTTTTCGTTCTTAAAAATAATATTTAAAAATAAAGGGTTATTTAAAATCCTAACGCAAATAATCCTAACGCAATTTTCGTCTTTCTGAGCAAGACTTTTTGTCAATTTGAAATATTTTACTCTGGTATCGAAATTCGGTTCCAGCTGAGGCTGGTACCGAAATTCCCGGTTCCACTAAAAACCCTGGAAACCCTAGTTGGAAATTAGTGATGGCAGTACGTAGGTAGCGGGTTATTGATCGTAAGAAGATTTCCATATATCTGATTTTCTTACTAGTATGTTGCAAAATATCAATTTCAATTTTAGTTAATTTCGTACCTTAACATAACAGCAATAAAAAGTTTTATATAAATGAATCTGTTTTATATTTATTGCTGCTTCCAAAAAATACACGTTGTCAACAAGGACTCCGTCGCCAATACTTTACGTGTGATTAAAGCCAACAAAAGCTCCGATATTGCTAACAAAAAATCTTGTTATGCCTTTTTATTATTTAATTTCATTAAAAGTTCCCATACAATCTTCTCTTCATAATATGTTTTTTGTCCATTCAAAGTTAAATTTCATCTGAAATTAATGGTATCCTGTATATTGATACAACGTTTTTAATTTGTCTCAAAATTCTGGGTTATAATTTTACTTCAATCTTTTTTAACTATAAAAAGTAACAAGTATTTACCTCGTTTAAATTGGCTTTTGCAATCCAAAAACAATTAGAACTAATCTCTAACAAAACTGCAGTTCTGTTAAGGTCATTCTAAGATATATACATGTATATAACTGTAATCAATGTATACTGTTTTTAAAAGATGTGTAGAGGGTTTTTTCTGCCGTCTCTTCTCCTCCATAATAAATCATTATTCCGAAACAGTAGTAGAGTAAAAAAGGTAAATACGAATAAAGGAATTGAAATCTGAATTTCAACTTGAGTGTTACTCTAAGAAATGCATCTTCTAAATAAGAGAGGTGAGACAATTGATGCTAAAACTTTTAACTTTTGACAGTAGGTAACTTTTATAACATATATGTCTCATAAGAATAAAATTTTAAAATTTTAACCAAGTTTGTAAATTTGTCAATATTTTTATAATTGGTTATTTTGACAAATAAATTCATGGAAATGGACGGACGATCTTTCAGTTAAAATGCTGCACAAATAGGTGCTTTCTTAAGCAGAACGAAAATGGTTGCTATTTGAATTTTTTTGGACACAAAACAAATATACACGAAATAGTTTTCTTCTGGCAGAATCACACCGTGCGGTAGCACTCTATTTCTGTCCGAACGAATTTCCGACTACAACAAGCATTGGTAATATTAATATTAACTAATATTATAATAGTGCATTCATTGAAGCGTTTTACAATTTTCACTTGGAATTAAAAATCATTTTATATCAATATTTAAATATATATTTTTTTCTTGTTATTTTGATCGAGTTCGGGTAGATCGGGTAGCATTTTAGTTAGTTACCTTAGTTGTTTTTACATAATAAGTTAATGCTTGACAAAAATCTCACCTGAGACGGTAAGTGGTGATAAAGTCTAAGATGTTGAACGCACTAACTTATAAAAGCTTCTTCAGTCTTCTCTTGAAGAATCCCACGTTATAAGTAGGCAGGAACACCGACGCGGACAAGTTACTCCAGTCCTATGCAGTGTGCACAATGAATGACGACGCACACCGCGTAGCCCGTATAGGCAGTACGTTTACTAGGTATAGATGGATACCCGCCATATGCTGAGTTGTTCGATGGAGGAACAGCGATGGGGGAATTATTTCGAACCATTTCTGCGCACACTCTCCGAAATATATCCTATAGAAGACCGAGAGACTGACAATCCTGCGCTTGTTTAAGGCTTTACGCTCACGCTGACAGACGACATTTGGCAGCACCAGCCGAAACGTGACAACAATATTCCACACAAGGTCGATTCTGAGCTTTGTATAGGGTTAAAAGTTGATTCGGTGTGAAGTACCGTTGTACCTTCGCAAGGACCCAAATTCTTTGCAGGCGCTTTAGCCGTGGATTCGACGAACCAACGTAAATTGAGATTCGTAGAAACAACTTCCAACAATTGAAGACTAGCAGTTTATTCCAGGGATATATTTTGATAAGTAGGAACCAAGGTGAACGGGGTCCTCTTGGTGCTAACACATACATATCTGTGTTTTTGTTACTTGGATATGATGTACGGGTCACATGATTGGCATTACCCCATGTGGACACTGCTTGAAGTGTAATATTCATACGTTCCACTTGACCGTATTTATCGAACTGTAATTCATCCCTACTGGCCCGAGCATTCGGAAGATTTCTGTCCACTACTGTGTTATCATCTATATACTCATAGATACCGGGGTTGAGCAGCTCATTAATCATTCAGAACGGACTCCTAAGAAACTCCGGCGTTGGTAGCCGTCGATTAACAACCATTGACGACAACTCGAAAAAACCGTGGGCTCAGAAAGCCGATACGGCCAGAGGAAATACCATATGCTGGAAGCTTGCTCAATAGACTAGCATGCCAGACCCTGTCGACGGCAAGGTCTCCCTCCCCAATTAAACGAGGGCCTCGTCTCATAAGTAATATACGCTAGAAAATCCCCACTCGACCGGTTTCGGCGAAATCAGTACTGTCGGGTGATGAGGAGATAGTTTTCTTCTACATTTGGCATAAGACGTGAATTCAATATACGTTCCATAATCTTACAGAATAAGGAGGTAAGTGAAATCGATCAATAATTACTAGGCTCAGCGCTGCTGCCTTGTTTGCGTACGGGTTGCATGTTAGCAAGCTTCTAGGATTTGGACACTATCCTAGTTTTAAGAAAGAAGCGGAACATACGTGTCAGTACAGAACACACACATGCCTTTAGTACAATCACTGGAATTGTGTCAAGACCACTGGTCTTTTACACGTCTAGACACGGCACGGTTTTCAAAACCTCTATGTTCGTGATGGGGCTTTCGGCTATAGAGGTGCTGCAGTAAGGTATTTGTGTTAGCATGTTAATGCTAGCATCTAGACGCGAATTGTGGGCAAACAGAGATGCGAACAAGTCCGCCCTCTCGTTAGCCGTATGAACCAGAAAGCTATCTGGTTTTACTAATGGAGACAGTGTAGGCCGATAGAAGTTAGTTTCAACCGCTTTGGCGAGAGACCAAAAAGTTTTACTGCCAGATAGTTGGTCAGAGAGATTTGCGTCGATGTGTTTGATGCAGTTAAGATTCAACTTCTGTTTTTCCTTTCTGTAGGACTTGGCGGCGAGGTTAAAGGCTTTCTTCTTGGAACTGATAATCGGACCCCTACGGTCTCAAGCATCAACCCAAGATTAATACGTCGAATGTTTGCGCCTCTCAGCCTGAGCAATTTCGGCGCTAAACCAAGTGTGAGCTTTGCCACTGACGGGAACGTCAGAAAAAAGGATGAAGTCATCCACCGCTTAACGTACCACATCGGTTATAGCATCCGCGCAGCTCGACGGATTTTCGGAATTTGATTGTTAAATCTTAATGCAGAGTACTAATTTTATCAAATTCACGAACATCAATTAGGTATGTGCAATATTTTGAAAGCTTAGATTCTTGTATCAATGTAACAATCAATTTATCAGTAGCCCAAAGGTTATCTAAAAGTGACTTTTAGAGTCATTAATGATAAGACTGACTTATGTTTAAGAGTACCTATGAGATGAATTGGTATGTCACTGTGTGTGTGTAGTTTACTATGAAACAAAGTATATTTGTATTCAGTAATTTGTTCCCTTACAGTCTTCGGATACAATTGTTTTTTTTATTCTTACAAAAAATAATGGACATTTTGGACTGTAATATTATTAATTAATATCAATTTAAACACAATCTAAAAGATTCGCGAAGCTTCGGTTTACTTCCGTTTCAGGATCTATCTAATAAATCAAGTTCTCGCGTGAGGGTGGGTACAGATTTATTTTTATTTATTTCACTCCCCCAAGATTTAATACCCCAAGACATTGGCTGCAGTTTCCACTATTTCACGCTTATTGTTTTCCCATCCCTGATTTATGGTGAAGTAATACAGTATTTCCTGGGACGCAATAAACTTTGTCAACTAAATCTTTGTCACTAAGACTTATACTGACCAGATAGATCCTAGCAATGCTAAGGTAATTAAGATTTATATCGAAGCTATAGTGCCTAGTGTTAAGTTATCTATCATATCAAGATCTACTAAATCTCAACCAATTTATTTATGATAATAATTTATACAAAAAAATTATTTCATATTTTTGCAGCATGTACTTTTCAATTTTTATTACCTAAATTAAAGTTTAGTTTCAATTTCATTCAACATAACTTTTATCAATATATATACACACTTACGTACGTACCTACTTAATATTTTGGAGTGTCACATACAATTTGAAGACAGAAAATGTTTCTAAATCAGCTAAATCTATGTATTTTTACATAAATCTTGATATTAATATGTTAAAAATTGTCATTTTTTAGAAATACAAATACCGATTCATATATTCATATATTTACGGTACATACAAGTGGACTTTTAACATTTTTAGTATTTACATATATGTGTTACTATTACCTGTTACGTATATATGTAGTTTTAGATTGAAAATAAAAATTGAAATAACTAATTTACGTTACTATAGGAGCCACTGTATTACTAAAATACAATTGGCGCCAATTAACAAAATATACTTTCTACAAATACTTTCTTCAACCTGATTTTCACTTTCTTATCCTAACCAATTTATTAAACACCTTATAAGTTTTTATGAAACATATGACCATGTTGTTTATTAAAATAAATCAATAAAAGATTTATTCTCGATTTTAGTTCATGATTAAGAACTTGATAGAATTTTAAAATTGATGTCGTAAAATTATTTTATTATTTCTTACTATTATAATAACAAAAAGTTGAATATATACTTAAACAGAATATAGTAATGTAATAGTAATATGGTATGTAGATTTACGCCTAATTTGTACTAATATCAGGAATCAGGATCCTTAGTAACTCCGACTTCAATAAGTATAGTTGTACCTGTTGTAGGGCAATCACTATTATATTTTCTTATTTGGTATAGTGATAAGTGAAATAATAAAAAAAACACTTTATTCGACAATCATCATTAATTTGCAGTAAATTAAAGAGACAGAGATTGATCATCAGTAGTTTTAATTTTGAATTTAGTTTCAATATTAACATTATGTGACATTTTATTGTGTTTACTATTTTTGCTTTGTTTAGAATGCAAATAAAATCAAATGATCGTGAGATATTTTTTTTGCTTTTACTTATATTATTATATATTAGTCAATCACTAGAAAGATCTATGACTATACATTAATTTTATTAATATATTATTATGGCAATAAATACTGGCGTAAATATAAAAATATAGCCAAGTACATGAATTAAATATCAAATAATCGTATATTATTATATAAACACGATTACCTCAATAATTCATTGTAACAATTGAAGTGTATGCAAATGTAACAATTATCGATGTATTAACTTCTATTGTTGCAATAAGAATCATTTTATTAATCGTTGTAGCTCTATTTTTTTGGTGAATTTTAAATAAAAAAAACAATAACTGTTAACCATCTTTTCTGCCTCCATTTCCAAGTCAACTAGTAAAAAGGTCTTTAGTTACAAACAAACTTTTATATCAACACACTAACCAAATATAGAAAATGCTGTCAGAAAAAAAAACTGTATTTTTTCGATCGTGGCCAAGCAAATGAATTACACTACTAGCCACTAATCCGCAGTACATTACTAGCGAGCCACCAGAGGCGTCTGCAAGTTCGGCAATTATCGGGGGAGCGATGCTGTTATCATAGTATCGGCTTACACAGAAACTGAGTCTCGCCTATTTATTTTTATGTCAGCAACCGTCATTATGAGACACTCCATTAGCTTGGATTGCGGTGAGACTCGTTTTCGGTTACGCGTTGGGGCGCTATGTTCTATTGCAATCATTTTTTTGCTTTGACCAATGTGATCGTTTGATATAAATATCACACTGACAGTTTCCAAACATTTTCTTTCAGATAAGAATGTATGGGTGATTAATAATTATTAACCTGATCATCAACTTATCTGCGTTGTTATTACGAGCTCCCATATTGAGAAATGTATTAGTTATTGGTAGTTAAATATTAGCCCATCATATTAGTAAGGTAATTAATTGAACTATTAAAAAAATATATAATACATGACAAAAAAATACTCATTTATGACATAAATAAATCTGCAAGTCCTATTTATTGTCATCAAGACTTTTTTCTTCCCTGAATCGTCTCGTTAGAAACTCTCACCTAAAAACTACTAAGTGGTTTTAATGCGGTATTCTCTGTTAAAATTATTGTGGTCGTATTTCAGGATATTGACATATCTTGCCAGAATGAACGATTTTATCAATTTCACAGGGACTAAGTCGTTGAAAAAACCCAACCAGTATATGTAAAATAATTTCTTTTTATATAACATAAAACTTGAATAGGCTGTGACTGTTTAATTTCTAATTGATAAAGGTCATACTTCTGCTAAATATTTGTTTCGTGATAACGAGAGTTCTTAGCTATATTAACACTAAAATAACTTAACAGATTTAGTTGAATCTTAGCATATTTGGATCTTATATTATGGGTCATAATCCAGGTTACTTTCATCCCAGAAAATGGATGTTTTCTCGTAGAATTTTCCAAAGCGACGAGAGGGCAGTTACTGTTAATGAAATATTAAACGAAGGTAATCACATTGTAGCGGATCGATTATTTCCTACGGTACAAGAATCATAAATACTAGTACACTGTGTTTACCAGAACGTCTATTTCCCTACAAACTATAACCTAACAGGATATTGTCTTTTTAATTAGGCGACCGCTACATGTGATTTATTGCTCTAACATAAAATTTTCACGGAACGTAAACATTGAATATCTATGAAACGATCATAATGGACACAATTTTAATTTTAGTTGGATACCCCATTCTATATTTAGTGAGTACAGTCTGGAGCGTAAAGCGGTAAAAAAGAAACAAAACCGCGGGCGCGACGAAATCGAATATTGAAAGTGTCGAGGGACGTAGATAAGGAGCGCGTGCCACTCCCCTGCCGCCACTTAGGCCATACCCGTAATCTGAATACCTCAAAGCTCACTCCGATAAACTGCCATTAAAAAGCGTTCGATTTATTACTCAATGATTTCCGAATCGATTTATGCCCTGAGCAAAGTTAAAAGACAAAAATATTATACACGTACTACAGGCAAAACTCTGATGTCGATTAAGCATCTTTTAATTTAAAAATGAATTAAAATATTTATGACAAATTTTATAAAATACTAATATCGGTTTTCGCTGCAACAAATCTACGCCTCACGTTTAAACCAGTGCATACATTGTTTTATGAATGGTTTTTTATGTAGTTTTATGAATAAGAAACGTAATATTCATTTACCACAATAACTGCTGCCAAAATTTTATTTATGAATCTGTTAACAGAATGTCCATGTTAACTTTTATTTCGTATTCTACGGGAATAGACCCATTTGCTAGAATAAAAAGTATCCTAAATGATGACAAATATGCCATGTATAATTTTGATGTATTTTGTAGTTTTCAATTCATAGACAGACTGACCGACAAATATTTTAAAATAATTTGTTTTGGTCTTTATATTGATAATAATGCCTTTATACAATAATTTTTAAAAAATATATTTCATGCAAAAACTGTGGGCCCAGTTTTATTATTAGTATTGAAATATTGCTATTATTGCATTAAATATTGCTAAACATAAAAACCGGTTTATTTTATAGGCACTTTTCCGATCAACCCTACCCCAGTGAAACTAACACCGCCGATAGTTTTGCTTTTTGTTATATTTGCTTGGCAATATTCATCACTCACCACCCATGTCACTGATCAAATAGCATCCACAAAGGAGTCCCCAGATATTTCTGACAGATCTACCCTTGATAGATGTTCAACAAACACGGGCACCGTGTTAGATTGTATGGTATGGAAAAATTTCATTGCATAAAAAGATTAAGTTATCGGATTCTTATTTAGGAGATAATAGAGATTCAGTCAGTGCGTTTATCGACCGAGCTTCATTAAGGATTCTTATTTACAATCTTGAACATCTCGCAACGCCGTTAGAAACACAAACAGAGGCATCTCTACCTACGATACGTACTATGAATAGACTGGCGAGTCTCTGTTATTATATTTGTGTTACTATTCTCGACTTTAGTGGACGTGTTCACACTTACTACCAATTACTGACACTAAATCATAACATTCACGTGGCGTAAACATCCTTGCCCTGCTGCGCGAGAGTTTTAAAAAGTGTAAAGACCAAATACGAGTCGCTGACAGCCTATCACGGCCATAATAGTCATAATCTGTTAATATATTTTTGTTCTTGTTTCTCTCGAGCCCGATTATTTACACGTTGTACTGGAACCCGTATGGGAATGTTTATACGTTACATCAACCTCCTTTAGTTCGGCCCTTTGTTCAAAAATATTTTCTATCCTTAAACGGGGCCTAATTTACAGAAAGCAAACGCAACTATTTTTGAATTACGCATTAGACTTAAACGGAATTTTCCGGATACATTTGCTGCAAGGGAGTAAATTAAAGCTGTATCTAAAATTATAGGCATATAATTTTTCAATGTACTTAATGTTTACTTATGATCTCCAATTTCTTTAAAGTTCATAAAAATTCTCCAGATATTTTGGTCTGCGATATTGGTTGTTGATTGACCTACAATTAGCAATTTTTTTATAAAGCTGATAAGTAGTGGTATTTAACGTTACATGTAAAATTATTTTACTCATCGATTTTTAAAATGAATCTTTTAAAGTCATTAGCCTCGGAATCACCAAATCTCAGTGCTAACGCCAAACAATGGAGCACTGTCTTAAAAATGGCTCACGAATCGGTAGACAAGGTAAAACAAACACACCTAATCTTATCTACGGTAAACTCAAACGCAGTAGCAGTTTGTCTTGGGTTCAGTACAAACATGATAAATAATTTCGGTTATAAAAAAGCGTTGTTCTATTTTACTAAATGAGTTCCGGTTGAAGCGAGATGGAATCTTTCCTTGACTAGACATAACACCTATTCACCTTGAGAAGTACCTGAGAAAGAAGAGACACCTTCGTTATTGATTTGTTACTATTCATCTAGTTTTAATTATATACTACGCGTAAAACAAATGTCACAATGCAACTATTTAAATCGCCGTGGACTCGGCGTCATTAAAATAATGTTTTAATAAGACAACAAAACAAAAGTTTAATTGAAGCCAAAAATTAGGGTACAAAGACAGTAACAATAAAAAGTGAAAGCAAAGCCACGTTTAAGCATGTCGTAAAAATAAAAATTAAAAAAAAATGCTTGGGGTGGAAAAGTTTAGCGACTGTAATTTTGCCTCACAATTATATCATGTTTAGATGGAGCCAAGATATTCTTAATGTTACCTGCCTTTCCCAAGGGTATAAACAAACTTGGTATACGTTAGGTTGGGCCGTATTATATACGCTTTTTTCATTGCTTCCTATGATAAACTGATGAGGGTTGTTTCATTTTAAAACTATTATCTACTTAGCATTGGTAGAAGCTACGTTTATTTACGAATATCGTTAGTAATTTTAAAATCTCTTTTTACACGATTTATGTAGAAAAAAAAAACTTCCTGCAATAATATATTCGATTCAATCGATACGAAACAATACAGGTCTTCGAATGCAAAAAATATTATCATTTAATATGATCGGTACGCATCTAATATTGGATGAATATAACTGACATGTCTATGTGTTTAAAGTACAATAAAATTATAAGTTGATAAAGCAAGTCACTTCGTCAGGTAGCTGGTATGTTTCAATTTCTTCGAGGCATTATATTTACAAAACTAATTACGTTTGTCTGATAGGATATTAAACAACTCCCGAGCTTCAGTTGATGCGTTGACAGTTAATAAAGACATTCCAAAGGTATTTAAGATCTGGGCCCACTTCATCTCCGATCTGATCGTTTCGTGATCAAGAAATGTTATTATGAATGCTTTTATCGCGCATCGAATATTTCGAACGGTAACTGTTTTATTGATCTAATTTTAAAGTATAATACTAAGACAGTAAATGTATTTATTAATTAATATTTAAGCCATGTTCACCTAATACAACGTTTTTTAAGAACCTACAATTAAATCTGACATTGCAGTCTTTTCTAATAAATTAATATTGTTATGTTACTCTGTGCGTTATCGAAAGTGACTACAATTACCTTCACATTTATTGTAACATTTTGTTTCTTGTTGCAATATTATATTAGTCCGCGAACAGTACGTCTACATTTTTCAGACCAGAAATATGAACGTTATGATTATTTCAAATTTTACGCGTAAAGTGTAAAAATAAAATAAAAAATTGAATAAATAATTTATTGCCACAAACGCTAAAAATATATCATAAACAAACAAATCACTAAATGGAGATGGAGCTCAGCTTGAGCTGACATAGAATTCTATGCATCGCCGTTTTTCAGGTTCATTACGTGTTGCGTCATACTATTTAAAGTTTAAGAATAGTTTAACTTCTGTGGTTTCCGTTGATATCTTACGATATATTAAATTATATTTCGAGGTCGACGAAATATGGATATAAACAAAAATCGATATCTCAGCTTCAATGTTTGTGTGCTTAACGTATTAGCAAGTAATATAATTAAAATGAAAGAACACGGAAGGCATGTATGTACTTTATATGTCGTTATTTTTTCAAATTTTTATTGAAGTTGGCACGAACTTGTCGGCACGCCACGTGGTTCGGATAATTGAAATGTCCAAACTCTGAATTTATGTTGCTACTATGATCACTCTATTTCCTTTTTATTACCTTTATACGCATTACTAAATTTCAAACATTATTCATTTTAGGCTTTAATGCGTTTCATGATTTTCATCATGTATATAACATAAAAAATGTCCAAAAGATTACTATCTAAATGCCAGACTCGTAAATGTAATGAATACTATGAATATGAATACTAGATTAATATCCTATTAAAATAATAATAATAATATATAAATGAAATATTGTTTCGTCATTTATCATAAAGTGCTCCAGTATTTTAAATTGATTTTGTTATCTTAATAATTTTTACATAGCAAAACCAATTCATACAATGACAAAAAAACAGCTGTAAGTCATATAATAAATTGAAATGAAATATTATAACCAGAGAGCAACCCCAAACATCCCTTTGCTAAGCAGGGGCAACATAATCAGCCCCCAAGGGACAAGCTCTTGTAATTAGCGGCTGTTCATTTCTTAATTTCAATATTTAATTACAAAGGAAACTCGATGACTGCTCTGAAGAAAGAGACGTCATCTTCATAAAGACTTGCGATCCGTTTTGTTTTATTCGTTTGAAATTAATTTGTGGTGCCTTCTTCCTGCTTGTTGTTTTATTTCATTAAGAAATAACTCAGAAATATTAATAATTGTTTACCAATACATTAGAATTGTTTTCTCCTACATAATTCATTTAATTTATGACAGGAACTAAAACACGGCGTAATCGAAAATTGCACAGAGCCATAAAGCGTTGCACACACGTCATACTCAATGAATAAATATTAAATTCATCTACTACAGGAGTAGACCTTAAGTAAACGACTTTCAAACTAATCTGGGCCCTTAAAGGTTTCATATAATATTGAGGTAGAGTCAGACTTTCTAATATGAATGCATGTATTAATAATATAATAACCGATTCTTTCTTTTGAATAGGTATAGAAAATTATTATCAATGTAACTTTATCTCGTTCTCCGAAGAGCCATCTTATAATTTTCCTTTGTCGTGCCCTATTGTTAGACTGGTAATAGCTCCAGACATATTAGCGTCCTATTTCATTTCTCCCGTCGTTATGAAATTCCCTTTTACTCAGAAGTATTACTCACTCGAGTTTAAGGATTTTATTAAATCAAAGATCTCCTATGTTTGGTTTTGTCAATATATGTCTCATAGCCTTAAAACGAATGAGTGAGTGAAATCTAGATTAGAATTGTGTGTAAAAAAAAACAAAACGATTTCCCTTTGTCGATGTTTTTCATTTGCACTTTGCTACACCAACATTGAATTAGTGGCGAATGCTGCGTTTGGCATGTTTTGTTCTGCCTGTTTGACGGGTGTTGGTTCGGACGTGGTCATTCACTAGGGCTGTGTTGGAGGTCTGTTTTGTTGTGTAAAATTATACAATTTCTGGACAAATGACCGCACAGCGCGCCCCTGCTTGCTACGTCACGCGGCATACAATTCACATCAAAAATTTAATAAACATTTTTACATATAATTATGTACATCTGAATAGTATTTAAGTTACGACAAATGACTTAAACCTTATTATAGACAGTGTATAATTTAACTTTATATAAACTTTATAATTTAATGTATAATTGAAAGGCAAAAACTTGACATGTTCTTAGATTTGAATTTTAACGCGTGGAATGTAGATAAGTTTATAAATTACATTGTTCATTATTTAAATCTAACGTATAATTTATTTAAATACATATTTTTACGCCAAATATAATTTATTAGCTACTTATATCCCCATATCTAAGGCTGAAGTAATTTTTTTATGACTAAAATATCTTTTAGGGGGCAAATGAGCCACGAGACGCTAAGTGATCACCGCCATATATGAACATTTATAAAATCAGAAGTGCTACCAATGCATTGCCGACTAGGAGAGCGACAATTCTGCGTGTTGATACGATGCACTTTTATTCTAGAATTTATATGTTGCGTGTTGATGACTTTATATCTTATTTACGAATAATTATCGTAGAAGAGCTAGAATGAGGAATCGTTTTCATTGTGAGACCCGAGCCCAGCAGTAGAATGATGACGATGAACGGCGAAGAAAGTGAATTCCAATGTTCACATGTACGTAAGTAAGTGTAACTAAATGTAAATTTGTAAGTGTTCATGTGTGCATAAAATTAAGTGTATTGACTAAATATCGAAATAGTATTAGTAATCAAAAATAAGGAGGGTAGGTACAAAGACAAGTTTGATTTTCTTGCTTTTCATTTAGTGCAACAAAAAAACGTTCTCAAAAGATGATTTCCTTACAAATATTAATAGTTTTAAAAGTTCTGAAATACAAACCAATGAAATAGTTTAATTAACAAATTAAAAACAATTGCATTAATATATTATTAAATAGTTTATTCAAACAACTAGTTAAATTTTACTAAGGATTTAACGGAATAATAAAAAAAATACAAGTCATGCAACGATTATCAAAAGTCAAATATTTTTTTACCCTGGGCGCCATTAAATATTAACTGTACACAAATTCGCTCGGGGCTATTAAAAGTTCTTTCGTATTGGAACTGACCTGACTTTATTCAGTTTCGAAACTCTGGTCCTTTGTATTATTTAATAGTTTTCGTAGATAGTGATACGGTTCATCGGTAACAATAAAAAAAAGATTTGCTACCGTTCCCGCCGACATGTTTTATAAAAAGGTGAGCTACAAAAAATAACACTGTCAGGTAATTGCCACATTTCCTACCAAATTAATTTTGCCTAATTCTGGCAACGAATATTGTCTAGTCATACAGTTGTGCCTACGCTCATCGGCAGCTTTTAACTATTTCCGAAAAGAAAAAATAGATGGCATGTGTTTCATCGACAACCATTAAAAGGTCACTTGAAAGATTAATGCACTTTAATTTTTACTTTTGTAACCTACACCAATATTGCAGTTAAAGTTACAATGCAGACAAATACGTTACAATACATTTTCTATAAGTATCTACTATTAAAAGTCGGGGTAAATAAATTACATAAACATACCCACGTACGGAATACATAATACACAATCCAATTTTGAATAGTTATTAATTAAAAATTGGTAATAATGTAAACAAACATGGAGGAGATTTGAAACAGAATGGAGTCCCGGATGTGTGATCGTTCGGTAGAAGAAAAATAAACGATATGATTTGTTAAACAGGTTATTAGAAAAACATCGGTGCTGTCGACATGGAGTTAGGAAGTAATTTAACAAATATGGCGAGAGCTGCGGCTGTGTGGTAGAGTTCCGTATACATATCACGTGATATATGAGTATGTGTTTCAATTATACATTGAATACATATTTTTTAATATAACAAATTTAAATAAAATAAGTTATATCGTATCGTAAATACCTAGATGTTATTTTATGAAAAGAAGAGTAGATTCATCGCTGCTTGACTGGCGGCAACGTATCGGTGATGTACCTGGTGTTATAAACTTACCACTTACAATTAGGTAGTAATTTATTGTCATAAAAATATATCAAGAAATTAGTACATCGTATTGGTAGGAGGTACGAAACTGTTAAAAAAAAATAGATAAGTAAAATAATCCTAAATATAATCTCAGATGTAATTTTAATGTTATAACGAAGCTACAATACATTTGAAAAAAAAAACGGTCAATTATGATTAGAATTGTTTATTCGTTTTATATAAATATTTATTTATATGTATCAATATATAAATTTATATCTATACATATAATAAAATTCTAAATGAATTTCTGTACATGAACGATATTGAAAAAAAATATTATTAGGGGCCTTTATTAATGTAATAGAACCCAAAACAATAGCTGTTAGAATTTTTCTCTTTGTCTGCGTGTTTGTTCCTGCTAATCTCAGAAACGGCTTAACCGATTTCGTTGTGGTTTTCACTAATGTATTGCAGTAAGCGTTACTTAATACTTAAAGTTTGTTTCATTGCAATCCGTCCATAAATGAAAAAGTTATGAATTAATATAATATGTATTTCTAATTGACAGAACGAGAAATTCCCAGAAAAATGCAGATGCCATCTTTAAGCGTAAGGTAGATTTTCGGAAACGAAGCGAAGGCATTTGCTAGTATTAAATATAATTTACAATTAAGACGTTGTTATATGTACGTAATGTCAAACTTATTGTATCTTACTAGCAATTCCTTAATTAACAAATAAAACCAATCGATGAAGTTTAACTATTACTGGTAATAAAAAGAGCACACGTATCTGATCGATGTACATAAAAATACTGACGAGAACTTTAAAGCAAACAGAAGTTATTCATAAATCAAGAACGTAATAGTTACATTCTGACACTAAGTAAGTACGTCTGAAAAATCTTTTGTTTGATCATACTGAAACATCTGGATGTTGAACAGAAGTTCATAATAAAATATGACGAAAAAACATGTTAAGTCCTTTTGTATCCACCGCTTCTGTTTGTTCTACACTATGAGTGAAGTGTTTTGATACTTTTTAACATTTTCGGTGTGCAAAAATTATAGTAGGTTAAATCAAACAGAGTTGATAAGTTAAATGTTAAGTTATTAACCTAAGGCAATTGCTAACAGAATGTTAATATGAAATTTATACTCTAGGATAATTTGGTAAATTTTTCGACATTATTGTGCAGTATTTGATACAACGTAATACATATGCTCTTTTTCTCTTCCTAAAATTAGATACGAAGTGAAAAGTATTTACCACATAGTTTCTAATATATTTATTTACTGTTGCTTCTTATGTTATTCTTAATTAATAGATATATTAAAAGAACAACAGCTGCGTTTGGATGGATTGCTATTAATAGCAAAATTTTTCGTGCTGTCATACTTTGCAAGGCACTTAAAGCAGTCTGTTAGGTACTAATCAAAAGAGCATGGCATGGTCACAGAAGAATCTATAAGGTCGCTACTTCTTAGCAAAAAGTTGTAAATGATAACGGGGATTCATTAAAATGTTTTTAAAAATGATAAATTTTTGAGTTTATGAATCATAAAATATATATGAAATAACTTATATATATAAGAAATAAGTACGTACCTACAAATATATATTATTATTCTATATATTTTTAATCTACCATTCAATGTTCTGTTATATTTGCACCTAAATGAGTTTACACAACTATCAAAATTGTTTGCTTCCACAGCAATTGCAACCGAAACGTACTCGCAGCTTCACAGTAACTAACCGAGATTTGTTTTGATAATACATCATAAAACTATTAAATATTAGATCGCTGAGTGAGAATACCAGGGCTCTTTTCACATTTCAGTGCAATTTATAAACGACGAGCGAAGATTAAAGAAAAAAAAACACGTTCTATTAAAACGTTCCAAATTTTTTCCTTTCGTTTCCTAAATTCCTGCATTTGTTTAATATCAATAATACAATTTCGTTTGGACGGCACGAATGTCGAAGATATATATTGTGTTACGAAATCCACGGATAGCTTATAACTTAGACTCGAATATAGCACTGATCGTGGCGTAATCGGTTTGTTATTTCAGCGTTTAGATGGTTAAACTTTGTTTTGTTTTGTCGGAGGCATGTGGGAATCATTGTATTGTGTTCGACATCCGGGTTATGATGAGATCCTTTGCACTTAATTTTAGATTGATAGTTCCTTTATTGGTTAATAGATTGACCGAATTGTGTGTTTTAAGTATTTGTGTAATTTTATCTTTTTCTGTAACGTGTTTAAAAGTTGGATATAGTGACATTCAATTTGGAAGTTAATGATGAATCTACTAAAGTATACAGTGTTGTGTGTACAGACTAGACTTCATGTTTCATCTCTGTAATCCAACGAGAACACAGCCGATAGTAGGACAGTACGGGTTATGTAGCACAATTATGATGATTGACGGGAAAAATAAACTGATATATTGTTTAAAGACAAAAATTCTACATAAAGATATTAGTTTATTAGTACCTATGCGTTACCTTTGTTCTGCAGTCTTGTTCTATGTTTTAGCTAAGCTGACTTTTAAACAGTTAATAGACCTGTTAAGTGAGTATTCTCGATTTATTATATAAACAGGCAGTGATCTGTAAAAATATTTGTTAAAAAATATATATTTGTCATACCGTAAACATAATAACTGATATACTTCATCGGCAATGGTATCAATTGCGACAATAGTAACGTAATTAGGCACAGTTTCCCTAGTAGCTCTCAATGACGTCTTCTTAAATATCTCATTCGAAACTGGATAAAAAACGATTCGCGGCTCTGCGTTTATGTTAATAGTTGAGAGCACTATCTCCACTTCTTGACATACGTCACATAACTAACTTCCGTTCCCAGATCTTGCTGTCTTATCTTCAGCAAATATAACAAATTAAACTACTGTGGTGTTAAACTACGGTGTTGTCTTTCATTTCTCGTGTCGCAATAAAACAAATACGGTTGGTTTTAAAAACACCCAAAACGTATCTCTCACTCTTTTTCTATCTATTTTAGTATCGAGAGAACTGGCTTAAGTATCTAAAAATATTATCTATCATAAAGCAGTATTAAAATTTTAAGCGGTTTGTGCCAAATAAATAGTTATTGTACGTGTTTCGAATTTTAGTCATAAAATTTGTAACCTTCGTGTTTAACATTCAAATGAAACACTTGGCTTTTTTAAAGCAGGGTTGTCACTTGGGCAAACTAAGTGAATAGGTTTAATCAATTTACTTAAAATTGTGTATCCCAATAAAAAACGTATTAAACTGGTTACTCACGCGATGAGGCTCACTCACTCACTGTATTAGGCCCCCGCTAACGGTTCTTAAATGGATCACACGTAAGTATAGATAAACTTTTAATTTGGTACTTTTAAATTATACACATCAGGGTCTCATATTTATTTAATTAATAAATAAGAATTATCCCTATAAGTCATGAAATACACCGAATGGTTTCCCCTTGATTATAATACTTTGCAGCATACTTTAAGAGCGTGTTAATTATCACTCGCTTCGATGAAGGAAAACATCGTGAGGAAACCTGCACACCTGAAGGGTTCTCCATAATATTCTCAGAGGTAAAATGTAAAGTCTGCCAACCCGCACTTGGTCAGCGTGGCGAACTATAGCCATCCACATTATGAGAAGTCTGAGCCCAGCAGTGGGACATAGTGGGTTATGGTGATGATGAATACTTCACAATGATTTAATGTGGGAATCTAATAAGTGATTTAAATATGGATTTCCAATATATTATTCACATATCATTAACAATGGCTATTTAATTAAATGAAAATAGTTTAAAAAACATTGGTCATTTAGATACGAGTAATATAATCTAGGTTATTAACAATCTGAAATATTGCTTATCAATAATCATATAAATTCCAGACAATTACATTTATAAAAGAGACATTAAAGGAGAAAGTTATAATGAGTACAGTATACGACACTGGTTAAGTTACACCTCTGATTACTAAAACCAATCTTAATAGGTTCATGGTAAGTTCATAATTCAAACTCAAGTAGAAGTGCAGTCGAAATCCATTAGGTTATTGTGTGCTAAATTGTGTGAGGTCAAACGAATGTGAGGCACGGGCGACGCGTGCCGCGGTCTGCGGTCGACCACAGCACGTGGGTCACTTAGCGCATTGCTACTCAACCTCTCTGCTGAATCCTGACTAATAGGCAACAGTATCAAAACTGAATATACAAAAATAATAATAAACGCTATTTCAACTTGGATATTAAACGTCGTTCTCTTACTGAATAAAGCATAGATTTACAAGTATGTTACAACTGAGTCTACAAACGCTGTATGTATACGTTTGTTTCTATGTTGCATGTGATGTTTACCTTTAAGTGGTCGCGCATTTATTGTTTATTTGCATGGCTAGTAGTATCATATAGTTTGGAGAAATGTAACAACCGTTGGTAAACTTAATAAATATATAAATAAGTATATAAGATCAAATGTCACTAAAGTGAAGTATATGAGATATTTTTATATACAACAGAAAAGTAGCATCTAGTAGATCAAACAGAAAATCGAGATCAACTAAGAAATTAAAAACAAAGGTTTGCGTCTTTGATAATAATTATACATTTTGACAGACATGTTTATTTTTCTTTCTGCAACATAGTTGAATTTAGATGAACTTATTTAAAAATCATGTATGGTACGATGAAATTAAAGGCTATGTTCCTTCTACTACCATCAACGACACCCAACAACTCTCGTACGATAAGCACAGGTTTAATTACTGCACACACTTCTAATTTTCGAATAAAGTGGTATTACAAAATAATCATCACTCGTTTCGATAACGACACATCGTGGGAAAATCTGCATGCCTAAAAGTTCTCAATAATGTTCTCAGGAGTGTGTTAAGCCTGCCTATCCGGAACTTATTAGTATTCCCGTCCTGTATTATAGATAGATATAGTATAGTCTTCAGACACGATTATTTCAATAGCACCAACGATTATATTATACCGGTGTAAAGATAAAAACAAAACGTATTTAAATCAGGAGCTGTCACTTTGATTACTTTATGGAAAAAATATGCATCGAATAATTGGCAACATTATCGAGTCAATTGTTTGAAATTACAGTCCACAAATCAATTCACCCTTTTAATTAAACCGTCGGCACTAAGTCAACTGTTACTATAGGCAAAACTAGTTACCCGTTGCTCTATTACGCACGAAATAAAGTCATGTGTAATTAATTTACTTTTATGACTGTCCCGGCTTATTTATTCGTGGGGACCAAAGACTAGGTTCAAATCTGAGTTGCGTGTTTCGATAGTTTTTAGATTTAAGCCAGTTTATAGTCAAACGAAAATCGAATATTTTCAATAATCATAGTAAGATCAAATTTAATTACGTTACTCAAGTAATGTCCCGGTAATGGGCATATATCCTTTGCATGAACATGACCTTATACAGAACAAATTGCGTAAGCTTTTTTGTACTTATACATTCATAATACTTAAGTACTTATATTACATTTGTTTAGTAAGTAAGATGTATAATGTGATTATACAATTACAAATTCGAACTTGCTTTGTATCAATGGAATTTATCGATCTAATTAAACAAATTCCTGCGGGTAGTTAGCGGGTGGATAGTAGCAAAATTTCTCTTGCGTATCCGGGCATCCGAGGGTACGTTAAACGAAGCACTTGAATGTTATCGTTATAGCAGTTTTATAACGGCGGCATAAGGACTTGAGAAATTTAAGTCAATAACCTCGTTTTTGTTATATACTTACCCTAAGAAACGCTTTTACGTGCCCTACTCCCTTATGAAGGTGGGTATATAGAACTCACAGAATACCTTATAAAACCCATCGGTGTTCTAGCCTCATTCTGTTCACGCAAGTATTGATTATACGTTTCTTATTGTTTTTGTTTTATTGTTTGGGTTGATCAGTACTTTCTTCACCAATTCACACTGGAGCGACGCGATGAAACGTACTCCAGGTTGCATTTATTACGGGGAGAGACTAGTGTTTTGCAACGATCCACATTGAAACATTTGACACATCCCTCTAACTATCGAGACTTTATGAAAAAATAAATGATCAATAATATGACCAAGTTTATACGTCGATGATCGGCAGTAATCAGTAAAGATATTAATTATCAAGCTGTTATCACCGACATTTTTCAACCTGCCCTTTAGTATTCTGGTCTGCCGTGAATTCCATTATTTCTTATATTAATAAAAGCGAATTACATAGTTCATATATTTTTTAACCAATTTATTAAAAAATCAAGTTACCTTTCTCAGTGTTGATACAAACAAGTATTCATATTATGAATGGGTACACCGCTGAAACGTTTAACTAATGGACAAAGCAATTTAGGGCCCTGTTAGTAAATTAGTCTGTGGCGATTCTCTGCATGAACAACCTGTGCCTAGGTTTCGAATGAAATAATAATCGAAGCAGCGCGACGTCCATTCAATTATCCCTGAAAATTGAGTCTCATTAAAATAATAAAGCAGCCAGCGGCGAAATCAAATTGAACGATAACAAAAGCTTGTGGAAATTCAAGCGACAGTGGTTTTGCTCGTATGAGATAAGAGATATTCAATCGTAAAGTTGTAGGTTAGCTCTGAATATCGTTACTTAAAATATGTGTTTACGTTTTTTTAAATTTGTATTCTTCGTGCCCTGCAACTACTTTCTTGTAATTTTTTTCTTCAGTAAAACGAACAATAGCGCAACAGAACTTCTGGCGCGGTCGGTAGTTGAATTTTTTTTTATTATTTCCATATTTCAGATAGCACTTTACGTCGTTAAGATACGTCGGAAGGCCCTAGACGGTGTAAAACATCCGACACTTGGACTGGCCTCAATCCTCTCTGCACTAGAGCAGGATGGTGGACTGTGTTTTAGGTGTTCTACCTCCCTCTCAATTACTAAAAGAAACCCTGCAACTTGAATTGCATTTGGAAAATTGAAGCATTGAATTACTGTTTGGAAAATTTATTAATTTTTGAAACATATTTTTGGTTTCAATTGTAATATTCAAGTTCACATAACAATGTTCAAAGCTTCTAAAATGCTAATGAATGAAGAGACGAAAACCTACAAGTCAGTTATGACCTACATATTATATTCATGACATACCTATAATTATTGATAATCCTATAAAATAGAGACACCAGTGGTAATAGGATTAAATGGACTATCGATGAATAGATTCTATACAAAATATTTTACTTATATTATTTATAAATAACTATTATGGTACTTTTGTGTTAAGTATATTGATCAAGATAAGATAGATTTGCGTAAATCACTAACCATAGAAATAAAGTTACAGTATAATCTTACTGAGTTAATTTTTCAAAGCTTACGTTCCATCGAACAGTGTATAAACTATTGTGGTAGGTGGTAAATCTAGATATAGAATATGGTAACGAAAGCCCCTGTTTGCACAATAATAGCAGTGTGGCAGCTTCTCAATGCAACCCCAAATGCAATTGTGTACATTTGTGCGCGTATTGAGTTACAGTAATGTTATAGAAACATTCACATTTGCATTTCCCTGTCAATTTGCTGCGAAGGTTGCGCACACCAGTCACTCAATTTACATAGATTAGTTTCCATCAAAATATTCAAACTTTCAGTTAAGAACTTCGGGATGACCTGTCACGTGATTAATATTAAATTTTATTGTATGATAAATTTAAAACGAAACATTTTCAACGAAACTTGACAAAAAAATCGATTTGTAAACATTGATCATGATGATAAAATACTAAAATGTGGATAAAACTAATACCCTTCTAAAGATTACTGCACTTACCAAGGTGTTGATGAAGTAGTTTTAAGATGATAAGACCTGGCCGAATCAGCTTTAAGGGAAAGTTTCTTATTCTAATTTTTTTTTGTTGCTTAATTTAAGTGATTTCAAATGGCAATCGATAGAATATTATTAAAGTAATTTGTATAAAAGCTCATGGGTAAGATAAAATCTTTATAGAACGCTTCATGATATCTAATTTTAACATTTGGAATCAAAATGTATAAGAGCCTATTGCCTAATGAATACAATTGCCTATAATCCAAAATGTGCTCTCCCTCGCGTTGAATTCGGACACCCCTATTTGGTGACCACTCGGTGACACTGGCCGGCCATCCCGCAAATTGCTCTTTCCCAACAAAATTGTCAATAAAACTCATCTGATTCGCAGTTAAACAAGCGAACGACATTATTAATTTATGCTCTGTAATATGGCGCAAACGTTGGCGGTATCCTATATAAATTATTAATAGTGCTAGGGAAAAATTAAGCTTAAATCGAATGGGTAGTTTTGACAGCAACGCCCGTTTTATGTCTGTATGTACAGATCAATTTGTAGGGCGATAACAGTCCACGAAATTGCCGTAATAATAATCTGCATAAATTGTTTCGACACAGTCTACATTCAACATTGTCGCACGATATACCTCACTATAAAAACATGACATACAGACTATAATAATAAAGAAAGGTGAAATATAAATCATTGTCATTATCACTAATATTACTGGCGCCTTAGTAGGTTTGATGATAGGTGATAAAAGCAATGTTCACGATAGTCATCTGTGAGAGCCAGAGTAACGCATACAAGAATTATAGTTGTAAATATTTGGAATATTAATTAAGCTATATAATTTCAAAATGGACGAGGTTCACAGTCAGTTTTTGAAACAAAGATTTTACATTGGATCAAAGCAAGTGGATAGTTGCTAAACATAAATAATGGGTAGTTGTGTGGAAATGGGGTAACAATGTACCGTGTAAGTAACTATTGAGAACCGAGAATCTCCCTCGCATCTTAATGTTATCTTAAGAGAAAGCGATTACACAAATCTGGAGAAGCTATTAATCCGGCTCGCTGCTCTCGAATGGCATCATGGTTTGTTTAATAAAATCGCGAATTTACATATCAAAACCTACAAAGGGGCATAATTGGACCCGATGACTTAGAAAACGTAGTGGGTGAAGCGGGCGTGCCACCCCAACAACAAACAAAGGAATTATACCCGCCTCAAGAAACTTTTAGCAATGGAAAACGCCTTAACAAACAGTCGCGTGTGTATCTAATGAAATTCCTATGGTTGCATAACATACCGTGTGAGCGAACGTTATTAGCGGAATTATTTCTTAGGGTAAATCTTTGAAGGCGATTGCTCTTTCGGAAAAGTTCTTAAGGAAATGGGTTGAGATCTTTTCAAGATTTCATTAGTTTGTAACTATGCGGTGTGCTACGCTAGGCATTTAATTTATTGGGTAGGCGTAGCTGAGGGAACGAATGGGCAGCGAGCATTCAAAAACGGAACAGAATCGCCGAATCATCACGCTTTGAGCCGAAGCCGCCGCGACACGATTCGTTAAGAGACAAATGTGTAGATTCAATTCCATCAGTTTTTTTATGGTTGTAATTAGTAACGCTAAGGTTACTCTACACTCGGCCACAAGTATTCGGTAGCCCTTCCAAGAATTAGTTTTTATTTTTATTACAAGTTCTCATACGACAATTAAATTGTACGGTGCAAACGGATTAAATTTAAAAAATGATTGTAAATATCGATGGATTTGTAAAATCTATGTATTTTACTAGCATGTTGATCGATTTAATGTTGACCAAAAATTTACAAGCTGTGAATTGCAACAAATCGCGAAAGCTAATCGCGAAAATCGAATCAATCGTAATGTGATGCAAAGGTACTTGTATATATTCCTAGCGGGAGAACTTAATAGTTCGTAACCGAATCAAATCGCATAGTAAATCGCTTCAAAATACTCGTCGAAACCACTGCGATGGGAAAGTGACGTAAAAAGGGGCTATAAATAGATTTCTAAATGGTATTTAAGGAAAGGCAAATAGTAGACTTTGTTTTAATAGTTACGGCAGGTTTGGCCCTGCTAATTATTGTGATGTAATTATGGACTTAAAATTTGTATTTTACGAAAAAATCATAAAACGAATTAAAAGACAGAATAGACATACATACACCAAACCGCGAGACAATTATACATAATATAATCGTTCTGAATTTTTTATTTCAATTAAAACAATTCGCACGTAACCACGCCAACCTGCCAACAGATGTGGCGTTTGACTAAGTGTCAAATTGAATATTTTCACATTCCTATAATCTAGTCAAATGCCCCCGATCGCGCGGTCGTCACTCGCCTTCGCGACGACGATAGGTACCTACTGTATCAATTGCCGCGCGTCGAGATGAAATATCGAATCTATTAACTCGCGAGACTCCTTTGACGAGTTAGTAACTACTAGAGTGGGCTTAACAAAAAAATTACCATCTTCAGTTATTGAATTAAAATTTAAATTATGATATTCTATTTTACACATTCACATCCCCGCACTGGGATTCCCTGTGATGCGGATGAATGGCATACACAAATATAACATTACAAACACCCATGACCGAGAATAAACATTTATCTGTCACATAAATGTCTGCCCCGGATGGGAATCGAAACCCTCGTTCGGCATACAGGGTCACTACCAACTGGGCTACGAGATCGTCATACTACACAAATTTATAGCGAACGTTTATCTTAATATAACAGTTCCTAAGTTATTATTAATATTTCGTTTCATTTCATCAATTTTACACAATTTGAACTTGTAAAAATACTGGTACACGATAATCGCTATAAATAAAATACTTAATTAGCCCTATTATTCATTTCCTAAACAAATCTATTGTCTACAGCCTTCCATAACCAGGTCGCATTACTCTTTGTTTTACCTATAATAACTTTACTTATAATTTGCTGTGCACTCCGGCCATGAGAAAAAAATATTGCGATTGATACGGTATCATACTATTTTTTGTGTCAGTAATAAACGGTATATTAAAAGTGGCAAGTTCAATATCAGATTAGTTTTTTAAAGCATAAATTTATATTACCTCAAGTTATACATTTTTACACATCTTTGATTGCATAATTTTCTAAATTAGTTAATAACAACTATAATTATGCTGAACAAAAAACGACATCATTTGTTTTTACTCCCATTTGTTTGTTTATTGTAATATTCATATATTAGATTAAAACTTAAATTCTACACACTTTACACCTTCTCCTTTTAAATGCATCTAGCGTAAATTGTCAATGTCATATTAGCTAAGTACAAGCTGGTTCTGAAGATTAAAAAGGAAATCAAAATAGTTTATTTTAACTGTATGACTATCTGCAGTTTATCAACTCTTCCGTTTAAAGGCTGAAGTAGACAATTTGTACTAATTATTACGCGCGAACGACGCGAAATGGTATTATCTTTTACATGGGATCGAAGTTCCAGTAAGGAAATACCATGAAATCAAAATAAATGGTATTTCCAGTAAGTAAATACCATTTATTTTGTTTTCGCTCAACGTACTTTTAGGTATCGTGATAGGTGCGTGTATTAATAATGACCCTGTAGTCCAATTGGTGGTTACCCTACCTGTCGAGCGAGAGGTATCGGGTTTGATTCCCGGCCGAAGTAGACCTTTATGCGACTGATAATTGTTTGTTTGATGTATGATGTCTTATTTGTATATATGTATGTTACTATCCATACCAGCAGCAACACAGGGAATCCTAATGCGCGGGAGTGAATGTGTGAGCATTAATTGTTTTACTATTATTAATGTCGATTTGTATACGTAAACGTCATTTGTTAGTACACATCACCCTCTTTCACGGCTAGACACTGCGTATAGATGTTAACGTAAGATAATTATCGTAGGCAACAATGTAAGACACTCAAGATTGCAGTGACGATCTCTCTTCGCAACAAAACAAAAAGTAATAAGATGTAATCAAAAGATCAAAAGAATGGGGTTCTGCGCCGATATGCACACGTGCATGGCTGTGTATATGTGTAACCTTACACGTGATAGAACAAAAGCTGATGACGGACAGAGAAGTGTCAATATCCTTGATGGAGTGCGAGCAGCACAAGAAGCCCGTATGCCGGGCTTGCACTTCATTCATCGCACATAATAGCACTTAACTTAGTGTGTGGGAATGTTAGAAGAAATAAATTATACATTATATTTCTCAATGCCAATAAGAAATGTGTCTGTGTAATTTTATAACAACAAGCAACTTTACGGAGGTCTTTAACAGATAAAGAAAATCCATCCAAAGTTACCATCCCAAGAAACCTTTCAAAGCCTATTAACGTCGATATTCCGACCCCAAAGAGTTTAAGATCCGAAATGGAATTATACATTCCCCTAAAAGTCGCCATTGGAATTAGAAGCGCAATTTCTTACACTGGGGCCCAATATTCTTATTTTAAACATTACGAGTACATTACATGAAAATTGCATTTCTTGTACTTGAAGTTATGGTATGTTGAAGCTAATGATGTATTTCTGAGAACCTAAAGACTACAAAGAGACAATTCTAAACGGACTAATACGAAGATATACAAACACATTTATTTATAGAGAGCAAGACAAACTTTAAAAGCCGTAACCACCGCGCAAAACTTTTACATTAACGCCGGTCGGCAAGCAATTACGATTACGTCTATCACTCCATTTTGCTGGTAATTTGTTTCCATTTCCGTTACGTACCTATGATTTCAACCTTTTAACCGTATTTATGAAAACTTCCATATACTCGTATTCCTGGCGTTAAACTAGAAATAGGTGAAGTTGTTGACGGGTCATTTTAACCTGTTCAATTCAAAATTTCTTACAGCTAAGAATTTATAATAAACCAATTTTTTTAGTATTTATGTGAGTTATGCTAACTTTAAGGTTTTTGTAAGTTTCTCTTTAGCTTATTTTTTTGTAACGTTTACTAATTATCACCAACTGTCACCATGCATGCAACAGTCGACTAATAGAGAATGCCAGTGGGCATTAAGCAAGCCTGTTTTAAACCTTAGCTTAAGGTGTTTCAATCAAAAATTGGCGTAAGGCCAAATGACGTGCATCTAGACAAAAATAAAAGACCATAATAATTTCCTTCACCTTTTATGACATGGTCAGCCGTTTAATTAGCAACAATGTAATTATAAGGTCCAATAAACATTTCATTGGAACAAGCTTGTCAAATAAATCCAGTAAATATTTTAATGACTTAGTATATCGGACTAGTTTATTGCCGGTATAAAATCGTCCGCGTAAAACGCGTATCAACCCTCAGAGGACAAAGTCTCTAGCTGAACTATAAAATAAATCTAGCAAGTTATCGTCTACAATAAACAGTCGCCGCGGAAGGCTATCGCCAATTCCCACGCAAAGTTGCTGTTAATAAAAGCAACAAAATTATATATTCAAGAGTTAGGAGGTGGTGGTATGGCAGTTAGGGCCTTCTACGTGGTCCGAGTTACAATGCAAATTGCCATGGAGGGGTGCGCCGATGCCCTCTAACTGTGCGACTTACAAAGATGGCCGCCGTAATGGTGAAATGAAATTATTAAGCATTGTCTTGTGGAATCGGCCGCAGTCGACACCTGAGTCTCCGGCAAGGACTGCTTAGGGTGGATATACCTCGCGAACATTAATATTACATTTTATACTGTTTCAAATATTTGGATTTCATCTGTCACTAATATTTATAACATGCTTACTCTTATTCAGATGATTTATTTTTAATTTATTAAAAGAATATTTACAATACTTATAAACTTACATTGTTGAATTACATATTTTTATTAGAACTGAATTAAATTAAAATGTATTTAAATAACTGAATTATTGATCTTTAACTCCGATGAATTATAATATATTATATTATTATTTGGCTAACACAATGGTAAAATACAGCTGCTTACGAAAGCTCCACTTATTTCTAACGTCAAGACATTACTTACAACCCTCGACTGAAAGCTTTCTATTAAAATTTAAATCTACTTTGCAAAGTGTATTTTATACACGTGCTCTTGCAATTTTGATCGTTCATAAAGCTCAAAACAGCTACTATTATTACGCTTTACCTTTGCGGTATTGAGTGGTACACATCGCTCCCTCACCATTTCTGCTAGTATTTCGACTAAGTCTCCCATGAATTTAGTATGCACAATGTTAATGTATTATAGAAGGTTTAATTACTCGTTTGCGGCTTGAGGTTTGACTGTTCGTCTCTCTCCATTCCGAATGTTCGTTTATGAATATTGCGAATCGCATCGAATTTACAAAAGTTTAAGTGATTCAGGACAATTTTGTTTTTGTAACAATAACTTATTGTATCATTTTAAATTAATTTAAACTAGTACAAATACTTTAAAACACAATGCGTATAACACAAAAAATGTGTTCATCAATCACGTCTATTATTCCAGGCCGTAATGCGAAATCGATGTCCGATTTCGCGTCTTATAAAAATAAATTAATTTCAAAATTTGTTTTCGACAACAAAGGCGCGGTCCCTCTGCTTATTGGCCGTCTGAAATTCCTCTTTAATCCAACGCATGCCCAGTCCGTGTTTTTAATTTCACACAAAAAACAGCTTCGAGTCGGTGATCAATCAAAACTCGCGCTCGTTTCTTTTTTCTATACTTCATTTCAGTACGTACACTTTCGCCTTTCTGTAACCGCTATAAATGTGCCTTTATTATTTTGTTTGCAAAAAGGAAATGGATACATTTTGAATTAAATTAGTTAATCAAATTCGTTCACAGAATTTGATAATTATCGCGTTTTAACGTATAGTAGATACTAGGCTCAAAAAATTATATTTTCATGGAAGTGTTTTGCGTTCTTTTTTTTTCATTTTACAAATAATAGTTTATGTTAAGGCAAAAACAACTTTGTTTAAAACAATACAAGCCAATCTACTTTGCTTAGTAGTAATTTATGTTTTTATCTCAGTTATGACTATACCATTAATTTAATTTTCAAAAAATCTAAGACATTTATTATCAGGTGGTTATTGATACAACTATAAAAACGTTCGTAATAATCTACGCTAATTGGGACCAAACAATTGTGTCACGTTTTTGCTTGTATTGAGTAATCGCATATTGAGGACTTGTCACGTTGACGTCTCAAGAGTCTTCTGAAGGAGAACGTTATCAAACGACGAAACAAACTAATCTATGTAAACATGGCGCCTTAGTAATATAACAGTACGTTATATCGAATATATAATAATATATAATAAAATATTCGGTAGTGATGGGCCTCTTTCCTTGTCCAAAAGCCTTTCTAACTCTGATAGTGTACCTAAGAAAGATATTAGATTGTTCTATTCAAGCAAGTGGTATAACAACATAACTCACGTGAAGTTGCGTCAATGCATATCATGGACCTCTAAAACCAAATTGAAACTAAAACAGACACACCTATTAAGACAACAATAGAAGTGTAAAGTCATATTTACAGATAGTTACAGATGCATTGTTTTTACTGAAAGCCAGTGTTGAAAGGCCCAGGGATTGAGTACTTATATATTATTGGTCAGCAACGGAAAGAAATACGAGGTTGACATAAAAATAACAGCGGTAATGTTGAAACTATCGCATGCGCTAAGCATTTAGATACGTTATCTGGCAGTGGTAGCTATTTATTGGTTTATTACATGGTTGATGCTAGTGGTCAATAACTTTTATGGAGCTCTTTTACACGTACCTATCACAACTACGCCATGTTTCGGTAACAGAACACCCATCCCTATTGGTTATAATGTGTCCACATGGTTCATATAGACTGCAAAATATTATTGACAATTTTAAGACTTTCTGTTTCGTAAACGTTGCTTCGTTGAATTGAAATATTGTTCTTTTTTTTTTCGAAATTCTTTAATATAAGTTTTCCAACTAGGCATTTAAAAATTATAAAAAAAAAATGTGACGCCCATAACTCTTGCAAATTATTCCAAAACGGTAGATACGCGAGTGATTCTAAAACTACGAAAAATTATGCATTTTTATAAAAATGTAAGTTCGTTTACCTATTTCAAAGTATTCATTGGTTGGAGTCCCGAAGTACTGTGGCCTCACAAACCTGTACCTACTAATTGAAGCTGTAACTTATGTTATATCGAATACTATCTTTTTCAAAATAGCAATTATCGAATCCAAGCGCAGTAATGGAAAATTATTGTGAAATATTGATACACGATATTATTAGATGATTGATTGATTAGTTTATATTTTGTTGACCAATATATTTACTATACCTATATCATAATTATGTAAATCTACTTTTTTGATATATTTGCCTTAGAAATTGTTTTTCATGATATATACATATAATAAAATTTTAAGTAATTGCTTTCTGTACATGAAGAATATATGAGAAAAACTATTATTAAGGGCCTTTATTAACGCAATAGAACCCAAAATAATAATTATTAGAACTTTTCTGTTTGTCTGTTTGATCGATTTAAGGTTTTCACTAATGTACTGCAGTAAGCACCAATTAATATTTAAAGTTCATTTAATTCAAAACCGGCCATAAATAAAAAGTTATTAATTAATGTATTTATAATTCACAGAACGACAAAAACCTGGCTTAAAACTTTGCAGGTGCTATTTCTAAGCGTAAGACATAGTTATTCTGTAGTAAAACGAGAGCGGTTTAGTAGCTGTAAAATAAACTTTATACCTTTATCAATGTAACCGCCTTTTGCAAGTCTTATTACATAATACCTTATCCTCGCTTTATTATTTATTTTGATCTGGGTTAAAGGATAGTAATATTATGCACCAATTTTATATAGTTTAATAACTTTTTTATTATTTTATTTCCTGTTAACCTATTATAATTTTTTTACCAACTATTTATTTATACGATAACCTAAGTACACAATATTGAAATTATTATAGACTTCTTAATTCTACTTATGAGTTGCACATACATTAAAACACTCACGATCCTTATACACAGATTTAACAAGCAAGCTTAGTATTCGAAGGTAGAGGGTTGACGTTGTTTTAAAGCCATCTTAAATTATTACTCAGGGTTTATATATTTAAGTACATTCCCAGTAATATAACATTTCTTAATTGAATATTTTGGGTTGGGTGAGGTTACACAAAGCATTTACGCAAAAATGAACTCCTTGAATATAATTTGGATCACCACGTACCTACATTGTACTTTTTTCATAAAGCCGCTCCTCCACTGGAGCATAGCAATAGGAACATGTGTCCCCGTAATAGCATTTAAAAGCAATCAGTGAGATAAACATATTTTTTCCCAAACATAAGAGGCCGTCTAGCACAGCAGTCGGCCTAAATCCTATTTGAAAAACATGCAACGGTGGTTTTTAAAGGAGAACTCTTAAAGTTTTGAATCACTCCCACACTTACACAAAAGTTTTTCTTAACGACACTACTATTTTTTTGCCTCTTTTATGCAATGGCGCCTTTTGATGCGAAGTCGAAATGTTTTGTCGTTTAATCTGGATTATGTTTTGTATAAGTACCTACCATAAAGTTAAAAAAACTGTCGATCGGCAAAATTTTTTTAAAGTTCAAGAATGTACTTTATTGATTAACACTGAACTAAACTTTTTTATAGTTTTACTATATTACTGTCAACTCCATCAAAACCATACTAAATGTGTATATACTGTGAACTATCGCTACGTAAAATAGAAGTTTTAGTCTGTCTGTACGCTCCCATCTCAAATAAACTACCTAGACAGGATTCACAGGAACAGTAATTCACGAGGAAAGTTTAATATTCTGGATAAATATAGAAAAACCGCAAAACACCTGATAAAAACGATTGAATATTGTTTAGAATGCGATTACTATTAGTTTAGGAATGAAGCATCATCGATATACCTACTTGTATAGTTCTATATTATTAATTTGCGGTTCAAGATAATGATTTTGATAATAAAGATACATGATTTTGAGTTACTTTTCAAACAGTTCAGTAGCGCCTGTTACAAGCACTGAACAAACAAAGAAACACATTACAAAGCCATAAAGCATGCAACAAAGGGACCGACGAATACGTGTTGAAACTGATCCATCATGTCTCCTTCTAAAATTACAAAAACTCGTACGATGCACACAACAGATGCTTTGGTAAAAAATCGACCCTTACCACCCTACAAAAAAACGCTAGCCATAACCTCTATTAAAATAACTGTAATTTACTAAATAACGTTTCTGTCATAAACGTTTAAATGCAAATTTGGCACCCCGATGTATTAATATGGCCGTAATTTAGACAAATTGGAACGAACCTCTTGTCAGCTAATTAATAATAACCCAAGAGTTCCTATACGAAACGTTGAGCTTACATAGTAATGGGCAGGTGGTTGCTTAAATGAAATCATCATTGATAGCAGATAGTAACGCTTTAATATCGCTCGATTGCATACCAAATGTAAAGATATTATTTGTTGAAAACAATCAATAACGCTTGTCACTGCAGGGCCAGTATTGCGGCTTTATTTTTCACTTCCAATTACAAACATCAGTATCAAAAAGCTAACATAATAACGACCAATGGAGAGTCCACATATCAACATGCGAAATTCCAATTAGATTCCAAACGTACGAACGTGATAAAGCAACCGTTATTGAAGTCGCTTATCGGCGTAATTAGAAAGGAACTAAGCTGTTCCATTTGCGTTTATAATGGGAACCTTCTAGTGTTATACAGTTGTTTGATAAGAGGGAAAATAAAATAACTAATATATAATAACTTAGTGTATTATTAACTTACAAAGCACAAAATGTTCGCGGATTAGGTACGTAATTGCTCGATGAAGGATACTAAAGAAGTTCCCAACCAACTCCAACCTAGCGCAGTTTGTAAGGCACCCTTACCGAAATCGGGATCATGTGGTAATGGACGAAGTCGTTAAGAGAGCCATTCAAAAAATAATCTACCGCAGAATTGGCTCTTACCACTCACCGCGGATTCGTCATAAGGGAATGTGGCATCAAATATTCAATTTTAAAACAGCCGCTAAAAGCGAAACGTCATCGCCCATACAGACACAGCTGGGTCTCGACAATTTAGAAATTTTGTTACAGATGGGACACGCACTTCAACCGCACCAGAGAGATAAAATAAGAAATTGCATTAACAAAAGTGAAAAAATTAATGAAGACGACAGAAACACAGGCTCAGCTGTCGTGAAATTGCCTTCAATGGCACTGTTTACAGGGTGCGTTGATGACGTAACGCGAAATGTCTCGGGCCTTCTGAAAATGAGTCTGTCAAGAACAAGAAAATGGCATAGAGTAGGAAAAATTTCATTAGCGCCAATCAAAATGACGAGGTCCAAAATGAAGCTCACAAGGAAAGCCGTAATCACGGACTTCAGCAGCCACCCCCTCAACATGAGGTCTTATTAAAGGAATAATATTTACAAAACGAGACGCCTCAGAAATCCCCAAATTAAGATCTCGCTGAAACCCGCCCAACTTCCACAAAGTGGAATCATTAAATTAAAAATGTAAACTTTTCTCTTAGCAAGGTAATGGGCATCCCGATGTAGATAAATAGATGGAATAGCTGCAAAAAGGAGCATTTTCCTGTTCATTAAATTTTTCCTTCGCTTTTTTATTTCGACCCCTGGTGCTAATTTTGTTGGAATTCACGCCCCTCAACTCCTCCCGCCAGAGTTCAATCACAGAAATTTTATATCCGGAATTAAATAAGTACCCGACCGAATTACGCACAAAATTTAATATGAGCTTATTTTTAGCAGAGTATTTTTCTTAATTAATCAGATACAGCGTTATACTTATTACATGGGAAGTTTGTTCACGTTTATTGTACGATTTTTAAGCCGAGAATGTTTATTGCAGGCCCAAGTCAAGGACAGATTTTGAAGTCATTAAAGAAGTCAACCAAAAAGTGAAATATTCTCATCAACGGTAACTAATTCCAGAGGGTGGTTTGTGTTGGTAACTCAATTGTCTATAAGATCTGTAGCGTCGTTGAAGGAAACGTCAGTAAGGCCGGTAGCAAATGCAATTATATCTACTAATATGCCGTCTGCGACCGACGCGCGCCCGCCTGCTACTCAAACCCTTTAACTGTTTGGGGATCATTTAAAAGTTAGTTATTACGCCGTTGCACCTGAGTTTACTCTCCAATTTCAATTTACTAAATCCTTACTGCTACAATTTGTGGGCTAATGTTTATTATTAATAATTTACTTTACTACGGCTATTTACCATTGATAAGTGATTGTTGAACTTTTTTTTTTTATACTTTTATGTTATGTTTTAAAATTTCAACATAATTTATAGCGAACCTTTTCCAAATTTCAAATGGCTTAAGTTAAATATCAAGTTTGTGTCGAATTTAATATGTTTTAAAAACAATTTACAATGTCAAGGGACGCAAGCCGCAGTCACCGGCGTCTCGCCGCGGTATCGGATTCCCTTAAACATATTGATTGGTGCAAATAAGGAAATCGAATTATTCAATGTCCGCCCCTCATTTGTTTCCTGCTCCCCCAGACCAGAGATGAAGAAATTCTTTCTGAGTTTTCGATTACTTGTCCAATTAATTTTATAGATTCATTTGTCTTAGACGCTTTGAAATATGTTCTCGTATTGACTGAACCGATTCTGATACAAATGTGAGACCTCCGGCCGACCTACTACATTTGCCGTATTGCATATTTATGACGGCAATTTATTAAAATGTTACTGAATTAATAAACGTAATCGTATTTTTGTATTAAGATTATTTGTTGTACTTAATTGTAATCAAGAGATAAAGGAAAAGTACTTGATATGCAAGCAATGAATGTAAAAATATTTTTTGAACCACACATTACGAATGTTGTGCGCATTATTGCACAAATGTAGTTATACATCATAAACAACATGAATTAAACCTTACGTTTGTAAAGTTTTGGGGCAGTAGTATTTACCCCAGCGGTATGAGTAGCCACACGGTATATTAAAGCCTACACACGGACACGCACATCGCACCACCATTTGAAATGTCTAGCATTGGTTGCTAAGGCATTAACAAAACGAGCTTAGGACATAGGTGATGGTGATGATAAGGCAAAAAAACTTCATCATTTTAATAAGGTTGTGTGTCGAAACGGCCACAGGTCTACATCAAGATAATCGCACAAACGCGTTGCTACCAGTACCCGAATCGGCAAGCGATATTTTTGTCTTACATCAAAGGGGTAACTAAAAATTTGTCAGGATTCTAAATAGAAAATATAAAACATGAAAGCTATTTTTTCACCTTATGAAAAAATAACAGCCTTCTTGCAGTCGCCTGAAGATATTGCTCCACAGCAGTACTCCGGAATTTATAAAGTTGATTGTAGCTGCGGTAGCTCCTAAATTGGTAAAAAAAAAACGGGCTATCTCTCGACGGATGAAAGAACACATCAGCGCAGTCAAAATAAACGATCCAAAGAAGTCCGCGGTAGCAGAACATCTTATTGATACCGGGTCAAATCACTGGATTGAGTTGCATAGCTCACGGGTGACCTGATCTGAACGTCAGTACATGCCACGTTAAGTAAGAGAGGCCATTGAGATTAAAAAACATCCCAAAGATTTAAATACAGATGATGGGTTTAAATTAACTTAAGCGTGGAATCCATTGGGCACTTTGTTTCAGGTGCAAACAGTGCCAAGTTCAGTGCATGAAGATGTCGTTAGTGCCGCGTGCCGTGGTATGGTACCTTAGAACGCAAAAAGAAGTAGACTTAAAGTTAACAGACTCTTCTGTCATTAGGGTCTGTTAAGTATCAAACTATCAAGGGTTTCTCCCCGTCACCGCAGTTTCAAGGTCACAGTGATCCATGAAATTGGGCCAAAATTTCGATAAAATAGGCAAAAACCGTGAGTACCCGTCACAGTTTTAATATCACTACCGGCTTGTGAATTTTTATAAAACTAATAATTTGCTGAAGGGGGTGGTTATAAATAAAGTGATCTAATTGAATAAAAATCTAGCTCAATTTATTGTTGATTCCCAATTGCAATGGTCACTTAAAACCAGGAAGAAGCTCACAAAAGATATTTTTATATTTTTCAATACCTGACTTAATCTTGTTTAAGCTGCATCCGATTTAGCAGAAAAATAATATTAAACTAATACAGTGCAGTATAAGTAATCCTGTCTAAATTTCCCTTTAAATGTGTAGATATAAATGAATGAAACATAATATTTAATTTTCTATCTCTTATATTCTCTATGTCAGTTGCTGCACATTTCTGGTCGATCTTTTTGATTTAATCGTTTGGATTACATTTCAAATAACTTCCAGTACTTATTTTTCATGGCATGTTATGTAGCGTGAAATGATTGGTTACTTATATATAAATAAACTGAACCGCATACCAATGTATATGTATGTACCTACCATGTTTACAAATAGTACCACCAATGGTTAGGTATAATAAATTCTGCACATTATATTTAGATGCTATTGTCACTATACATTTGTTTGCCTTCTTATCGTAGATATGAGTTAAAAAATGACTAATGGAAAATTTCTATTATTCAATTTATAAATTCTTTACTGACTTGAAAAAAATATTAAAATAATAAAATCAATCAATTTTGACATGTAAATTAATTTTTATTACCAGTTATTTTTATGTTGGCACTATCCACATTAATTACACAAGGGAACAAAGTATACTTTTTTTTATTGCATGGAATTTTATGCTTGTTGTTTACTAATTTGAGGTCGCTGATTTCAAATCTACCCTCAGTTTTCCTTTAGCAGCTCTAGTTTTTGAGATACAGCTATCAGACATACTTTTGTACGAGACACATTTAAACTTAAAATCTATCGTACTGTTTATTAAAAAAGTTTTTTGTTTAACAATGTCCACGTCGAAAAATATCTGTAAAAATAATCCCAACTACTTTTGTAACATCTGTGGTGAATATACATTAAAAAATTGTAGACTAACTGTGTCGGAGTTCATAAAACAGGTGTATTTTAATTACTTTGGATTCACTTTGGACACACGTGACAAATACTTTGTCCCTCATATGGTATGTAAAACATGTGTGGAGTCTTTGAGATTATGGGCGAGTAAGAAAAGATCCCATTATAAGAATCAAACACCAATGATGTGGCGGGAACCTTCCAATCATCATGATGATTGCTATTTTTGTGTGGTTGATAGTAATGGTATTAATAAAAGAAACCGATCGAAATAGTTTAACCCTAACTTGTCATCTGTTACTCGACCAGTCCTGTACTGCGTCGATGCGCCAGTACCCCAAGCTTCTTCATCTAGACAAAATGATCCCGATTTAGAAGTAAAAAGCTCTTCTTCAAGTGATGAAAGTGGGACAACTGATTTTGACCCACACATTTCTTCTGAGCCTCAGCCCTTTAATCAAGAAGACCTCAGTGCTTTAGTGAGAGACCTTGGTCTTTCTAAAAAAGCATCGGAGATTCTAGCTTCTCGATTAAAGCAAAGAAATCTTTTAACTCCAGAAACAAGAATTTTATACTATCGTAACTGAGAGACAGAATTGCTTTCATTCTTTACTGAAGATGACGACTTTGTTTCTTGTTCTGATGTTCCTAGTTTATTGAAAGCAGTGGGAGTAGAAACGTATAATCCCAATAACTGGCGTTATTTATTGATTCCTCTAAACGCAGCCTCAAATGTGTACTTATGCATAACGGCAATAAGCTGGGTTCGATACCGATTGCACATTCAACTACAGTCAAAGAAGAATATGCTACTGTAGCTGCTGTTATGGATAGAATCAAGTACAACGAACACAAGTGGCTGATATGTGTAGATCTAAAAATGGTGAATTTTCTTCTTGGCCAACAAGGGGGCTATACAAAATATCCTTGTTTTATTTGTCTGTGAAACAGCAGAGCTAAGTCTGAGCACTGGGTTAGAAAAGATTGGCCTTCTAGACAAGCTATGATTCCGGGAAAACTGAATGTGATAAATCAACCCTTTGTGCCTACGGATCGCATAATACTACCACCATTACACATCAAACTAGGTCTTATGAAACAATTTGTTAAAGCTCTGAACAAGGATGGTGATTGTTTTAAATACATCTCTGAAAAGTTCTATAATTTGAGCACAGAGAAACTTAAAGGCGGAATTTTTGATGGTCCACAAATAAGAAGGTTGATAAAGGATGAAAACTTTATTAGTTACATGACTAATATTGAAAAAAATGCCTAGAATGAATTCGTTTGGACCGCATAAAATTTTTTGGGAAATAAAAAGGATGAAAGCTATGTGGAGCATATGGAACTAATGTTGTCACACTTCCAGCAGCTTGGTTGTAATATGAGTATCACGGTACACTTCCTCCACAGCTATTTGGAAGGTTTCCCTGAAAATCTTGATGATCTGAGTAAAGAACAAGGGGAACAGTTCCATCAAGACATTCGTACTATGGCGGAACGTTATCAAGGTCACTAGAATGCTCACATGATGGCGGACTATTGCTGGAGCATTAAAAACAGCCCTCGTGAATCCAATGAAGTAAGAAAATCTTACAAAAGAAAATTTTTTGATAAGTAGTGGTTGTTTTTGTAAATATTTTCTAAATAAAAAATAGATTTTTCTTAAAAACGCGTTTGGATTATATCTCAAAAACTAAAGCTGATACAAAAAATCTGACTTCAGATCTGAAATCAGCACCCCGAGAATGTTTAATATCAGTCTTAATATTTCATGCAACAAAAATGCTGTTCCCTTGTGTTTCAATTAATAATATTATTAACTGACATGCTCAATTGACTAAGATTATTTCCCAAATATTTGTACGGCATCATGACAGGCGAAATCAGATCATAATGACAAACTGTAAGAGCAATGCACTAGACATCTGTATCTGTATACTTAACTTATGCAAATTATGAAATGATCAGCCATTTCATGATATGGTCACGTTGTATTAATTTGCCAGCCTTCATTTGACAATACACCCAGTTAGATTTCAAAGTTCAACAATTTTGACAGAATTTTGTTAAATAAAGCTAATATTCCAGATTAAAATAATTCAGATACCTGTTCAAATACGAACACCTAGTGCGATCGCACACACTCCACTCAGATAGGGGTGCTACGAGGCTGGTTGGGATTATATAATACAGTTGGGGCATCGTGATGAGAGGGAAAGTTCACGTTCCGTTTCTCATCACGCCTCTACGCGCATCTGGGTGAGTGCGGCGGGTGACCAAACCAACGCACCGGCCATTCATGATATAATTGACAGACTCCCTCGCTTGACATGGACACCACACCTCGCCACAGTCTACATACTAAACTTTTTTGCTGTCGTTGGAATATGAATTTTGTTATTTTAATTGTTTTGTGAAGAGGATTGATTGATTACTACTGCAAAATTCTAATTCTTAATCAAACAAAAAATAAGAATACGTTTAAGAAAATCTATTCATATGAATATTAAAATTGCCTAAAACCTATGGAAATAATGAAGTATCTACAAGCTAAATAAATATCGAATCATTTTATAAACTTTGTAACCAGTAATTGTTTTAAATTAATTTTACAAAATACTAAATTCATTTTACTCGCTTTTATGTTAACGTTCTGGTAGGTACCTACCTACAATACTTACTACAATACTTGTTACGATACAGTTAGTTATAGAAACAAAGGCAGTGAAGCAAATGCGTAAACAACTTTAGCGATTTCCCTCCTAAACAGGGCAACTGCTGGATTGCTCCAATTCATTTCACACATAGGTTTTATAATATAGTCGATCTGGGGAATATCGTTCTAGTACTTCGTTGACCAAGAGAGCATAAATAATATAAAGAAAATATTTATATATGGACTTTTTATAACCTGAATGAATCGCCATCTACTGGATTCTGATACAATTAAGGAATGCTCTCTCGATAAAAAGCATATCCCTCCTCCTCAATCGATTACTATTACAATTTATACTTTTATATTTTATTTCGATATTAAAATGTTTAAATATAATGTTATAATTATTTTAGTATATTTTTAGTGATACTACTAGTAGAACCTTTAAGATATTTCCTAATTTATCGCGGCGTACCAAAGCTTCGTTGGTTCAGGGAACTTTATGTTAAGAACAACCGTTGTTACAAACAAAAACTTTTTTTAATAAGACTTTCTAATTATCTTAGTACTGAAGGGTAGTAAAATATACCACTATAATCTATTAAATATCTATTAAAAATAGGTTACATAATAATATGTTCATAAATGAAGAAGCGACATAATACGAGATGAAGGAAAACATGCGCTTTCAAACTCCACATTGATAAAAAAGTATGCAAACTGATCACATGCGACAAAAAAGAAAGTACATAATATAAATTAAAGTTTTACCATGCAATGTGTTTTCTAGATATTCAGAGCGAGGGTGACAAAATAGTTAAGCTTTCAATAAATTCCATTTTTGTACGAAAGTGAATTCTAAAATAATGCCAGCGTCGAAACCGCTGGACTTGGGGTGTCGGCACCCTTTACGAAATCATTTCCATGCCCTTTTCCGAGAGAAAATTACCCGCGGACGGTCAAAGAGTTAACGTTCTGCTGTTTATTTGTATTCAACCTTTGTTAGTTTAAAGGTGTTACCATGTTACCCATTCCTTTGTTTGGTTTTGTTTGCTTTATCGGTTATATGTAACATTTCTATTTAAGTTAAAATTATGTAGACTTTTACGTACCCGTGAATAGTTAAGTACGCGAAAGGTATCCATAAAGTTATGGAAATAACAATAATATCTCTGTAAATTTTTTGAAGATTTTTAACTATTTCAAAAATATAACGCTTAACATATACCGACTAGAGGACTCACTTAGACAGTAAATTATTAAGAAAACATATATGGAAAGCGACACTTGGTTGTAAAATGAGGATCGAAAAAAGCTAACACACTGTTCATGCTGAAGAATTGGATCGTGAAATAAAAAAAAATAAAACTCATTATAAAAATAAAGTTTTTAAAAGAAATAATATTCTCAAAACTTTATATCTTGGATATCTAAATACCTACTCTAAAAAGGTTTTCTGATAACTTGAACGACGATTAGAATTCGGATTCTTTATTAACAATATCTACTCACCGCTTTGTATGCCGACATTTCAAAAGGATTATACAATCTATCAATTACACATGAGACACATCGATCATTTATATTTATAACACAACCCGTAAGTGCTTATTTTTAAGGTTCGGTTTCTAAACAAATCTCTTCAAAATTAAGGATGCTCGAACATTCTTTAAGCATGTTCAACAAGAATTGGCGGAGGTAAGAATTAGTGAAAATATTATTACTTAATAGAATTTCTATGTCAGAGTTAATAATACGAGACATTTTTCTATGTGCAAATATTGGATTGTAAGAATAAATATAGTTTTTATCAATATTCATTTTATATTACATTTAGTCATCTCTTTAATTCAAAAAAAGTAAAATTGTCTTGTTTTGCGTGATTACAGTTAATAAAATTGATGACAAAATTTCATACATTCCTGAAGTGTATGAAATAGTTTGATCACAAATTGATCACAAACCTGGCTCCGTATTGCCATGGTATAACACATCCGTGGTACATCTGTATATTTTATGTTACTTTGTACAGCAGTGCGAAAAATGCATTCTTTTGTATTCAGGTAAAATATAAGCTACTCACAATATTACAGTTGTAACAATCTCCAGAAAAAGCGGAACAGTTTTGTATTGACCGAGTACAACCACAGCATGGCATCATTCTTCAATGAGGTCTCACAGTGGGGAGTCCACAGTAGCTTCGCCGTCTCTTTTTGTACGGTTAACGTTTTATCAAACATGTTAATGGGCGGCTTTATGAGACCAACAAAAGAAGCGTGCCAACGGAGGCGTTAAATCCTTTACGATTTGATGACGATGATCACGAATTTGTCATGGGATCAATTTAAGTCCTCGTTAAGAGCCATGCGTGAGAAAGCTTATGCATTACTTTGTAAATTTTAATTTCCAAATACGAGTATATACATATTTGCGACGCTCCCATAAAGGATAAATTAAGGGTATAAATTAATACATAATACTTACCAGAGCAAAGTCATATAATATATAACATATTTCGTATTCAAATAAAATACACACACACACACAATCATGCTTACAAAACTAAACTTAAAAATGCATAATATTTGTTCACTAAATGAAATAAAAACTTGTAAATTTATCTGTGAATTGAATAGAGATGTCCGTTATTATTTTAAAAAGGGTGTAACCTGGAAGCAAAGTTACGACAACTTACATGTCACCCATGTTACAGTACATAAAAAAATCACACCACCGAGACAGACATGTGCACTTGATTAAAAAAAAAATTGCCAATCAAGCAACCGAAAACAAATAAGTGAAAATGATGACCGATTACATTCTAGTTTCAACCATATGTGAAAAATGGCATAGCATACCTTAATAAACTATTTTTAATGAACTTGCGAAAAAATCCATAAAACAATCAAAATAACACACATTAATAAGCAATTTTGATGGAAAAGAATACTGTGCTAAGTCCTGCGTCGCGGGTGTGTCGTGTCGTCTTCCAAGCTACCCCCTTGGCCTGTGGCTATCGGCCGAGCGGCCGGGCCCACCCGAACGTTTCCGAACGTAACCGAATCCGGCCGAACGAAACCGAACGCGCGAGCGACTAGCAACATACCTGTCTGGCGCTTTCATTGACAGGCACCTGAAATGAAGAAAAAAATCCGTCCAATTCGTTGAAAATTTTAAATTTCAAATAATTTTGTCTTGAGAGATTCGACACAGATAAATTTACATGCATTAATTATAGTTCACTCATCAATCACGTACGAAAAGAAACAAACCGAATCAGTCGGAACACTTTAATGCTATTACAACAGTTACAAACATGTTATTCGATAGCAGTAACAAAAATTACATCTACAAAAATTAAAAGTAAACATACCATAGAACACCAAAATGTACAAACAATAATGTGGCAAAAACAGTTAAAAACAACATTGCAAGATGTATTAGGACAGTTGTTAAAATATGGGGTAGCGTGAAACGGCTTGACTCCGATGATATTGTGCACTCGCACGCGATCGAACTCGTGTTTGCATTCGCAGCCTTGCATTTCAACGCTCCGTGCTCTTAATTCATAATAATATCGATTTTAATATAGAAATGTGTCATGACAATATTTATTCACTAAATTGCTTCATAAACAATTGGATAGAGATTATTTTTAAATACTTTGCTTTTAATTCCTAAATTCTATTTCTAATTATTCATCAAGATGTCCAATGCACAGCGTAGAATAAGAAAAGGCAATACCCAAAACGATTATTGACTGATTCTCCGGAACAGCTCCTAAAAAACCTAAAACCACTAACTATCATTACATTAGATAGATTGGTAAAAAATATGAAGCATAACAATAAGTTGGTCGATTAATATTGAGTCATTAACGAAATAAAATCCCCCATCCCAATGGACAATTTTATTAGATTATTACTGGTCAAGATCACGCAAACGAAATCATAAAATGAAACGAAGCCAATTTCATTGAATCATATTGTTAGGTTGGAAACTCTATAAATAATATTAGATAAATTAGTTTCTGTTCAATATAAAATACTTTATTTGGTATTTTAATTTCTGATTGGTTTGTAGTACAAAACCATGTAGCACACAGAAATAAAACTGTAATTAAGAACTGTAGTAAGAACCAAATAACTTAAAAACAATAACAAAAACATTACTGTGATAGACGACGAAGACGTCACATTGTTAAAAGTAATTTATTTTATGGAACAAAAAGAATCAGTCGATGAATCGCTTCAATCAACTTGTCGACGTAACATTCAGACAATATATTTCACTTAATGTTCAACTATCGATGACTGTTGCTTGCGTTGTTTTGATACATACCTACGTGCATCTCGGTGAAATTATAAATAATCGGCACTTCAGTGCTAACTCACACGCGTAACAAATGCAAAAGGCACCTCCTCGAAAAAACCAATCTATCAATATTAGAACACAAAAAATAATGCAAGTCAGTTAATAATCCTGAATCGGCAATCGACAATGGAAATAAAGTCACAGTCATTTTTTTAATAATGGCAACTAAGTTTTTTCTTTTTATCGCTACCCTAGGTTCGTTTGACATTTGAACCGGCTGATGACTTAGCGGCCATGATTGATCGATCGTTGCGACCCAGTAAATAAGTGCAATTTGGATTTTATTTTCCCTCCTAATCAGTGCCTGTTATTGTTAACTGCGTTGATTATATCTTTATATAGCATCCAAAAATTTAATAAATACTTCTCGATCAATTTAATAAAAAAATTCATGAGATAGTCAAAATAAACAAGAGACCAAAAAATTATTTGTTAAAATCAAAAATATTTTATATTTTTTATACACCAATTTGCTGTTACATTTAGAGTAGTAATCATTTGTCAATCCACAATGTCATTCAGAACCCTAATTAATCATTGAACAATCATTGTAAAGTATATTCTATACTATGATTATAAAGTTCAAATTCAATTTTTCTGCTATTGTTAAATTTACCATCTGGGCAAGTTTAAGAATTGGTATTAGGATCCTTAAATGAATATGGTTATGACTTAAATTATCTTGTTAAAGTTTTCAGGTGAATATAAAATGAGCGTCTGGTTACAATTTATTAATCATCCGACCAAGTATCCGCCCAGAACGAAACGAATTACTAGTAAATAAATGGACCACAAGCATTTCGACCACTTACTTTGATTTTGCATCTACTCGTGTAGTACTAATTTATTTGATTGTCAACAAATGTCATGGATATACAATCAAAGTTGTCTTCAGACATGCTTTTGACATATTTGAAAATATTTTATATTTTTTCTGACATCCTGTAGGATGCTTAATTTATACTGACATATAGGTTTAACACCTGGGCATGATTAACCGCCCCGCATTATCTCTCATTTCTCGAATATCAATGAGCATTCCGTGCAAGATTGCTGCCAATTATGACAGCTGTCATTTATTTTATTACCAATATAATACATAGGCACCAGAAATAATAATCATGTGGCTTTGTTGTTACGTAAGTAGGAATAGTGCACTGCGCCACTGAGTCAGTAACAAATAAATTAGATTTGACAGGTCATGTTAGATGAATATGTTCTAGGCTAAACATTAATTGAATGTGATGCCGGGATGTGGGGGTCTACCATTCCATTTAAGACTATGAGGCTCCGCTCTATCTCGCATTATTTGTTATCATATACAACATACGGAACCTTGTTAAAATAATAATTTTAAAAAGTAAACGATACATGCATGTCTTCACAATTGTTAAAATATTTTGCATTAATTATTGTACTTTAGTAATAAGAACTTTAAAATGTGGAAATTCTATTGATATCACAAGTCACTCATCATCAGTAGCGATAAATATAAACGTTGAACCTTTCAATTAAAATGTACAAATAATTATGTTCCACCCCTCCCAAAATCAAATTAACGTAAATACGAGTGGCAGTCTGTTCTCATAAATTTTACCGTTATTAAATATCTTGGAATTATAATCCAATAATAATCATCAGAGAATCACTTTTCAATACACGAATGTTATTGTCTCTAGTTAATCATTCATTTATCTCGCACCAGTTACGCTTGTAAAGGGAATAAATATAGTTATGACACATTGCTATTATAAAATCATCAACAACATGATACCGCATTCAATGTTTTCCGTTCTTCAAAAGGTCGACTGCCAAAGAATGCTGCAAGCATTAAGTCCACTTTTTTCACCACTCGATTAGTTGTAATAATGTTTAAATAAGTAAATAAATAACACTGTTTATTCACCAATGTCTTTTAATTGTTTTATATTCGATAGAAAATGATTAATTAATCATAAATAATAAAACTATTATAAGCAAATTTTTAAAGATTAGTAAATATCAATCGTGTTTAATTATAAAAGTAAATCCTATTAATATTTATAAAAATAAAAGACTTGAATAATATTACCTCTTCCACGACACCTGCACCTAAACAAACTTTTGACACGACCGTTACAAACATTTTTCGGGGGAAATAATTGCACATTTATCCTCCAGAAGGCATTAATTTCCCTTCACCCGCGATTCAGCTCTTAAAACAACCCAATTAGTACATTACTTCTAACTTGTAGATCTGAGACCGCCTTAGGGTAGAACACATCAAAAGAAAGCCCAAGAAAGCGATACATGAACTAATTTATCGGCCGAAGATGCATTAGAACCTGATTGATCAAGATAGGATATTCAAAATAAAAGTTACTAAACATTTAAATCACTTATAAATAAAAACTAACTCAGTTCATAACATGATTCATTTTACACACAATATTATGATACTACGCCAGTTTTTCGCCCATCATTTTAGATCGAAGTTAGTTTTTTTTTACCCTTTTGCTGTGAAAGACGATTAAAATAAATGATTACTGTTGTCAAACTACGTTAAGGAAATCACATTTTATTCTCATTAAATCAGCCTTTACTAGTCTACTGCTGGATATAAGTCTTTATGAAGGTATGCCTCAATATAACAATCCTATTTAAACCAATTTCAAAATATTAAAACGATACAAAAAAACTAGTTTCATAGTTAAGTTGTAAGTCGGTATATGAGGTTTGTCACTAAATATATTATTACCACCATATAGCCCCACTTCTGGATTTTAGGGCCAATGTGACGGTAATAGTGAAAGAATAAGCAGTTTAAATCATAATATTATGTAACTTTCTCAGTTGGTTATTACACATTTGTAGAATAATGCAAATATTTACATTCACGATACAATCATACAGGTTTATAGATATTATATTGAAAGAAATATAGTAACCAACAAAATCAAATAAATTCGATTGGGGAAAAGAAACTGATTTCAAAAGTGTAAAGCTTTTTGTGTGGCATTGCCTTTAACATTCCCCTTTAATATCGGTCCGAGCGAGAAATCCCTTATTTTTCTTATTTATAACAGTCTGAAGAATTATTACAACTGAATCAGTTAAGTCCTTGTTCGCTACTTGTAATCCGAGCTTAAATTAAAATATTCGTACAATGCTAATTAAAAGGTTATTTTTTATCAACGAATTAATTCACATGATTTAAAGTTTTATTGTTAAATTGCAAGACATAAGGAATGTAATGCCGACTTCTAAATTTCGTGTAATTTAATAATCAGCATTATAAAACAAGATTGTATTTGACTTACAATACGTAATAGTTATCATTCTACATAGATTTTCAATTAATGCAATAAAATCAAAATAATTCTTCATAGAATAATTTATAATTCAAACGTCTATCGTCATGTTTAAACTGCCGTATGCAGAGCGAGAGTTGAAGAATCTAGTCTAAGAGCCGACAATCTAAATAGGTTGCAAATTTTGTTGCTAAACATAATATTATGTCCTATTTTTTAAGTGAATATATATATATATATATAAAAAATATATAGAATTCAAAGCGTCATAAAGTGATGTCATCCGTGGTTAGAGCATAAACTCTAATAGCAATAATTTTGTCAATAAAAAAATGTATACTAACATGTACAAAATACCAATTACTTGGATATATAAACAAAATGACAAATTAATAAGACTAATCGAAGAATCTAAGAAAGAATAATCGAAATATCCAGTGAATTCCTAAAGTAATCAATTATTTATTAATTACTATATACTAGATGCGTGTCGGTAAAGATAAAAACATTTGTAAAATATCACGAAACAGATGGCAAGCTCTCGTTCTATACGAGAACATACAATAAAATACAACGGGAGCGATTAGCTCCAGGCATCGACCGAGTGCGTGCTCACGATTTGCAGCACATCAAAACCTTTAATCCTGCACTTATAATATTCAAATCCAACAAAATACTCCCTATTCCGACTCCTCAAGGACTCGCATTCAGCAGCAAATGTTCGTTACACGAAACTCAACTTTGAAGCGGGTAGTCTCAACTGTTTAAGGAAGATGCTTGTCTAGAACGTAGAACCAGTTTGCGTATGATTGATACTAAGGTAATACTTCGAGTATATCGCGGTTCAACATTGTCTTGCTGTTTATTATATATTGACTTTATGTATTTTATGACTAAAACCAATTAAACTTGAATGTAATTTCATTAAATATTTAGTGTACAGAAAATAAATTATGATGCACAATGAAGTCTAAGTTTAAAAGACGAAAAAAGACATAAAAGAAATATAACGTATGACTACGTGAAATAATTTTAATTTCAAACACATTAATATACAGTTTTGTAATTTGAAACCGAAAGAATTGCGCAGAGATTACAAAGATTAAAGCAGTCCAGTTTGTGGCGTAGTATGAAAATAATACGTAACAAGACGAAGCAAAATTTCCAACCGTCACTCGGGCTGATAGTGTAAACGGCCACCATAAAAGAGAATTACGTTGTTAAAACAACTGGCAACAATTTTTCTTCAGCTCGCTAGTTGCATCACGCAAACCGCGACCGTATGAGATCCATGCTGCACTAACGAGAATATTTTAATGTTAACCTCACAATATTTTGTTATGTGACGGGCTATGTTGCATAGATTTTATATTATTAAGAAAGAAAACATTTATTTCACAATACTATGTAGTAGAAACAATTAGGTTGTTATAGGAACTATTAATATTAATAGCTATCCATATATTATTGCCGGCGCTGCGGGGTCACGTTGCGAAACAGGATGTCAGTCAGCTTATGATGTTAAACTTATACTATCGCGGATATTTACCGATATTTCGACCGAATTACATAGATCTTGGTCACGGCGAGATTGTATATTTAGTATAACATTAATAAGGCACAGTACTACAACAGTCTGAATTAGTAAACTTTCAATAGTTCTGAAAAAGAAGTTAAACCACGGCACTTATCTGCGTTATCTGGTTTATGCTTAGAAGAATGACACTATTTCCAAAATTATAATCACATACCGAAAATCTAATAAAACATGTTTTAGGAACGCGTGGTAAGAGAGCTTACAAACGAGCTGTCCAAATAGTCCCGTATCACGTAAACAGACACCGCACTTCCGGCTAGCTTACATCATTCCGTCTGTTATTAAGATATCACGAAGGGAACACCTTGGCTACTTTACATAATTCCGGAAACCATACGTTATAGTGTGGAACGAAACGAGTATATTTTCCCGACTCCGCTGGAGAAATGGGAAATTTCCAAATTTATACAATACTTCTTCATTCGTGGAGTGTGTTAGTATGAAACGTGACGAGCTTAACAATAAACTAAGTAATAATAATAAGTAATGAAATTTTACATTTCATTACTTATTACAAATATATAAGTGCCAAAGATTGCAGTATTTATTAAAAAATAACTAAATATATACAATAGAAAAGTGATACAATTAAGAAACAAAAAGTAGGCATAATTTGGTTACGTCTTCGTATCGTGTTCAAAAGGTTCAGCGTTATTTTATGGGGGCTTGGAGTTCGTTTTTAAAATAAGGTTCCAAAGTTGATACGTGAGTTGCCCATTGGAGCTTTTAAGCGACGCGTTAAAATACAACTTATGGGTAAAGGATATTATAGTATAGATGAATATATTAATGACAAGGACGCCTGGAAATAATAGTGTCGAAACCAGTTCGGCACAGGTTTGAACTTTTGTAATTACCGTGTGTTGTTTTAAAAGACGTGCTGAGGAGTTTCTTTTGCGGTTTCTTCTCCTCAATGTTAAAACACCTTTTCGAAACGGTAGTACAATAGAAACAAAAAACTACCTGCATAAGTGTATTTACAGAATACCTACATGTTTAAATGATTTTCAATTTGAATTTGTTGACACATTTTTATGGGTTATCGGTTTCTAGATTACTACATACAGCCATTTTTAACCATATTATACATCCATGACATAATTATTCGGAGTTTAACACTTGTAGTCGTGTACAAAGCTTCTGTAGAATGATTCAAGAACTAACGTCGCTCTCTTTTATAATACGGTAGCAGTAGAAAATTTCAGGTTAAGACAAAAGTAAATACATAAGTTAGAAAGCAGAAATTTTATTAAAAAATCACAGAATTTCACCACAGAACTAAATCACTGTGCAGAAAAGAAACTGAAGACAGAGCACAATTGTTCAATTAGTGCATTCATTATAATTTGATGGACTTAATCGAGCATTGTTACGAGCAACAGCTCAATCAGTGAAAATTATTAATTAGCGAACACGAGCGAAACAAGTGAGCGATTCGAACTGAAACGAACCGAGCAGACCACTATCCGTCGATAAAAAAACTGTTGCAACGTAACATAATGCATTCACGGTCCCCACAACTAGAGATTGTATCACTATGTATATCCATATGTTGTAATTCTCGTACAGACTTTTATAGGAAATCGTTGATGTGTCTAAAGTTAACGAGTAACTCTGAAAGAGCGATCGATCATCAAACTAACACATGTAGTAGTAGAGAGAGACAAGGAATCATAGCCATATTAAAATTCAATCATCTTACATCAAACAAAACGGGCCCGTATCGGCTAACTAATACTGTCATGTTTTGTACTGTCTTTCACTTTATGAATTTAATGTGTGTTTCTGTTTTGTAGAGCGATGCTTGAAGTCTCTCTGTTTTCCGTGACTACAAATTGCGGGTTCGTTACAAACTACGACCACATCACAAGTTGGTTGACATATCCTCAAATGGATATTTTTTATGTATATTATCTAAGAAACAATAAAGATCGTGTGCGCGAAATTAAAACAATCAAATCAAGTTGTGTATACATCCAACCGATGTGTCAAACTGCAGCAATCCTATCGCATCCGCGTCTATGCATTCTTATGCCATATATTTTGCATTTATAAGTACTCTGAACTATTGCATTTAAACAGGTTTTATTAAAGTAAATTATAAAAATAGAAAACTGATTAATCAATGTCCTAAGTAAACTGAAATGTACATACATACTCGTAAGCAGTTGTTTATTCGACACATTAACACGTGATGAGTGAACCATATTTTACCAATTCCTAAATCAATTTAATGTTGTATTCTAATAATATAGTGAATATTTCTATGTTACAAATGATACTAAGTAACTATGGTTTTACAAGTAACTATATCTACAACCAATATGTTTTTTTCGATTACAATGAGTAATAGCAACGTTCGCCAAGCTTTATGACAGTGTGTACAAAGAGTTATTCGATGTTCAATTGACACGAAGCACCGGTGGCTAGTTACGAAACGGCACAATCATTAAAACTGTTAACGAATGAAAAAATACCTGAGAATTCAGATTGGCAGATAAAGCAACACGATTGTCTGGGATTGCATATTGAAAAAAACATGCAACAGAGATAAGACGTTACATGCTCGAGCGATTTAAAGGCATCGCCGTGAGCACCGGCTAATTGCATTTCCTACTGTGTTACTACATTGATGCATAACTGCTTGATATTGAGGGTGCTAATAAATTTGGATAACAATTAAACAAGTATTTGGTTTCTCGCTTTCATTGCAACTGACATGCACGGAGCGCCGCTTCACAATCGTTAATTAATTAAATTGTATGAACGCACAATTGCTTTGATTTACGCTGAATAAAATCGTTTCAATATTTACTGATTGGTCTGGCAGACGTTATTCTGCGATATAACTAAATATTAATCAATTCGATAAGAAAATATAGAATTTGTTAACTTGTAACAATATAAATACCTAACTAAATAACAGCCGAAACTAAACCATCGCCTCAACGAATATAAAATAGAATACGTATTCTATTTTAATTTATCTAATATAATACTCATCAAGCATTAGCTAAGTAGAAATATGTGACACGTTTTTTAAACACCGAGAATATTTCAGAATTTCTTACAGTAGACGGTCGCGAATTCCATTATCTAACTGCCCGAACTAAAAAGCAATGAGAATAAAAGCTGTACTTATGTAAAGGAAACTTAAGGAGAGCTTTCAGGTGTGATCTGCATGATAATCCTGGAGGTTGAGCAAAGGTAAATTGATAGCAAAGGTAAGAAGAAGGGCTATGCAAAACCTTAAAGAATAGACACAAGAGTCGAAAACTCCTGCGTAGTCAAATCGGAAGCCACTTGAGGTCCTTAAAGATCGGTCGAACTTTTTGAGTCAAAGATAAAGCGGATAGACAAATTTTGCAAGTGCTCAAGTTTATTTAGGAGCTCCTCAATAACAAAAAAAAACAAACAAAACAGACATCAGGTTAGTGTATTGGATTGATGTGTGAGCTAGTGTAGTTTTAGTTTTGAGGTTGAATACATTTTGAAGTCTTCTCAGCGAAAGCAAGGAGAAGTGAACCTTCTGACTTCAACGATGTGCGCTTTCCAGAATAAATTACTATCACATATTACTCCTACGTTATTCGCTGTATCAATGTAATTTATAGGAATACCATCATAGCAAACAGAAGGTAGTGATGGTAGATTTAATTAACTACAATACTATTTACTACCGATTATTAGCGCCTGTGATATAGTAAGATTTACTAGGAATCCACAAGATCAGGACCATTTGCTAACACAGATCAAATCGCAGTTTACTGTGTCAATTGCTTGCCTGCATAAAAATTGAAATAAGAAGAGGTAATATTAGTAATGGAATTAATGATGACAGTTCAATTAACTGTATTGAAGTCAAATTAGCATTACTTTAGTTTTAATTTCCCCAAGCTCGTATCACATATTCTTGCGTAAAGAAATAAATGCGTAAGAAATAAGTCTCATCTCACATCATTGCAATGATAATAACATTTATCCGTTTTAAATAGCTTCAAGCGACAACAACAACCTTCTCAAAAACATTCATAAAATTCAATCTGACTTTATTGATATCAAAAAATATAGATATAAATTCAATACATCATTATGAAACAGGCAACAGTAGAAATTAATTCATAGATATTTCATAAAAGACATCGATTTATATTCTTCGAGTCATTGAAGCGTGCAAGCTCTCTATTCTACTGCTATACAATTTCTTTAGCCTCAGACAGTATTAAGATTCGCTGAGACCGGTTTTAATTTTACATATGTAAAACATAATTAGTGTGTTAGCACTGTATATTTTACAAGAGATAACTCATCCATTTGTAACTGCTCGTAACAGCCTGTAAGCACGTGAGATAGTATGCGGTGGCCATTATAAAACGAAATAGCTGTAAACCTCATATAACGGATCACATGATGCAAATTTCGATGGCCAAAATGCAACTGCGACCGCAACCAATGACCGTTGATTTTATGATCGCGACTCACAATGCATATTGGTGTTGCGCAATGCACCGCTCGTTAACCTCAACTACTACTAATTCCACAATAGCATTAACGAATGTAAAGTATTGTTACAATTATATACTAAACAAATTTATACATCGACGTATTATTCATTAATACTCATTCTAATGATTAGGTTAGAGCGTTCAAGCGACATGCAATTAATTGGCCATCAACAAAATTAATGAAAAAATAAAGATATCAACGACCAAAGCGCATTAAATTTGATGAGTGCCAGTTCAAAATTAAATGCCTTTAACAGAACATAAGGGAATTGATAGATTTTTGTTATCTTCCATTAATTTTATAATGAAAGAAATATTTCTTCAATCCATTAACTTTGGACTCCAAACGAAGGTTTTAAACAAACTAAACATCTCTTAACAGATTAGACTGGTAATCATTTATTTGGTATAAGTAGCAATATCAATCGAACCCATTAAAACAAATAAGCACCTCTCACTGCTGTAATAGTCGTAGCCGACTTTACGCTTAACCACACTCGTTTTGCAATCGGAACTAAGAGCGGCTTCACATCAAACGATACGGTAACGTACGATGCGATGTCGTGGGAAGTAAAATAGTTGATTGTCGAAATCACGTGTACTACCTTTGCAGGAAGTATTCTTGATTTACTAGTATTATATATTATGTTTAACTCAGCGGGCCCTTTGTCCATGTGAGTAAACGATTATAACAGTAAGGGGTATTCATAAATTTCATAAATTTCTTACCTAGTGATAACCTCGACACACAGATTAGCCCACCGGGATAGCAGGATGTATACAAATGATACACAAGTAATCTTCACTGCGCATGTAATAAGCAGGCATACACATTGTAAAACGTTAAACGTTAAATATAAAGAAGATAATGATGTAAATTTTGAATGAAGTCTGTGTTCCTATATTTATAATTACAAAATTGTGCTGTGAAAAAAAAATTTATGAGACTGAATCTGAAAAGAAAACATTGTTTTAAGTATTTTATATGTAAGTTCAGTTGTTTTTCGATACATAGAGCGGCCAAAATGTATATTAATGCAATTTTTCTCTTTACTGTTATCGCATCAAGTGGAAACCTCAAATCAGATGTGCTAGATGATAATCAACATATTTATAATTTACCTTATATGTAATATTTTGAAAATTTTGCATCCTGGGATGTGTATCTGATCCCGTAGAAAAGTAAATAAAATATCGGTTTGATTTTCTCTAACCGTTTCAATATACACTAATATATTTTCGATGCGTATAACTATGAGAATATATGAAATATAAAATGAACCTAAAACGATTTATTTAATGTTTTGTTTGGGTGGGTTACTAGTTATAAAAAATATGAAAATAAGCTGTAATAACTAATTATATTACTGACTTAGTATTAACAGTGAATATGACTTCAATCCCTCAACGGGCTACTTCAGTACGAAGGTAACGAGCGTTTTAGACCACGCTGCTCCAGTGTTGATTAGTGCAGATTTTAGGGGCTAATGTAAGTATCGGAATTTATTATGCTGCTCGAACGCCTCCCACATGGCTTAACGACTGCTATCTAACGATAATAAACGGGACCGATGGCTCAATATGCCCACTAAAGCACTGAAGTGCAAGATACTTTGCCTCTGTCACACACCCCAATCCCGACCGTGCACTAGGTTGATTGACTCGGTTGATCATTTATGATTGACACAATCCGTCGGGCGAAAAGCGCTTACTTTACATATAACTATCTCCAATAACATTTTAAATATTACGAGTATTCATGGAAACATTTAAAATTCAGAATGTCCGAAATTAAATGCCAATGTAATAACAACACGTATATACAATCACACATCAATATTATTACGCAAGCTAAATCAGTTCTATTCAATCCCGCGTTCTAGACTGTAAAATGTTTACATCACAGTGGGATTACTAGAATCGCATAATGAAGTCGTATGTAGTTTCAATAGACAGAACTATTTAGTACACTAGACAATAGAGATATCCGATTCGTAACAATGCACTTGTATAGGAATTTTAATTGGAAATATGAGCGACAGTTGTGCCGTTTTGTTTTGCTATCATTACTTCATTGCTATCCGGACCCCGTTGTATTATTACTAAGGTACTTCATGTTTTATGTTATGACCAACGGTTTCCATGCGCAGATTTCAAATGCCAATTACTGCAATTAAATAAACATACATCAGCAGCAGTTGCCTGCGTTCTTTAATTAGTAGTTTGCTGTAAGGCAACTTATAGCTTTGGCGATCTAAGTTTAGTACTGGCACAAAATTAATGATTTAATACTAATACGGATTATTTATGTTGAGTCCGACTACTTTGTTATATGAGACTATACTTGTAAGTATTTACTAATAAATACATACACGCTTTACATGGTAGCCTGTAATAATGGTTTAATGATCTAACAATGAATCTAGAAATAAGCTAAACAATATTACAATTGAGTCAATTACTTCCCAAAACAAAATTGGAATGTCCATAAAAAATGATAGAAACAAGGGTTGGCGAATTTCTTTCCGGCTCTGTACATTTATTTAATTAATCACATTCTTACGATTGGGGTTCGTCCAAATGTCCGAATATTTAGAGTTCTTTTAGGGAACATCATATTGGCAAATATGAAATGGGTTTTCGTTAAAACGTATCCATTTCTTTATCGTTGTTCATAATATAACTATAATTAATTCTTAACTACGAATATTTTATACTCATTTTCAAGTTCGCTAATTGATTTAAGATTTTTTTTTATTCTACAAATTCTACAATATAAACATTTTAAAATATTTGGCTACGAATAACATTACATATATATTATTATAAAACATACCATGTAAAAAATCTTACCTTCACTCATATTTTGATATTGAAATGTATATTATTTAAGAAGGGTTCATATTACGAGTCACTTTGTAACAATCTCACTTGTAATTACGTTAGTCTCCCAAAATATGAGGGCGCTGTCGGGGCACACAAATAAAATAGAGTCGAAAAATATTTTATTTTTTTTCGTATATTAATTAGCAACTATTTAAATGAAATGGGAAGTGTTAGTAAAATTACAACAACATTTTATATATATATAATTAATCTGATTCTAATTAAACCAATATCGTAATTAATCAATTATCATGCAATAATGGAACACGAGCGAAGGTAATGTTTGAAAACAATTGAACTATCGAGTAATTTCGGGAATCTTATATCTTATCTTTTGCTACTTTATTTGGAATATAACACAAGCTTGACATTACTGACCCGTGACCATCCAAAAGCTAAATCTGCTGAGTAGTAGTAGTAGTTTTATCAGTTTTAAAACAGTCAAACATTACCCTCATTTTAGGGGTGTCTATTCGACTCGCAGCTCTACCATCTGCCAGAATTAAAAACACACACGAAAAAAGAAAAATAAAATAAAAAATGCCAAATCATATCGCTGCTACATCTCGAATGGTTCTTTTTTATTTCAATTTTCGAGGGTTCGCTAAACGTTAGAAGCGAACTCTATTATTCGGTGCCTGTTCCGATGTGACGTAAGCACATTCGGCTCTCAACAACCGTTTGTTATTAAATGTAATAATGTATATCATAACGTATTCATATCTATGATCTCAATGGATACGCCAATTCCATTATTTTGGTGCGCGATTTTATTTTCGTGTAATGCATGATGTGTGCACTTTGATTAAGCGGCAAAAAATGTTTGTTCTCACTGAATAAATTATAGGGCTGTCAATTAATGAAATGAATAAAGCTGTATACAGATTGCTATTTACAAGGCGATAACGTTGTTTGAGAATAAAATCTACGACTCATGTTAAAATATACTTGTCGATTGTCAGAAAAGCAGAAGTTTCTAGTAAAGTTCAAGTCACGCGCGTGCTTAGAAATTACAAGTAAAGAACTAATCAAATAAGCCCACCAACAAAAACGATTCATTATTCCTTTCTTAACATCGTATTACGTCAGTTTCTATTTACCTCAAAATGTTTCATTTGCATAATGGCTTTTTTTCCTGCCATTACTATTTACGTTAATATTCTGATTTGTTTGCGCGGGGGCCGCACGCACAGAAAACATAAAGACAATCAGAGTACGGTGGCCATTTATGTAAATATGAATTCACGATACTGTGCTATTATGAAAATTGTAGATACAAACGGGAGTGGTTTGAATTTACGTTATTCTTTGGGTGTGGTCTGTCCACAATGTAATTTAATGTTTCGACCTATAATTCCAAAACCATTTAAGCAAGTATCAATCCAAAGTTGATAATCACAATCACTAAGACATATGTTATTAAATTCGTAAAATAAATGAACGGTTTTCGTTCTGCGAAGGTTATTAATATTTCGTTCGCGTTTAATCAACAAAACATCAGAAAGCAATGCTCTATTAAAGAGTCCGATAGAATTTCTCATTTCATTCGTCTTAAGTCGTCAGAAACAAAGTGCGGCCTTCGTCGGTGGTGTTATTAACGCGTCTAAATAATTACAGAGCACATCAATCAGAAGGCATATGCAGATAGAGCGTTTCGTGCGAGTCAGCGCACACTCGGCCCACTGTGCAACCCTTTCTTTGATATCTATAATGATATTTTGAATGGAATTATTAAAGAACTTGTCTAAATCAACAGGAAGAGATAAGAATTTCTGATAAAGTATATCTCGAATACGTTGAAAATGTGTCTCTATATTTAATGAGTATTTATACCGTACCGATAAAATAAAAGTATAATTAGTTACTATTAGGTAATACTGCAAAAGTTTGATTTCATTGGTCAGTGACCTATTTTCTGCAGACATGTATAGTATTTTAAAAAATAATTATAAATAATTTCATCAATATCCTACAATTCGAAATTTCCCTAACAAGAGTAAGTGTCTGTAATCGTCAATTATTATACTTATAAATTAGTTTATTTTGGTATATACAATATTCATTTTACTGTTAGTAGAATATAGGTCAGAAACCTAAAGGTAAAAGTCGTGTTTGCCAATTAATATTGGCAATGAATACAACCTTTTTAATTGTGCTACATAATTCGACACCAATGTGTCAATAAAACGATCAAAAATGATCTACAATTTATTTATTCACTCTGAAGAAATCTAAACAGCCTTATTTGAAGTTCTGTTGATAGCATAAATACTAAAAAACATTAAACACACAGTGGTATTGGTGCGCAATGATCAGCACATTTTGGGTAGAACGGCACAAATGACTACAATTAAAAGAACAATGAGTAGTTTCAATTCCCCAAACCCAATTTCCTCAGTTCAGTCGTGTAACTAAATAGAAATGTTACGCTCTAACATATTAATAAACTCAAATATAAAAATCCTTGACTGCTTTTTTTCGACTTAGTTACTTATTCGGATGATGAGGCACGTACCTATTTAAAGTCATTGCTGATTCATACTTTAGACATGATTTGTATAACTTAAAACAGACTGGCACGGAAAACGTGGTATTGTAATAAATTTATGAGTATATCATTTGTTACTTGACTAATATGTCTCTTATCTTATCTGATCCTACCATAGCTATGAACCAAGCCTTGACTAGAAAATATATTGTGTTAAAATTACCTCTGTCGGTCCAGATTATTAAACCAACCACCGAAAATATAAGTTATACTTTCTTTCTTTCTTCGTATTTCTTGGCAGACAATGCATCACTGATACCTTTAGTGTTATCAATGTCCATGGGCGACGGTGTCAACTTACCATCAGGTGGCTCGTCTGCTCGTTTGTCGGCTATTTACATTATAAAAATATATAGAAATTGAACTTGAAATAAAAGTTGAAAAAAATAATTAATTACGTAATCAAAGACTACCACAATCAAGGCCATACCTGCCTTATTAAAATTCGTAGAATTCAAAATTGAGAGATAAATTGTAATATGACACTAACGTTATCCAAGTATACAGTTGAAAATCTAGTAAACTCTGACTTGATCAAAGGTTGAAGTAAACTAAAAAAAAGTGACTCAAATCAAATTTCATAAGCTTTTGAGTAAACTATACATGTACGTAATTTAGTTCCCAGTGGTACTGATAGAAAAACTGCATAAACTCACAACGAAAAATATTAATATCGAATATTGAATACCGGGATCCATATATTAAAAAAAATACACTACCGGATTCTGGATAAAATTTTAATATTCAGTAAGTAGTTGGCCTAAAACCTTGTAATAAATATACACACTTAATAAATTAATTCAAAAAATTATATAAAATATGTGTTTTACTTGTTACCTATTTAAATCCATTGAATGTTGCCTAGTAAACTTCTAGTTTCTTAAATAAGCCGATATTTCAAATCTCGAAGTGTTTTATGTTCAAATATAGTATCATAACCCTTTCCTAAAGCCTGCAAAGGTTGTTCATGATTATGCGTTATTGCAAGCAACAATCAGTTAAAGCCAATTTTAAGCTTTGTGTCACATGTTGCAAAAAATAAAATTAGATAATATCGAGAAGTTTCATACAACATGTATCAACGAACTACTGTTTAATGTTTATTCCAATTCTGTAAACGTTTTTTTCTCCAAGCGCAGAATGTAATTCCCGAATCCTTTATAGCTGAACGCTATATCAACTTGATCGGTGGAACAAGTAATTTTTTTTTTTCACACATAACTGAAATAATCCTTTCAGAATATGTATTATAAACAATATTTAATATCGTCAAAATTGAATTTATGTTTATTTAACGTAAACATTTCCTAAAGGAAATGATGTTACTATTTATTGTATAAGCATTGTCTACTAACGAAAACATGAACAATTTCCAAATATAATTTTATGATGGTAATAATACAAAAATACATTGATCAGCTGTCTTCATAGTCATGAAAATAATAATTAGTCTCTTGGCCCTGACGGAGTACCGAGATCGCACTGGGCTATCGGGCACGCGTCAATATTTGACGGACGTCTTCACCCGTCATCGCTACATTATATTGTCATGACTAAGTTCCATTTTACAATTGATTCTATCCATACTCTATTTACAAACTCAACCTTGCCGCGCACAAAATAAAGATTAAAATAAGAACGCGAAACTGTCCGAGGACCCACATTTATTGGTTAGTGTTGTTGCTCTGTCTTTGAAAGCAGTCTAATTAAGTTTTTTAGACTATTGAAATTCATTGTTGATTGGCAGATGGCGCTAGCGGCAATTTAAAATAGATACATTACTTTCAATCTCCAAGCAAAGGAGCACCGCCTCAGCTGACTTTACGTTGACCTTAATGTCAAATTTATATTGTATTTATATATCTTAGAATAATGTGGTATTAAACATCTTTGTTATTTTCTGAGCAACACATATTGCTTATCGTATACTACGGAAATACGAATTTCCTACACACATTAATAAAATAGAAGCATTGCATACACTTTATTTTAATCAGCACAATTGCTCTCGTTCTTCAAATAACAATAAAACGTTACTAATCGTCAGAGCCATGCGGCAGGCACGATCTGTCGTGAGAGAAAAGCTACAGCGGGGAATCATAGAGAATCCATCAACATCAGCGCAATACCGATCACAAACATGCCATCAATCATAAAACATCAGAAAGGATTAAAATCTACGTTGCACCTTCCGAAGCTCGAGTACCCTTGTTTTTCTCTAACCCGTAAATACTGAGGGGCGTAAGTATGGCCCGGGGGCGGTAAATATTATAAAGGGGGACAGGGAGTACCCCCGCCTCTGTAGGGGGGCACTATCCCTTATCGCGAGCGTTACCCTCGCGAGCGCGGCCGCTAGACTGCCAAAATGTGGGGCAAATCGATTCCTCTGTCCCATTTTTGTGCATCTGGACCACTATTGATTTTCCACTCGTGGGGCGAACAATCGATATTTTGTTTGTTGTAGTTGCGGGTACCGAGTTTATATCACGTGTCACACGCAACTAAAGACAGTAGAAGTCTATAAACTAACTTCCTGAAAACGTTAAGCATTTTATAGATAAATATTAACAAGATATCATGACTTAAGATATCACTTATCACGGTGTATGTATAAGATGAGGTGCATCGCTACATTGTTTAGACTTCAATTTATAATAGTGGATGTGAAAAAATCATAAAGCCAAATAAATTTATTTCAATATTAATAAAACGAATGTATGTTGGTTTATATTTAAGGGTACGGCGTTATAATGTGTGCTATATTGTTACATTTTAAATTAAAAATATGTATTACTTGTAATCTAATTAGCAATACAATTTTGATTGACTTCTACATACATACTGCCGTGGTATAAACCTGACTGAAATCTCACAGATGTATGGATGTATGGGAAAAAGCTTTAAAAAATACAACAAAACCTTCCTCGTGACACTGTAATTTGGAATAAACTGCATCAAAATCTATGTAGCAATTTATGAGATTAACGCAACGAACAGTGAAAAGCTATTTCTCTAAGTATATATATATATATATATAAATCTTCAGTCCAAGAAGCCGTAAAATCGAAACAATGTTACCTTACTGTTATACCAATGAATATTATAAATGTGTCTGCTGGCTGGTGTCTATATGAAATAATTTTATATGCGCCGTAAATTACTTTTAATCGAAATGAGAGCTCTGACAGCCTGCACTGCAACCATTTCGAACAACTGGCTCTGCTGTGTTGCACGCAAATATGTGTCCGCAATATACCTACCCGTCATTTAAACAATAAACGATTGAGCACATCTGTTTGATATGTAGATTTATAATAAGAACTTTAACCTAGTTGGTAGTCACCTTGCCAGCCGAGCGAGACGTCCCAGGTTCGTTTCCGGGCCGGGGCAGACATATGACGGATAAATTTTTGTTCTCGGGTCATGGGTGTTTGTGATATCCAGTGAATCCAACACAGTGAATTCCAGTTCAGTGAAGGTTCCTTTGAAACAAGACCACTTACTTAACGTAGACCATAGCCTTTGCTAATTCTGGTGTCAAGCGCGCTGCTTGATGCAATCTTGTGTGGCTACAAAGAGTATAGTGATTCATTGATTAGCTGTTTCCGATTATTTCTTGGCCGGCAATGCATCGGGAACGCCTTTAGCATTTTTTATATTAACAGCCAATAAACAGGCAGACGGGATCAGCACCTTTCACCGTCATAAAATTGGTACAAATAATATAATATCATTTGAGTTGGTTATATTTTTATTGGGTATAATATTCAATTAATTTCTGGTGGATATCAATAGCAAAATACTAAGTGATAGACCACCGGCATTTCACTGCAATACGGGTACTCACGATATGAATTTTATACTATACTATTATAGCACTAATATGCTACTATATTATACTTCGACCCGGTTGACTTAGATCGTGGTCGTGGGTCATAAGTTTAGCCGCAAAAATTTAGTTATAATGTATCCTGAGCACCTACATCTATTATAGTACGAACGTAAAATAATACACTAATGCCACGACTATGATGTAAAAATACATAATTGACACTTGTTACGATTAATTACTATACTATATCTTTCATTGCCAGTTAAAGATCATACAGAACTCAGGTGTATGAGTGAGTACATTTTTGCTAAGTCTATACTTGTCACAATTTATCCTTGTTGCGTTTGAACAGTGTAAATGGTAATGTAAGGTCGATTTCAGCATTGTACTTAAATGAACCTGAAAGTAAATGTCCTTCTATTTTTGTTTATTGAAACTCCAAAAGGCAGTTACACCGACTATTGTATGATCTTTTAACCAGCAATAAAAGATGTAACCAAGAGGTAACACGAGTATGTTGCCTAGAATATACAATATTTATATTCAAATTACTAAAACATTGCCGCTTTATAGCACAGGACTTTATTAATAATGGCCAGAACCAAAGGTTACTAAAACAATTATCGTTCACACTCGCATTCTAAGGTTAGTTCTTTAAACAATGTATATTCATAGCCGTGATTATAAATAACAAAAATAATATTGAGGCTATAAAACGCAATTTACTATCTTTAAACCCAGACCCTTCTGAGTACATTTGATACTGACCTACACAGTTTTTTTATCCGTTCGTTTTTAAATTGTTGCGAATGTTTTATTGGATTTTATTACGAACCGTATATCAGAGTTTAACGAGCCTTAGTGGAGGTATAAGTAGCTCTTATCTCGTTCCGTTGCTTTGTTGTAAACATTCGGAGTTGTTCGAGAGTTGGCGCGATCCCTTACCGGAGCTGCGCTAACTGGGCTCCGGTACTAGAAACAAATACCTGCCATTTCAATAAATACCGGTTAACTGATACGAACAACGATTCTTCAAAGCTCGCCGGCGCCAGCATAATTACATAAACTACACGGCTGGTATTCCGCTTTGGTAATAAAGTTTTCTCTACAACTATTTAACAAATTGCACAACTAATCACGTGTCTGAATAAAACCTACGTACTAGTGAAGTATTTAGTGTCTGTTTTCCATGAGTTTTATATGTCAATAATCATTAAATGAGCAGACGGGCCACCCGATAGGAAGTAATAATTGCCGCATGCTTATACTAAATACGTCACCGACGTGTTGCCTTCCAAGGTAAAAACATTAATTCCGCGTATTTTTCACTTTCTGATAATACTTTATTATTAAAAATACTTTTTATTCTTTCATTATTTTCAAGTAATTAATATTATAATTCATCATTATCACCACTTAGTGACATGTCTGCAAATGGTGGACAATGGGAATAGCACTCTGCACTCTCAAACTCAGGGGATTTCAGAACGTTGGCATTGGCATTTGAACAGGATACTGACATTCTAACCATTAGGCTATCATTAATGTTCTTATTATTGTTATATTCAAATATATGACGTATCATCACAATAGGCACTACAGCACAGTTATGTTGTTACTGGGAATTATACTAACGATGTGTATGACGAACCGAACACGAATAGCTAACAATCTGTTTGTTATATCAAGATGAGAGAATATTTATGAATGCAGATATATAGGTGTGGGTTATAATTTTGCTTACAATTAGCAGATAAGTGTGTCTCGTTCTCACAATGGCGAGTAGAGCGAGTCACATAAAAAGTCATTCTCTTGCATTTCCTCCTTCTATTGTCTCGATACTAATCTGCATTGGATTATTACCGTGTACGTGTACGGTTGGAAGATTAGTTTATGGATCGTCTTTTGTTTTTACATTGAAATATATTATAATGCCCTATCAATCAAATCTTGGACTTATTAAGCGGTCGGATTAAAGTTTTGTGCAAATTAAAATGTCATTAAAATCTGAATTAAAATGAAACATAAAGAAAGATATAACCATTATATATCTATGTAAGAATTACAAAAAAAAATTGACTAACTTTTTTCTTTAACGTACAGGTTGTGATGCTTGAAAAAAAAATGTATTCTCCACTACAATTTCTTATCTCATCTTCTAAAAAATCTTAATACTTTCCAATAACACATACTACATATATGCATACTTCAACTAGTAATAGTATAACTCGTCTGTGTTTATAAAAAACCTACTAGTATGTATATTAATGTAATTAAAAATTTTCTGATGACTGATATCTTCCTTGAGGATATAAAATATTCTCATGGTATTTGAAGTTCCAAGGACCTGTTAACTTTTTATTATTAACACTCTCCGTATCTTGATTTTGATCGACGAGTAGTTTTTCAGTAAATCATAATTATTGGGCTGAATTTTAAAAATAAGATACAAACAAGGTCAATTATGTCTATACGAAAATTTTTGACGTGAGGCTTGCGAGCAAAATATTTTTGTTACATTTTCACATACAAATATTAACCGACTAACGGGAAGAACTAGTACAGTATACGATTAATTATTATTTTGTATCCAAGCAACGCTAATCGGATTTCTTTTTGAATACTCATTCAGTTATTGTCACATACATATACACCAAATTTCATGTACAAAATCTGATGATGTTGGTACAAACTCAATTGGCTATATTTATTCTATGTATATTACTTTCCTAAGCAGAGCGATGTTAAGTTTAATCTGTGTATTTATCCGCGCAGTTTATAGGTCTGTAACAGTTCATCTCATGATAGACGGCAATGACTCCTTCTTCCAACTATAATTAAACATGATTAAAGCTCAACACATGGTGAGCCGCAATTATAAGACGTTACAACGGCTACCGGAGCACTACGTTTCACGCCATGCGATAGTTTCCATCGACCATTCAATAACTGGCACGGAAGCAAACTAAAACTTAATTAATCGCTTTCGTTATTTATCTGTTGTTAACTTTTTCTTATAATTTGATTAGCTTATCGGAATTTACGATGAAAAATGATTTCTATTATCATTCGCAAGTACAATACGTCGCGAAGCGTCGTTACGTCGCCCGCTCGACTCCTAAAGTACGTACGGAGACTTGTGGATTGTAGGTTGTAAACACATCGTTTCCGATTCATTCAAATCCTTAGTCGTGAATGAATCGATTGCGAAAGAGACGGCCAGATGCCGGGAGCCGAGTCGCGAGCGGGACGAAATTTCAATAGTACGCGAAACGGAAATAGAGGCCGAGAGGATTCCGTCTAGCCGGAGGGATTCCCTCGTGTCACTTGTGTGCGTTCGTTTTTCGAATTGCACGAATGTTGGCGGGCGTTCCAACTGTAATCTTCGTTTGTATTCGGAGGGTTCGTCGGTTGCCTGCTGTCGGCCGCGCTCATTCTTTCCGTTCCGTCTGAGGCCCCGGAGTGAGCATTTCCCCAGCTACTTGTTGATCAGTTGTAATAAATTGCCTCCATGATATTCCCATTGTGGAAGAGTTTGTCGCTTTACTGCCTCGGAGGAAATTGCGTTTCCTTAAGCCACTCCAGTTTATTTGTCGCGCCATTGTTCACTGAATTATTTGCCGGTTTGCTGACTGACGAATTGTTTTGTGAATGTAACTTTGATTAATACAACTGTTGATAATTGTAGTTGAGAATGAGGTGAAAATATGTGATGTATAACAAATGTAAAATGCGTAATGTCATTTATTATCATTGTGCACTATAATTAATAAATACATCATTCACATAAAAACAATTTGAATATTGATAGGTACGTCTAAGTGGTATTTGCATAAATGTGTCGACAGTCGACATACGGAAATGTAGAAAGCAAGTGGTGCCAGGAGCGTATCCATTTAATTGAAGTATGCAGTGAATGGAACGGCAGCTCGCGCGCGCCGTCTACTTGCTGTCTCAAACCAAAAGTAGAGGATTAGGTAAAAAGTTGTTTATGTAACACCTCATTTATAAACTCATATTGATAAATTTTGTACGTGATAGCTTAGCGGTTTAAAAAATTAAAGTACTGTCCAGTTAACCTGGCTCCAAATTCTGCATGTATGTAACTTTTTTTATTAATTACGACTTGCAATGGTGCAGGAAAACATGGACCATGTCTAAAGTGCCTTTAACCCATTCTGTGCCTCAACCTAATCTGAGACTGTGACGATGAAGATATATCGTATTGAATAAGTAATATTATTTGAAATAATTTTTGTTTAAGTATTAAACGCTGACCTGCATGGCGACTTAAAAACTATAAGTTGTTCTATAAGGCTACTTGTTATTGTTTCTTCCATGTTACATTAATCGAATATTACATTAATCCCCACTATGTACAATTCTGCATTTGCACATTGTTTGTCACTTGTATCTCCATACCATAGGTACTATTAATAATCACCGAGAAGAAGACCGTTTATGTTTCACATGATTAACATATTTGAATGTTCATTATTTACAAAGTTAATTAAGGTGATTATGTTCAGCTAAATAACTAAAAATATCTTGTTAAGTTGCCTCATCGTAATCTAAGTTTTGCTTGTCTATAAATGAGCGATTGAAATACCTGACTCATTCTACTACAATCACCTTTCATTAAAGTACAAAAAATATACATAATAAATTAGTTTAAATGCCCCTTGCTAACATTTTTATCACAATCCAATAAATTTCTGATGTTTTTTTTATAAAATTACTAATTCATTGACCGCTTGACACACACAATACAACTGAGTAAGATCCTATCTTTTTGTACTACGTCCTTTTTGTACGTCGTTTAAGTCAATAAATTCCTAGTGTCGACAGAAAAAATTAAAATAATTTATATGTTTGAAACGTCAAATCATGGGTTTACTAAAATTATAAATTTTAAATATGGAATCATAATATTAATTGAAAATGTATCATTTGTATTTTATCTCTTAGTTCTGTCATCAAAACTTTAAATTACCAAATCAATTATTTAAATTATTGTTTATATTTGTCGATTATTTTTTGACTTGTAAGTTTTTAATACAATACAATATAAATAAATAAATAAATAAACGTTTACACACTCACACCCCCGCACTAGGATTCCCTGTGTTGCGGGTGGCATGGACATACACAATTATCACATCACAAACACCCATGACCCGAGAACAAACATTTATCTGTCACATAAATGTCTGCCCCGGCCGGGATACCACCCCGGGACCCCACGCTCGGCAGGCAGTGTCACTACCAACTGGACTACGGGGTCGTCAATATAATACCTAACTGTAGTTTACCTGCTTGAAGTTAATTATTTCAAGTATAACTATTTACTTACATACTGAATAAAATATCTATAACATAAGGCGAAACTCCAAGTTATAGATATTATAGCTCGTAGACCATAATCCCATAAAGAAAATACTTGTTTACTAATGAATTCATTTGGCAACACGTGTCTCAGACACCGCATTGCGGCGTCTTGGTTTAATATTTCAATGAGTACGACCGCTTGGACCCTCGCCAGTCCGAGTTCTACTACTTCGGACACACCGTTCATGATATTGTTCCGCACATCTGCTAACTACACATATCTTTGTAATTTCCCTCCGGACGACGCATATTACGTACGTGGCCTGTGCGCATTACTTATTACAAGCTGTAATAGGATAATACATATGCACAATGTCTCTGTGCACTAAATCGGATTGCAACTTTCAGTTATAAAACTAGAGCATTTTTACACAAATTATATTACGTAAATTAAACTACTAGGTATATTCTGGGAAAGTTAAAAACAATTAATTCGCCAATAATTGCGGTGTTATTAAAGTTTCCACTAAAGAAAAAATAAAGTATTTTACGAATCTAAAAATTAACAGTAATACAATATATAGGTATAATATTCCTATGTATATTTAGTATGTAAGCTTTGATGATGCAGTGTTGAATAGAAAATCATGCGGGTACGACTCATACCCGACTTACTAATCGCAGTTGCGTTGCGTAGAACAACAAGCAATTAGTTTGCCACACACGTTCAAATAAAAAAATTATGTTCGTTCGCATTTACACCACTCTTTGACTTCATGTAACATAATTTTTTAAGCGACATAACTCATCTTTAGAATTAGCTCAACAGAGTGTAAAATGCCTTGGAAATCACAACTAATTAACGCATTTTAAAACAGTATTATTAAAACTGTACGTATGAATTGTACTTATTAACATTTTAGTGAAATCTATCTACAAATTCTATATACAAAAAATAAATGAATCTATAGCAAACGTAGTCGGATTAACAAAACGCTCAAAGGTCAAAATTCATATACCATACACAGTTCTAAATACGCTTGTGACGCACCGTGGTCTTATTATAAAAGCCATGTAAAATACTTTTAAAATATCCTTAATAATTCAGTCATATTCAAAAGGCTACAAAACTGGCTACAAAAAATGTATCCGATATTCCGTCACACCTACCGGCTCTACAAAGGTAATGAGGCAGTTATTTCAGTGCTTTGTTTATTTACAAAATATCACTCCGTTTGAAGGCGGACCATCAAAATGCGTCGTAAAGCTGAAAATTCCATAAAAAGTCGTGTTGATGACCTCCGTAATTGAACCTCGTTCTTTGTTAGTCACAGAGACAATGGACGGAACCATACGCTTTGACTGTATTGATTAAGAAATAAGTTCCGATTCATTAGTATAATGCAATGACATCTACGGTACTAATTGAATTTTGTTAGGTGGATTGTACTATTTCTAATTACAGTGAAAGGGTTTTACAATATGTCTGTAAAAATAACGTAATGAAACGTTAATGAGTAATATTTAGTTACTCATAAAAGGATAGTTAAAATGTTTACTTATTATAAGTGACCCAAAACATTTTTGAACAGTTGAATGTAATAATATTGAATATATATTAAGTTTAAAAAAATCCTATCCAATAATAATTTCGTATAGGATAAAATACAATACTAAAAATACATGCAAATGACAACAAGTATTTGGTAAGCAAACTCCATTATTGTTGTACATAATCACTATGAAGAATTGTTCACGATTGAATGTAGAAGCAGACGTAATCGATTAAAGAAAAAAGATCATTCACTTCTAAACATTTTCCTATCATAACACACAGCAACTGCTAGTACTATACGCTACTGCTAGTAATAGACGAATTAAATTCTTAAGTACCGAACATAAAGATATTTAGATAAATAATGAAAAGAGTTATAGAAATAAGGACAGTCACAATCACAACGCGAACACCCCGATTCCGTTCGCCGCCGATGTAACCTGATCCATCCTCGTTTATCTGCTGTCGAGCAATTATTGAAGCGTGAAAAGGACCGTCCAACTATTATTATATATGTTTTATAATGCGGGCACAGCGTTCTTAAAAATATCGCGTTTCCTAGCACACGGTTATATCCCATCGCATATGACGCGTCGCCCTAACTCGACTTAACATTAATAGGCTCAAACGTAAGGATTACCGGTCGTGTAAATATAGATCAAACCAATTTCATTGTCTCTATGTACGTGTTAGTCCTTAATCTATGTTTAGTAATTGATCGAATTAAAGTCGAAATAAAGTCTTGAACAATTTAATTTTAAAGCCTAAAAACACACATACCAGCTATTTTATTAATAATGGCTTACGCGAATATACATATATGTAATCGTTACAGTTCTAAGTGTGTTTTTATCGCGTTAACATGTTAATGCATACAGACAAAGGCCGATTTTCTTGAGACGGTAATAAAGTTTACGTACTGTATGTATGTAACTTGGTTATACTCATTGATTTATGACTGCATACGGCATTGACAATAACATCTGTACCTGATTTCATTCCTAGAAACCCCCTATCTATCCTACGAATATGAGTAGGTATTTATTAAGGAACAACTTGACGCGGCTGGCAAAAACTTACCAGGTTATTCGGCGAGCGCACACGTAGGTAACAAATATAAAAACACGTTATTTGTAAGCGGGATTTCTTAGTGGATGAAATCACTGGAATCGTAATGGTGGAAACGTGTCAATACAGATTAGTTTGATTTGGCCGCACGGAGATCGGCCACCATTAATATTTAATTTTAATCTTATCTTCTGTTGCTTCACTAAGAATCTCCGTAGCGTCACAAATATTGCGATTCGTTTTTGTTTCGCTACCAGGTATGATTTATGTGTGATGACGTGTTTTGTGTGTTTATTATGTTATTAATTTAACGGTAAATAATTTCAAATAGGAATCGGCAAAGATACAACAATTAAATACCACGTTCTCTTGATTGACAACCGATTTTTTTCGGTTTTTTTAGTAGCTATTGTCGGGTACTGTGTTATCTATATACAAAACTTAACTTTTTAATTTTGTTCATTATTTACCGATTACGATCGAAATTTGACTGCTAAGTAAACACTGGTTTAAAAAAAGATAATAAAATTAAAAATACTTTAAAAATTGTAATTCAAAGAAACTTACTTCAGTCGTACCTATTTTTTAATATCTACCAACATTTTGATTTATTCCATGATGAATGACCTAATATTTTGACGGTTACAATATGTATGACATGATTAAATCTGTTCTAATTTTATGTATTTATTAATATGTAGAAGTACTAAAAAGTATTGTATCCAAAAGAAGCAATTCAAATGCAGATCAACTGCTACTAGCATTTTCCATCAAGAACGACTTTTTTGTTAGCGGCAATCAATATTCAAACTCTTTTAGCCTAGATATAAGCTTTATGGGAGAAATATATGTATGTAGACAGTAAAGTCCGCCTTATGAAACCTACATATAGACATAGGTATAAGTACACATATCTTATGAGTATAAAGTAAACTAAACTATGTATTTAATTAAGTTCGAGTCATTTTTCCGTGTCACATAGACACTCAAAACTTTAAATCCATAATCAGGTCCCCAGAAAAGGCCCTCACTTCATTTCGGGAATCACAAATCTAAGTTCATTAATAGTAACCGCAACCAAAATAATTGTTAACGTTTAATCAGGGGTTTTATAAATTAAAATTGAAAAAATACTTAAAAGTTCGTCCAGTAACTTTTGGAATTACCATGTTCACATTTTTTGACTGTTCCCCTACATATTTCTTTTTGTTTTATTTTAATCTGTGATTTCAAAAATAATTGAACTCAGTGTATTAATTTTTCAAATTAGACGGATGCAGTCAACGGAGAGCGCCAGACGAGCAGGCAGCGACGCGTGAACACCAACAGACGCTGCATCATCAACTCTACGGTAGAGCACGGCAGAGGTAGAGCTACCTGTATACTAAACATTTATCCGGAAAATGGGATCTACACGCAATATAAATGCTTAATGGGAATTTTACTTTAACTTCTATTGGAAGTAGTTTAGATAACTTGTAGATAGTGGTTTAATAGATATAAGGGTGTTGGTCTGAAATAGTTATTTAAAAGTATAACGGTTATATATACTTAGATACGTATACTTGGTTGTTGGTTTTTGCGATTTTTTTCCAACCATAATAAATTACGAATACGCTCGTGACTTAATGTTGGACATTAAGTTAAACTAATCAGTAACATAAATGTGAGTACCTATCTGTAATAATCCACCTAAAGCCACATCATCAACATAAATTATCACTATTATTACATCCAATTGCTTTTTATAAGTATTTTATAACCTGTCATTCGAAGACATGAATAGGTGAAGATTGTAAAATCAGACTTAGACCAGGTAGTAGATACCTTTATTACAGTAGTAATTTTTGCACAAAATAATTAAACTCACGTAATTTTAAAATACTAACTACCTCAATAGCTTTAATGATAAATATCCAAATTATACTTTAAAGCGCATGCATTCACACAGCATTATGAACGGCAGTTTTATTAAAAAAATCTGTCCTTAAATAAAACAGTTAAAATCGATGTTTTTATCACGAATAATAATCGATAGGTTATAATTAAATCACAGCACGGAACTAAAACAAACTACAGAGAATGTGATTAAATTACTGTCAAATTATAGATTTTTGATTCAAACGGAGCATGATCTATTTATCGAATATAACCCAAATTTAATTTTATTATAATCCAATGTTATTTAATCAGCTAAATGAAATAGAGCATTATGTCTCGTTGTCAGCATAAAACGGGATATAAAAGGGAGACTTCGAACGACCGAAGCCTGTGTCCCGGCGTACGTTTCCTCTCAATAAACAAACATTAAATATTACCCACGCCAAGCGTCAATACGAGCGAAAAAATTAAACTTTATGTATCCCAAACGCACTGTTGCGGCGGACATTACATTTTTAAAATCGCATTCAGGGAAGGCAGCGCTGTATAGGCCTACCCAGACGACCGATGCGCGCTCCCGCAACAAAACGAGATTTTTTAATCTAACTTTAGCGTTTGTAAAAATTACTACTCAAATATTTACGCGCCGGCCGCTAATTAACAGAGATTTAACCCTTCCGTCGCCGAAGTACGTTTTAATATTTAACCCGCTGGAAATATTTGGCGCGTATTAAAACTTGAAAAATTAATGGCGCGCAGTTCCCCGGTCGAGATGCGGCTCCGAACGCAGCCCCAGGGTTGTCTCACGCCATTGTGCACAGATACCTACTCACATTACTTCCGTCCACACTGCATTTAATTGGTAAGATATTAAATATTGCATTATTTTCTAATAAATAATAAGTTTTTGTTTCTGCAGCACATGAATATTATAATGTTTTGGGAGCCGTAAAAACTTTTAGAAATCGATAAATATTTTTTCAAAATCTTTTCGGAATATCTGTATACCAGGGTAAACAAAAAAGTAATCAGTGCGCTCGTAAAAATAATAAAAATAAACAACGAATTAAACGATAAAATAAACAAAAACACTAAAATATCACACACCACGATCACTTAATAGATCTAAACAAAAATGTCGGGTTAACTAAACATCACATTCACAGGTCCGTATGCAATGTCGCGGTGGAAACGTACCTTGCCGTGGTGCAGTCGCGGTACAGCACGTCGAAGTCCTTGCAGGAGAGCAACTTGCAGCGGTTGACGCCCGGCTGGATGGCGCCCAGCCCGCGCAGGATGCGCACCTGCTCCACATTGCACACCAGCGGAACGATGTCCAGCCGCTTCAACTTGGTGTACACGGTGTGCAACCCGCCAACCAGATGCTTAAGGAAGAGCTCGAACGCCTGCGGCAGGCACAGCATCGTATCTCCCTGGATGATGAAGGCGGCGACCTTCTGCCCGCGATAGTCGACCAGCTTGCACTCGTTGGCGGAGGGGTCAGAGGTGGAGATCGGTGGCGGGCTGCCGTAGCGCGGCGGGCCGTGGTGGTGCGCGGCCGCCATGAGCTCGAGCGGGGAGTGGTGCATCATCTGCAGCGAGCCCAGCAGGCCGAGGCCGGGAGGCGGCAGTGGCAGGCGCTGCAGCAGCTGCGGCGGCG
>PDGT01000011.1:2694595-2719267 GCA_003671415.1 Megathymus violae | reverse complement strand
TTCACACGCGGCGAACCGCCGCTGCTGCCGCTGACTTCGCTCGCGGTCGACGCTGAGTCCACGGCGGACTCCATACTCGTCGCTCGATCTATGCGCGCATCACACGCCCGTCGCGCGCGGTGTGTCGCGCAACAATAAATAAAAAGGCCTCGCGGAGCGAGGGCGCGGCCGCGTGCGCGCGTCCGCCCCGGCGCCTCGGAGCGATTGGCCGCCCGCAGGCGAGCCGCGGCCTCCATTGGCCGTCGTCGCCGCGCCGGGGTCTCCGCCCTTTTTTCCGTTGCGCTGCGAGCGCGCCAAGGAACGTTTCTGTTTCTTTTGGGCGCCGAGCGGAGCGGACGCGCCGGGGGTGTATTGATAAGAATGTCACCGACAATCAATAGGAGCCTAGATGCCGCCACGGAAGCGTCCCGACCGACTTCCGTATTCTACTTTCCACTTATTATTCGATATAAGATTTCAACGTTTCATTTTATTGAGAATAGATTCGTATTCATAAGAGTCATCTGATAGCTCGAGCGCTGGTTTAAGTTTCGACATATTATTACTTATTCACGATTTATTGGTAGTTTTAAGTTTTATCAAAATAAATGAGATTGTACTTCGACGGGCTCTTCGCACTGGGTGGTTGGTAGCCGGGTAGTAGAGCCGCCGAGTTCAGCTCGTTCAAGGCTTGTTGTTGTTTTTAGCGAAGGTCACGGCGATGCCCACCTTAAGGTCTTTAACCTTCAAACCAACTTGCTGCCTGGAGTTTTCGTTACAACGTCCAAAATAATTAAACGACGTAACAAAATATTTTAATAGGTACTTGCCCGAGTTATTAAACAAATTTGCGGTGAAATCCTTCACCTGCCTGTTTTAGCTGTTTTGGATTTTCATGATCTGTAAAATTAGAATAGATATTTACCACCAGTTAATAATTTTCTTTCCAGTTGTAAATCTATTTTATAGAAAAATGTTACTGAGCTACTGTATCCTGAACCTTACTTTTTAAATACTATTTTAGTAACTATTCTGATATTTGAGTTCAGAGAAATTAGCTTATTTACTCAAAACTGTTTGAAACTGACCTTTAAAATAGTTTTATTTTTAAAACAGTAACTGCAAATGAATACACTACCTATATACCTACGTAAGTATCATCATTCGTTGTACCTAAAGTTGAGAAGATAAGATTTAGTATTTAGGTATATCTATTTTAATCTTTAAAACATTTGTCTTAATGTCTGACTCATCTCAGGACTTTGTTTGGGTAAGCACTTTAAAAACATAAACTGAATTTAGTTTTGACTAAAATGGTACTCTAAAATATATGTAGATACAAGATTATTTTTAAACATTAAAATGGAAACTGTCCGTGTTGAATTTTATCTGTAAATATAAAGTATGTATAAAAGGATGTGAAATATGTAACACCTGATAACACGTTAAATTTTTTATTTTCCTCTGACTTACTACTTACCACATATTAACTGTAAACGTTTACTCACGATTTTTGTATTTTCATTGATATTTCGACCCAATTAAGTGTAATTGGGTTACACATAATTAAGTAAATAACACAAAAATTGTGAATACCCGTTATATTCGGTTAAAATTACTAATGTTCGCGACGATGTAAGTTTAAAATCATGTTTACCTTATTTTATAATATCTATATGTGTGCGTATTTCAGGATGGTCCGAAATAAGTTCTTTAAAAGTGATTAGTTTTTCTGTGCTTTAATTATAAACATAATTTATTTTATTGCACAAATAAATAATAATATGATATGTATAAATGAATTAAGCCTGAACGAGGATCCAGTTTTTAAGAAAATTTTGCATTTCGATTGAAAGTGCCGATCTCGTTTCCTGCATACTTTTAAATAGGTATTATATGTTTTAATTAAGTCTTCAGCAACAGTTACGACCTTAAGGCCTTAACTCCACTCAGTGTGAGAGGAGACTCGAGCCCAGCAGTGGCATTTTAAAATTACACTTATTTTAATAATATCCATTACATAATTTCAATGTTACTTTGAATGTGTAATGAAATGAATAATGGGCAATGCTACTATTTTATTTTGTATATGTTTTATACAGATTGAATCATTCAGACACATTGTGCATCTTTGTTCATAGCACACAGAAATTTATTTGTCTCCAATTATAACTACACGTGAATAATGCTCCTAATATTATAAATATACTATGGTATATTATATATGTGATGACCAACTGACTACGGTAAGTTGATTATCACACCACATGTACTATGAATTATATAAATGCCATTAGCGACAACTACATATGTCACTTAGATTATGTGAGTTATTAACTGCATAGATTTTAGTGACCCCATTCACATAAATGTTTCTAATATTTTATTAAATGTATAGAAAAACACGATATTTGCTTAGAATGTCATAATGAAACTGATACAGGGAACCGTTAAAACTTCCAAGAGTCGACAAGAGATGGCGTTACAGGACATCTCTAATCACACTCAACATTTTCTAAGTAAAAACGTCTGATAACCGTCCGCTCACTAGAAAATCAGTAGTATATATACTGAGGTAAAAATACGAGTATGAGAAAGAACAAAATCAAATCATAATTTTATTTACAACCCAAATTTAAAGCTTTACAGTTAAAATACCTGTCAAAAATTTGCCAAAAATACTCTCTCCTAATTTAATTACACAATTTTTATTATATATGTAAAAAACAGTTAAAATCAACAGATAATTCACTTTACGATTCCGTATTAAGTTAAAAGTCATAAAAAATGGAAAAATTCACAAAACCTGTGTACGTACTTACAATTTTCACTATAGACACGAGTCGGGTTCATGAATTTGTACAAACTGTAACCTATCCTAGCTACTTGCCCCAGTAGCTGAACCGCATTCTTGTGGTTACTTTTTTAATGTGGATGGGCAGCCAGAGACCATACAACATCAAGTGGAGCGAAGTGCCCATTTACCACGCTGCCTTTGTACCGAAAAATATTTTGTATTTATCCATACTAAAACGTGTATAGACTCAACACTTAGATGACAAATATTTCTATACAAAGGGGTTGTAAGTGTCGAAACAATAGCAATCTGTATGGGCTTCGACAATACGAAATAAGGCTAAGAGCATCGTCTTCGAACAACCCTTGATACCCATGAAACCTACAGCTCTATACCGGAGGTTTTGAAACAATGTGCAGAACACATGTAAAGTAAAAATATTGGCAGTTCCTCAAAATCCAACTTATATTAGAAGTACTTTCGAGTGGTTTAAGGACCTACTAGAATTATGTTATTGTTTCATTAGTAAAGAACGACATTTTACAAGAGTTTCTTTAAATTGTACATATATACATTTATTGTGCTTTTATCCGAATGTGTTACTTTATATAATTGCTTTAAATTTTGCAAGCATCTAACAGTGCTTGTTATTATAGTGGGTACTCAAATGCGTTCAATATTAATCGTGCTTTTGATATAATTGACACCGTGATCCAAAAAAAAATGCCATCATTACCGTCTGTAAATCATCACGCTGTTATATTTTATTAAATTTAAATTTAATTATAGTTTGATTTAAATTCCGAATTCAATTTAAATTCCTGAAACTATCCGTTTTTTTATCGACGAACATATGCTTCATATTCAAGTTTTTTAATTATCGAAATCCAAATTACCTCATAGTACCGATAAGCACACAGCATAAAAGAATAAGAGCTTACTATTCGAATTCACTTCCTTCGTTTGCACCTTCCTTTTTTATTTATAGTTTAAATAAGAACACGAACCTTTTTATTTTTGAAATGATTTATTAATGACCATTCATCTTCACCTACTTCTTCACAAGTTCATCGAGGTTTATAGCCAGTTGCACCTGTCCCACAACGCTATACCTACAGACAGATAATAAAAAATACTTATATGAAAGAAAATAACCCGTACATATATCTTTGTAATTTATCTATTTAAGGTAATTGTCGTATTAATCATGTATGAAAAAAGATTAAGATAATATATCTAAAAGAATCAATGGGCGTAAGAGTAAATATCATGTACCTACAGCGTGCGTTCACTCCAGCGAACAGGATCGTGCTATTACAATCATTATCAATGATAAATCTCCGCGATAGTAACATGTCACATGTAACTTTTAAGTACATTAAACAAAGAACATTCTTATCTTTATTTACCTCAACACTAATTCATTATGTGTTTAAAAATCTGTTGCCTTCTTTGAGAATACTGCTTATGATTCATTCATTAAGGCGAATGCTACTTCGTTAATTGTATTTCATGTAATTCATTTAAGTTGTGAAAATTCTAAATTTTAGTTTTATTTATTTTGAAAAGATAGCCCTGGTTACTAATTAATATCTACTCATAATCTCTGATTTATGTAAAGGATTATTTCCACATTTAATGAAAATATCAAGTTTTTTTTGGAATTTGCTTTTATTAATAAATATCTTATAAATTGTTGGCATGTTCCAAAGTTTGTCATACTTCCAATAGCCGACTTCATAAAAGGGAAAGTTTTAAATGTGACATGTCTTTCTTTTAATGACAGTATTCATTAGCCAAATAGGTAATCCGGAGAAAATCAATGAAACTCTGGAAATTGCTACCAGCGAGTACCAGCGAGCTGTTTTTTGTATAGTCATACAAAAAAATTGTTACATTGTGTATATAATAGCACTTAATACGTAATATTAACTACAAATCAAACAAGAATTAATTTAGCTATTAATAAATTAATTCATTTCTTAATTGATGAGTAGGATGATTAGTTAAAACTATCATTCGTATAATAATAATAATAATAAGTCATTTATTGCCAGAACATAGTACAAGAATAGGTGGTACACAAAACATTATATTATCTTATGTTCTGCCTCTTCAGGCCGTAGTCATAACTAAAACGCAATATTAATATTATTATCATTATTATTATTTGATGTAACATTAACTGTTGTTACATTTATTTAAAATACTCATTTCCAAATAATTATTAAACAATTATGCCATCTTTCATCATAGATGTTTTTGTACTGATCGTATTAAAAATACCTACTTACTGATACGTCCTTGAACAAAAAAGTACCTACATGTTACCAAATATGAATGAAAATAAAGTTTATGTAATAAAATAACTATGTTATACGTATATCGAGAATGACACATGTTGATAGCATATAAACACAAAGCTTATTCAATACCTGTCGGAAGTTCCGGCACTGCGCCAAAAGGTAAATCTGAATGTATTGAATTTTACCTATTAAAATTTTTAATTGCTTATGATTTTTCCTAGTGTCGCATTTATTATGAGCCTACTATCGCTAAAAGCGGAATACGCTAAAATGGTATTCTGAATTACCTACAGAGGTATTGTATTTTATAGTGACTCAAAAGATGAATCGTTTGACCAGTTAAAACAAGGATTGAGCGAATAGCAATGTGTTATTTTAAATATAAAAACATAACTAGAATCAGTGTTATAGAACGTCAAAAAAAGAACCTAAATGGGTTTAATTTAGTGCTGCAGTCACTCCTATTTTATATTAATTATAAACCTTTAAACGTTTAATACTAAAATATTTCTAATTGAAATATAGCATATAATTTGCGCGGTATTCATTCGATTTATTCGTGATTTTATAGTTTGATAATGTCTATATTCCTTACTAGCAAATGCCTTCGCTTCGCTTCACAAAAATTGGGTTTTTCTCGTTATGTTAATAAGAAAGACATATATTAATTTGTAACTTTTTTTATTTATGGACGAATTGTAATGAAATTAACTGTAAATATTAAATGATGCGTACTGCAATACATTAGTGAAAACCGTAGCGAAATCGAATAAGCCGTTTCTGAGATCAGCGCGAACAAACGCACAGACAAACAAACAAAAATTCTAACAACTATTTTTTTGGGTTCTGTTGCGTTAATAAAGGTCCCTTATAGTAGTTTTTCTCGTGTACCAATCCTTAATGTACAAAAAGCGATCAGTTAGAATTTTAATATATGTATAGATTTGAAATAATATTTGTTTCTTTATAACGTAACGCCTTAGTCACCAGTGACTACGGAATTATGCTACTGTCCTGTACAAACATCTGACTGTAAAAAATATTTCTTCAGCTGAAATTTGATATATTGATAATGATAAACTAAATTTTGTAAAAAAGTATAAACAAAAACAAAACTGTCCATTTTACTAATTTTAATTCTCATCGAGAGATAAGTAGGTCCTGTTTACGAGCAAAAAGCTATCTATTAGTCATTTCTAAATTTCGTGGTGTAGCAACAACTATAGCGATGATGTTCGGAAATGGATAAACGTCGGTCCGTCTGTCAACGAAATTCACGGACGAGGCCATAAACATATTTATAAATTATTAATCACAATCTTAAATATTCCTGTACCCTTCTTTCTTAATATTATTAAACAATATTTCTATGTGTGATATACTGTAGCCCGTTTAATACTTTAATAGTGACCCTGTCTGCTTAGCGAGGGGCCCTTACCCGGGCGGGTAAAACATTTATATATTAATAGATAAACAGTCTTTGATATTTGTGATTGTTTGTGCTTGATCATAGTATATTTTCAAGGCTTCAGAATGACGAAGATTTTTTGTACGGGTATAAGCGTTCAGTATTCAGGAACTGAGCTACGGCAATTGCGCATAAATTGCGCATCATTTACAAATGCGACATTTTTACCTGAGATAAATAACTAAACATTCAGTCATTGGACGTCTGAAATTTTTTTTAAATTAGTTTTAGTAATTCAATGACGAAATATTGAAAAAAATTTAAACAGTCATACCCTTAAACTAATCTGTTTAAATGTGTTAAACCACGGAATATTTCACTCGCCAGATAATCTTTAGATATTATTATCAACATACAAACAAAATATAAACCGCGCAATTTGTTATCTATTCAGAAATTTCACAATATATATGAATGAAGGGTACGACCAACTTATTATAATTGGTCATTTATTAAATACAAAAAATATTTCAAATAATTAAAATTCTCGATAAATAAAATATCGATCACACAATCACACCCTGTGCTGGGTTGGCTTTAGTATACACGGTTAAGATATTTTAAAGGCAAATTGAGATGGGATCTATCCATCTTCGAGTCTAAGCCAAACACACGAAGTCTAAGAGACCCTGCTGGATAACGAACATTGCAATAACGTCAAACCCGTTGCGGTTCTATACAAAATGCGAATGATTTAAATCTCTCAATTTCAATTTTATTAGCCTTACGACTTAATCTACAAAACGAATACCTGACCTTTAAGCAGTTTATTTGTATATTCTTTGTATCGTGCTGCCCTCTATTTCATTCCAGGGACCTAATCAATACAAGTCAATAATATTGTTTACAACAGCGCATAAGAATTTTATTTATCTAGTAACAGTTGTATATCAAACATAGCGATCAATGTAAACCATTAAGAAAACAGGCACCTTACATTTCTTATACATCATCAATACTGTGATCCCACAAAAAAGCTGGAAAAATGGTTAGAAATGAAAAGATTATACAATAATAAAGCCGTATTTCTGTATCATCGACAACGATTTACCCATTAACCCGACGCTCGTGTCCCTTACAAGACCGACACGTATCAAAGTTGTGTACACAGTAATATTGTTGCTCTTATACTTTAGTCAGGCGCTTCACTATAGTCTACAAAAACAAAGTTGCAATAGTCTCTCAAAATATTTATAGATTTTACATCCCTTATGCCATACTATGAATTAAATCAAATTTACATTATAAATAAATTACAGTGCGATATAATAACGTCTTTGTAAATTTACCGAGTTTAAGTTTAAATACAACCTTCCCTCGTGTACTTTGTCTTCGATAATTACCAGGTCTTCTTTTAAAGTTCTATTTAACTTGTTCACGTGAATAATAAATTTTAAAGACTGTTACAAATCAAATAATAACTATTAAATCACTCACAAAGTTCAAATTGGACTATCATGAAACAAATTGCTTCTAGCAATCTTGTGTCTCATTTAGAAAAAAATTGAATTAAACATGACGTATCTTCCATTTAAGCAATACAAACGTAATACTTCTAATATTGTTGTAATTCTATTTGACAAGGTACCTATAGATTTTTTGTGTAGATAGCTTACAAATAAGCATAAGGTTTGTCTGAAGGCAAGCGATTGCTATTGTCCTTAGACCTGAACTTTTAACTGGCTCCCCGACGTTATAAATGAAACACGTTAAAGCATTTCACGGTTCATTTTAGAAGGAGGGTGACAGCTAGCCAGGAAATAAATAACTGTACCATCTTGTACCTACCATGGAAACGAAGCTGAGTGGTACAGAGCTCAATGACCTCAAAGGTCAACCGCCATTGCTCCGTTTGTTTTTCGTAAACCTTGCACAAATACCTTTGCCATTAATCTGAGTGTTTCAGCAGATTGCACTATGAATAGAATAGGCTATATTGAACTTGGATATTAATTTAAATCCATATTAATTTAAAATAATACTTTTATCCAATTTAATAGAGAATTCATAATCCAGCAAAAGTATTGGAAACGGATGGTCGCAGACGCGCAATAAATCGAGCTCAACATTGCGGAGCGCGCTAGCGGTGGCAACTGTGCGTCCTCGTTCAACTTTATTTTTGTATTAAGCCCGTAACTTTAGCGTCAGTACCTACTGTCCATATAATCCGCGCCATGAAATTTTACACAGCCATACGAGCAATATTCGTAATACAACTGGTCGTTGTTATGTACGGACATAAAGTCAAACAAATGTGCCAAATCATAAATTATTCTGTATTTTTACTTCAGTCGTTGCCAAATGACAATCCATCTGATAGTTAATTAACTTAACGCATTCATAACACCAAGATCATCTCACCAATGCGTTGCCGACCAAAAATAACGCGGCTTTCCAGTATAAGTAAATAATAATAAATGAACGTTTACACATTCACAACCCCGCACAAATATGATATTACAGACACCCATGAACCGAGAACAAACATTTATCTGTCACATAAATGCCTGCCCCGGCCGGGAATCGAACCCGAGACCCCTAGCTCGGCAGGCAGGGTCACTACTAACTGGGCTATGTGCTCGTCTAAATAGCTTGTAGTTGTCTAAAAAGTCGTCGGCGAAAATAGTATTACGCTTAAACATTTCACAGTTGAATTTAGACGAAGGGTGATAAAATTTTCTTAAGTAGGAAAGAATTACACCACTCGTGGGTAGGTACTGCCACAATCAAACGATATGGTATAGCGCTTGATGGCCATGATGGCTACCTGGCATAACGTCTACAGTCTTCGACCGTTAGTTTGCGTTTTATGATACTGTTACGTTACATACCATTATTATTTTCCATCGATTGTAATAACTTTTCGTTCGTTGTATGAATTGCAAAATAACATGCGTCCCATTGAATAGCACACTACACAGCACTAACTGCTGTGTACGCTACTTGTTCGTTAGAGAAGTTAGTTAGAGAAAAACTGCAATATCAAATACGTATTATATAGTTTTATTATATTTATGTTTTATAATATATTGCATTATTATAATTAAATAGATGTTTTTTTCCGTTCCTGATATAACATAGTTCTCGACATTAAAATTAACTATTGTCTATAGGTAAGTACCGTACAAACCATTTGATCCTTACGCAAGGTTTTGTCACTACCAAAGATACATAGACCATTAAGGGGAAATAGAGAATGTCGAGCAAGTTACGCTCGCCATGATAAACAGCCGAAATCTCATTGGTGAAACAAAGGAATAATGAGCGAACAGCACTCCGAGGTGACCGCAACCAATAATCAGGTTATTGCTTTACGCTATTGCTTCTAAAGTGCAGTAAATAATGTAACAATAAGCACAGCAATTCGGGACCCGACCCCATAGAACCGAAGCCACGTTTTATGCATTTAAAAGCGAACGGAATATGAGATTTAATTTGCGCACAACGCAAAGCGCCTAGTCGCCGGCATGTTCGAGTATCCGAGTATAAAGTTCTAATTAATATACATTCTGTTCTGTAGGTTGCGGCTGGGATAAACGTTATAGAAATTATTTGTATACAACGCAATGTCTTCCTACATATTTATGTTAGTAAATATTTCGTCTATAATACATTAGTTAATTATACCCTTTATATGAACCAGTAATAAATGTGGGACCCCCTTTTCTTTTCTGTTGGCAATACGGCGGTGATGCCTTTAGTGATACTGAAGTCCATGGGCGACGGTGACCACTTACAATCAGATGGCTCGTCTACTCGTTTGTCGACTTATTATATAACAAAAACTACCTGTATGTGCTTATGTATATGTAGCTACCTACGTAAAATATATGTCATTTTTTCTCTAATATTTAGTAACTTGGAGACATCTAAATTATTCAACATTTTGCACACGTATTAAAAATAATGATAATACAACAATTTTAGTACTGCGACCTGTACCTGACATTAGAATAGAAGATTTTAGTTTAATCGTGATATTAATTAAAGATGTCACTACGTTTATTTGAAATAAAATATAATAATCTTTTTATTGAATTGTCACCACAAGGCGAATACTAGTTTTTATGTTTCACAGTTTTGATTTTCCTGCTTCCTTTGTTTCATGGCATCTTCCGTGATACTTCAGATGGTACTTTATACTCATGGGCGGCGGTGGTTGTTTACCATGATACGATAGACATTAAAAATCTCACAAACTGTAAATAAATTGTATCTAAATCACACTATACATCATAGCAATTAAATCAGAATAATACTATTTTAAACCATAGATATTGAAACTATTATTATTATGCCTATAAAGTCTCACAGGAAAATTGTACAGACAAAGCATAGTTAAAAGCGTGAAAAAAGCAACGAAACGATCACGTGGAATGTTTATAAGTAAAGGGCTCTTTGTAGTTCGCAATGTGACTACCCAGTCACACTGAAGGAGTGAATATCTGTTTAAGCCGCGACGTGTTTACGAGGTGTGATTCAAGCCGCGCTGCTTTTGATGTAAAAATCATCCGTCTCACCCTTCAAAGTGTCGGTGCATATTGACACAGTCAACCGGAGCAATGTGAGAATTAACTGTAGTGCTTCTTCCTATTCAACGTTTACAAACAGAATCATTAAGCTTAGCGCCGCCAAAGGATGAAAAGACTGTTTTAAATTTGACTTTGTCGACTGGTGTCGGATGATGAAATTTTCTTCTTTTTTTTTGTTGCCGACTTTGTTCTGCAATAGTCTACATTGAAATGTAAAAAATTTGGGCTTCTAAATACAGGGATCGTTAATAGGTGATACACCTATCAGATGCCTACAGATCTTAGTGTAATTCTGAACCATCGTCTTAACACAACAAATATATTGTGTGAATTAAACCTAAATCATTCAAGTAGTGTAGAAGTTACATGAACACAGCATACGTAATATGTAAAAAATATTCATGTCGCATAATAATACCAACTTCAATATTGTTTATTCTGTGCATTGTAGCTCACGGAAAACAGGTCACCGGCTGGCTGCACGGAATACACGAGGTGTACCGCTTCGTGTAATCTAAGATCCCAGAATAGGACTTGTCTCAGCCCTAGCCCTTTGTTCCTTTTTTCAGTTTTCCTCACTTTACGCTCCGTCTGTCCTTTGATCCAATGGCTGTGTAATATGGTGTTGGTACATTTATTTTGCACTCTTCCCTTGAACAGTTTATTTTGCAATCTTTTCGTATTGTCACTTATACTGCAAGGCTTTGAAGTGTAATTATTTTGACTTTTCAGCCGGGCCTATTTGGTGCAGACCGCAGTGTCGAATGAATAGTGCCTGACAGCAAACACGCCTACGAGATCGTTTACATCATAGATTTTTTAGAAATAGTGGGAGAGTTTATACAAAAAAAAAGATGATCGTTACTTATCCGTTCATTATTTTTAACAATATAAAACAAAAAAATTGTTACGAGATTTTAATATCTTTATAAAATCCAGTCACCAAAACTCACATGAAATTGAAATTATTATGTTAAGAGTTCACATAATAATATATTACATTACTTGCATAACCTATTTTGTAACAAATACTAGGCAACAGAGAGATTCAAAATAAGTAGTTATTTTTCAGTCCTAGTTTATTGCTAATACGTACGCGTAATATTTGGTAATGCAAGATGATCCGCGTGAACTGTGACATAACTGATAGTGAACGACGACACCCATATGTATAATGGGAACGCGGTAAAGATGAAAAATTATTCACACTCGCGAGTATTGACTTTATACTTATTGACAAGGGCGACGCGTGATCCTGCGAAATTATTATAGGGCTGCCTATTAAAACATTAAAAAGCTTATTACATATTACGGAGTTTCCTATGCAGCTTCGTCTCCATAATAAATATATTTGTAATATAAAAACCCCGTTTTCACTAAATTACAATCATAAGTATTGTATTATTATTTAAAAGCTAATAAGTAAACTTATAACCTTTTAAGCCAATGGCGCTGTTCGATCTAAGGTCTTCGGGATTAATATCTAGTTTGTACAGATATGTGATGTTTGATGCCACAGATATGTATGTAAACAGTATCTGCGATTTTTATGTTAATTATCCTTTCTAAATAATGTAGATTGGAATTCATAAGGAACCCTGCAAGATATTAAAATAAAAAGCTTGTATAGCGTAAACTTCAAACAATGACGACGCGTTTAGTTGCTTTAGAATCTTTTCATCAAAAGGTAAAAGTCATACAGACAAATATACTAAAAGCACTTGATTTGAGTCTAAAATTTACCTGTGGTTTTGTTATTGCAGGCTACAGATATATATATATATATATATATATATATGTGTGTGTGTGTGTGTAGGATAAGTATCTCACTGACGCAATAGTATAAGGAACCCTCCTATTTTTATATAGAGAAGCTGCCAAATTATTTATTGATATAGCTTGCGTACATTATATACTTATTATAATTATACAAACGTGAATGTTAGGTAAAAAACCTGGCAAACGATCTGAAGAAATCTAAAAAATATAAATACCTTAACAACTTACTTACTTATATATATATTCTAATATAAATTCTATGGTTTTTACAAATATTTACGGTTGTAGAAACAACAATTTTGGCGTACGTATATGTACATGAGTGTTACAAATAAAGCCGACTTGATTTGATAAATCTAACATGCATCGTGTTAATTTTTTTTCTGTGATATCTATCACAAAAATTCACGGTCCCGACTATTTAAAATAATAAAATACTATCCTATAAGGTAAAAATAAACAAAGAAGCAACCCTATTTCCGTGGATGTGTTCGGGAGCCCGTCGAAGTCAGATGTCAACGCGTGACGCGCTTTGAATGTGGCGCTTGTGCGTCGCGTTCTCATAATAAATAGAATATTTTTATCGGGCACCCACACTCGCCTTCCAGCAAATATTGTGCCGAGTAATCTCACCGCACTCCCAACGCCTTTGTAAAACGTAAAGAGACGCGAGTGTGCATAAGAATGTGATCAACTGCTCCGAAAGGGTGTTATCGAATCGCGTGGATAGACTTTATTTGGCAAAATTGACGTACCATCGTGTATAACAAAAATGCCATACCTCGTAGACAGTATGAATACTATAGTAATGGTATCTACAGATACTCCAAGTGTTATTGTTTGAGTGTAATGTCACTGATATATTTGATTATATTTCAAACGATAGGCATGCTGACGTGTAACACAGATGACAATAGAGCTAGACACGTCACCTGTGTTCTACAGTTTTATCTATTACGGATTATAGTGTAGACTATACAATTTATTATTATTATTTTACAGTACTTATATATAATACAAATAAATATACAATTTATTATTATTATTAATATTAAGCAATTTTATTTTTGATTGTCGTTGCCAGCTACACTTAAGTGTAATTTTCAGTGACTTAACTTTCATTTGAACTTTACATCTGCCAAAGTTCATAAACAAGCTGATTAATGGATTACATATATTTTGTAATAACATAAGCTTCCGGTCCTTGATATATTATAAGATACTTTGTGTTTGTTTTGGCATTCCAAATCTGCGTTAATATTACTTAATATGACATCCATATATAATAATTATATTAGAGTGTAGCGCCATTACCCAAAAGAGACTAGGATCAACAGGATAATCAATTAATCCAACAACAATTACGCCCACAAGATAAAAATGTCCTTGCACTTACTCCATCCATCTCATTTGCCAGCCAAATCCATCTGATTTCGTAATAAACACGTTCAATCCGAAAAAAGGAGCAGTTGTAGCTTAAGCGTTGATTGATCACTTATTTAAAATTTCAAATCCTGTCATTGTAAATACAATGTCATTTTTCCATAGAAATAAGGAGTAAACGAGTACCCTTATTTTATAAACAAACTTAGTAAAGCCTTAGCTAGCCTGTACGAGCTGGTCTATAAATGGTGTTAACATTTCATCGGTTTTACTGACAGAAAGTTTCTTTTCAGAATGTAAATTTCTGTGTATTCAATTCTTGCCTCTAGACATTACTAACACTTATATAATATTTGCTACTTATTATATATGTATTAAGATTTTTTCGTTGAAGTAAAAGATAATCGGTTGATTCATCAAATATTCAATGTACGCAGATACTCGAGGTAGGTTTAACTATTTTTTCTAGTCCATTGTTAAATTATTCGCAATGTAAGGGGCTACATCCATTTTTTAATCTAAGTTCGATGTTTCATACGAGTCAACGGCGCCTGGTCCATATTAGGGGTCCTAGTCTCCATCCTGTTTAGTCTGACGGTACTCTTAAATAGTGGTAGGGTTCGTCACTTAGCTAGCTAAGTATTACTCTCCATTTAGAATCAATCGTCATATATTTTTAATATGTTTAGGTCGCAGTTCAGAAAGAGATTTAAAAAGCATATATCTTCTTAATTTTTGACCGGCAACGCCTCAGGGATGCTTTCGATATTAGGATATGTGTGGGTGGCGGCGATTTGACATGGCCCATCTGCTTGTTTGATAGATATTAACATAAAAAATATATCAGGTCCATCGGCTAGATAACTTTACCTCTAATTACCTACTTAACTAAGTACTTGGTAGGTGCATAACTATGTATGAAGCATTGGGACCACAAGAAATCCTGGAGTCTTCCCTAATGAATGGGTCCGGGATAGGAATCCCATGTATTCGGGGATCACGAGAGGTTGAGTATAATTTGATAATCACCCAAGATACCAAAAAAGAGGTTCATTTGAATCACTTAGCGACGGAGGTACAAATCACTCCCAAGTGTCTACGTATTGCTACGCTATAGCTACGAAAAACATTTTATGTTTTTCTGTTTTAATTTCGTGCACTTAGAAAATAAAAAATAATTAAAAATATGTTTTCAAATAGTACATAGATAAAATTACCGTTGATTCCTGTACATAATACAACTCGTTATCGATTTATTATACACATGAGCAGAATACGTCACCCCCGAGCGCCTCACGTTTGAGTGCAACAAGCGCTCTTTAATCTAACATTATTAATTTGCACAGCAAGCCTTGATGCATTTTAGCAAAATTCAGAGTAACGTGAATACATTCGCTTCACACTTGAGTAATCTTATCTTATTAGCAACAATGGCAGCGCGTAATCTGATGCGGTGTACGATGTTACAGCAAGCGCAGTCTCACTTACTTGGTTTATTTTAGTAACACTATTTTTCTTAGCTCAAACAATTTTGCTATTTGCAAAGCAAAATGATGATATATCGATAGAACTGTGAACATTTACAACGCAAGACCTTCTTAACAAATTAAAGCCATACTAGTGACTTCCGCTGGTTTAGTTGACTATGACAAAGCTGAATTTTTGAAGTAATACGTGGGTTGTGGTTAATCACCTTAAACGTGACCTGACAAGACTCGGTCCATACTTATATTAAGTATATATCATGCGTATGTATTTATGTATTAACTAAATTATTAGTAAAGTCATGTAAGTAAAGTAAGTAGGTCTTTTGTAATTATGGCCACCATAACTCCTCTGAATGATACGTAGTATCATTTGTATATTATTTTAAAGTTATTTGATTAATTGTGCTCACAATTCATGGAATTCTATTTAAAAAAATCTATTACTTATTTATTAACTTTTCCTTGAGATAATTAGCCATAAATCAACATATTAGAACAATAGGTATGTTCAACCGAAAAAAAATCATAGCATCATCAGGAAATGAGCACCTACAGAGCGTAATTCGGCATAGCGATCTCCGGTCACCGTCTAAAAAATAAAAACGGGTCCCTTGCATATTTTCCTAAGAGCCATAAAGTATGACATTTATTACGGTCAGATCTGCTCCAACCACTATTGATAGGCAAATGAGAGAGTTTTTTAAAAGAAAAACGATGTCTGCTTTTTATGTGTTCTTTGGATAAGGATATTTTTTAGAACTCGCTATTCGCAACTTGTCCGTAATGGCCCCTTCCTTTGGATATCTTCTGTGCTGACGTTTTTATTTTGAATTTAAACGCTCGTTACAGGTTATATTTCGTTGTTATTGTGATTTGATGCTAGAATAATTAGAAATAAAATTTATTTACTCGTCTAAGGCAAGGGCACCACAAATTTAACCGTTGTACCAAACATTTGAACTAATGGATATCTACCACAAGTACTAAGGCACACAAAAACATATTCTCTATTAGCAGGTGTTATAGATACATTAAGTCGTAATATTAGGCTATCGCTTGTGATATCTTCAATAAATCAGTGAATAGGTCAAGCACAATAGTGAATGTCACCTATAATCGTATATTAAGGCCCTTATCCCTTGAAGCACCTTTGCGACAATAGAAAGGAATATATTGTCGAAAAGTGGCCACATAAAAATGACATACGGTTCGGATGGAAAATGGTGCCACTTACCGATAAGTGTACATAGCTACGTAGCAAAAAACGCGTTATTCCTTTTTTTAAACAATTTTTCAAATCTAATATTAAATAGTACTAGCACTTTTTAATAATTCATGTTAAACAAACGAAGTTGCATTTAAATTATGATGTGAAATATTATTACTTTTCTCGGAATGTTTTTTGACACATATAATTTATTTAGTTCGAGGAACATTCTATAACGAAAGAACATACTCACCTCGATTATGTTCAACAAACTCTGTTTTTCTAGACTACATCATTTGAATAGAAATATTGGCTCCCTGTCAATAAACTGACTATAAAAAAATACTGAAAGTCCGGTACAGAAGGTAGGATAACTTGGCAGTTATTTGAGTGTCCACAAGGCAAGAGTGAATAGAGTTTTACTTAGTGTGCTTTACCACCTAAGGCTACATCATGACTCACCTTAAAAAAAGATTAATAAAATAAAAATCTTCTTAACACTGATGAATGACTGAATATTGAATAGATGTAAAGTATACGTAACTTATGTCTATATTCGCCTCTCCTATTTAAAATAAACTTTTTTCCTCTAGGGGTTAAATTTCGTCACACGCCAGGCGGCAAATGCAAAAACGTAATAAAACTACCCGTAAGACATGTAAAGTACGTAGTCATAATATTGGAAAGTTCCAAAGTCCATCAATAAATGTGATGCCGTGTGGGGAGTTTTACGCGATCTAAAGCTCGCGGCCGCCCTCTTTGTCATCGTATATCGACATTATTCTGTTTAACCGTTAACTGTATATGAATACGAGATCATAATATTAATGTGGAATTAATGACAGTGTAGTTGACAAAAACTGTCACCATATATATGTTATACTTAATATGTCAGTGTATCACTATTTTTGTCGATACTCAAAACAAAAATACAGTTTTATGAATGCATCTATTAACATTTAAACAGTAGTTACCTAAAACATTGTAAGTATTGTTTATTATGAACATTTTAATTGGAACGATACATGTCATTCTCTCGCGCCATCTAAGTACTATAGCTGAACGCTCAGATAGAGATATCTATCGAGACATAATATCCTGTTTCATGTTTTACCAAAAAAATCTGACATCATTTTTGCCGATAAACGGAACAGAGTTACAGAATATTATAATAAGTTGTATTGTTGTATTATGTAATGTTATATTATATATAACAATGTTATATTATATATATCATATTTAATGTTATATTATATTAAATATTTTAACAACATTAACAGGTAGACCAATCGCGCCACATGCAGTGCTCTCTCTGAATTCTTTGGCAGGTACTTAATCGAATCGGGAATCTATATTATAACGCTTTGTAGATTTTCATTTCTTAATCTATGTTATAATTTAACAGCATTTTATAATATACTTCTAAATATTAATACATGAAGAAAATACTTTATGGCCTTTTTCTCCTCTGTTTATCAACCGGTGAACCGGTTGATTGTGGTTGAATTCTAGCCACTAGGCGAAAATAATACAAGTAATTTTAACTATTACTCTGTGTCACTTCCTCCTAATCTCAATAAACATTAACTTTTATAAAAGTAATCAGACATTCAAATAATATCGATATAACATTATTCACATCCGTAGCGACACTAGCGTCTGCGAGAAGAAGCGAGGCGTCAAAACGTACGGACCGCAACTATCGAAGAAAAATCTTTTCCGTGTATCAATAACATAACGACGCGACGGGCCACAGCATCCACAACACACATTGCGCTCTTTATGCGAGATTGTGACGATATTTTACGAATGGGACAGTGAATACGTGCTTGAAATGTTTTTGTATTTTTTAAATCTCTTTTATTAAATAAACAAAATTTTACAGATTTCTCTCTTGGCATCAAACTAATGAGAGTTACTTGATGTGTCACATTACATGAAGAGATAAGCTAGTGATCTCATTGCCAAAGGGAAGAACTAACCTATGGATATAACCTGGATATAACCTATGCTACAAAAAAGTTTTTTGCTTGGCTTCTAATGTCTCTATTACGTCACAAATATACCAGATTTTACTTCAGAAGCACTAAATACTATTCAGCTTCTCCAGGCCATGTAACAAACCCAAAGTAAACATTACCATATTCAATTAGGTTTCCGATGTTTGTGATAGCACACATTTCATAGATTCACTCCAAACCTAACGTCTCAAGCGTCTATGGACTGTTTACGCAGTACCACATAAATATTGGACATGATTTCTGGTGAATATCGGTCCACGTGTACAATAGCTTTCCTTAAGGTTGGTAAGTACGGGCAATGGTCTATCGCCACGATGTTGTTAATGACAAGAAATAAAACCAATTTTAAACTATTCTCGGATATAAATAAGTAGGATATTTATAACGCCAAAAGCGATATTTTCGTACAAAAGGGCATCATCTCAGTGTGGCGAGGGCGTGAAATTATTTTCCTTGGCGTATGCAGATTAGAAGAGGGTTCCGAGGGAGCGGGATTAGTTCCGGTTTACTTTTTATAGGATTCCGATGATAGATGTTACCAATGGATAGTCTAACGGGTGGAGCGTGTAACGTATCCAAATAAGTATTCTTCCTTCATGGTGATTTGAATATGTTGATGGGAGATATTACACGTAAGTATGCACATTTATACTTTAATAAATCTATAATGGCTCAAATCAATATTTTATTTTAATTTAGTAAGTTATTTTCGACACAGCTATCAAAACATTCCTAAAAATTTAAACAGGATCTTGTCGAGTTTTTTGTAAATAAAAGAAAAAATCTAATGTGAGTTACAAAATAAAATTGTTAAATACATAATAAAAAAATTATATTAATTTAAACTATGATCGCATTAATGATTCTGATAAGAACACTATAATAATAAAACCAGAAAGGTGGCATAAACACAGATATCCCTACAGAACTGATAGAAATTTACATTTTTGTAATTTTATTGCAATAAAAACATAGTTTTTTTAGGATTTTTTTTATTGAATTATAATTAATATATATATATATATATACATTTCCCTTTTCTCATGTCTTAAAACTAACGTTAATATAATACTGTATTACAAACTAACCAGAACGTTGAGCCACTTATAACAATACTAGAGGCTCGCCACGACATCGGGTTGAATAATTTACATGATATTTACATGTATGTGCGATTAATATTATTATGATACAATCCATCCGGAACAGTGTTAATTTGAAATGGTAAAAGAATATTTGAAATAGGTGTCATGATTCCGGAGACTGCCCTTCGCATACATACAAACTTACTGATTTTCTTCTTTCTTCCAATACTGCTTTTATCTGCCAGAATAGATTGCGTGAGCGTCTTGTTCGCTATGAATATCGTCCTGTTGAAGCAGTTATGCGAGTGCATCGATCTCACACATCTCTTCCATCGCGTTTCAGTCAACGTTGCATCACTGTCATAAACAATACTTTGACGGGATCATTATTACCACGAGGTATGTCATTGATTAAACTAATATTTAAGAATGTCCCCTTTTTTCCACATCTCTAATCTATACTTGTCTTGTTTGATGATTTACCTTCTTTAAATTACCTTAAGAGGAGCACTCTAAATTTTCAAGTTCATCTAATTTGTAGTTATTTTTCAATAAAAAAATATAATAATAAAAAAATGTATCTTAATGATTTGTGATATTTACGGTGCATGAAACAGTCACATGTCACCTTCTATCCTTGTGATAGGATGGTAACGATTTAGGAGGCAGACAAAAAACGAGGAAAATCACGAAGCAGCCGGGAGGACGGACGATTGCCGATCCCAAAATATGATTTATAGATCGGACGTCATCGCCAATGCGCTTTCTATACGTCACGAACGTGTCACTGCCTCGTCGCGTTGGGGAACGAAGAAAAATACATTTAGGTGCCGATTGGAACCGGTTGGCCCCTAGGGGATCGAAATGACAAATATTATCTAATCACACATCTGTTTTTAAATGAAATTGTTCAGCCTATTTACTTGAAATACTTTAAATAATTCAGCATTGTGATAGCAACACTGAATAAACTTAACGGAACTTTTACACATTATAAAACATTTTATACAATATAAAACTTTTTATACATTGTAAAACTAACTATTAGAGATATAGGAGTCTCCCCCAATCTTGAGTATAAGCTTATCGGACGAAGCTATAGTGAATGGTCCCTGCTGCTGGAGGTCGCTGGGATCTATATCACTCAGTCAATCACCAGTTTAACAGCCTAACAGATATGCCAACTCGCCAGTTATTGTATATTCTCTTATACATAAAGATTAGCGGCCATACTCGCTTAATATATTTTAATTCGTGATTAGTAGTACGTGCTTTTTTTTGTTCTTTCAGTGCAAAAAATTTTGAATCAATAAAAATCAGACATATTTGTGGCTATTTTCGTCAATATTTCATTGTGCGATATACCAAAATAGCAAAACCTGAACATTTATATCATATCGAACAATAATCGCTCATATTGTCAGTTACAATACAATTTGTTTGGAAACTCGACGCGTGAGAGAAATAATAACAAATGATTCGCGCCCTAACACCGCCTGGCGTTGAAAGATCACGCCTATTGCTTCTTTGTTGATGAAAAAACACGAAGATACTGATGGAAAAAATACACCTAAATATAGAATAATTATTTTCGATATGACGAATGATAAAATTAAAATATTAAAATAAAATTGCCATAAAAGCTCACCGTGTTTATTATAATACATATATTTTTTATTTATATTTACATTTTTACACAACATTATCATTTCTATCGTTTGACAGGGCTAGTAGCAGTTTGCTTATAAATGGAAACATTAGTGTTCCGTAATGACATATTAATAAAAAGCCAATTAAATAAATAAAATTATTTTGCTATTAATTTTATTACTTTATTCTGACGAGAAAACGAAGTAAAAGCCGCGGTCGTTTAACTTATGTATATACCGTGATAACGTGTTTATCCAGTTGTTACTAATCTGAACAGATGTTTCAATTTACTTAACTAATGTAGAAGTAAAATTTGAATCCTTGTGAACATCCAGGTTACCATGAAAATCATTAATATTCCTACACACATCGCTACAAAAACATACACTCTAGCTGCTTTAGCGGGTGTTCGCAAATGTAAAATTAGTTTTGGTTCAACAAGTTTTGTTCATTGTATATTAGAAAAAACAAAGTAAAAAGAAAATAAAATACAAGAGACTGAAACATAAATTTAAGAGAAGATATTTCGTGTACAAGTCCAATTTTGGTAGCACCAAAGGAACAAAATACATAACGGAATGAATGATTTTTACCAAAATGGGACCTTACCTTTCAAAAAAATACTCGTGAAAAGTTTTTAAAGTAATTAAGGGAGAGCCAACAAAGTGGCGGTATCGCCACATTATGTTTGATGAGTGTTGTGATCGTGTACGATAAGATAGCAATCGTCTAGCTTTCAGACGGAAACGAAGAAAATAAACTACTTGATCGAAGCACGAAACATGGAAACGAAGCATGAAAATGTTCCTGTTTTGGAAAAAAAATATGATAAAATGCGTATGAAAAAGTGTTTGCGTTCACATATCGTCGGGTGCAAAGTAAAAAGAGGTAACTCAAATAGTGGTGATTTTCTAATAATTGTAGAATAGTCATATAATAAGGAGTTATAAAGCATATTAAAGATAAAAATGTAAAAATCACGTTATTTCATACAATTTTGTCACGTAATAAAAGACTATGACCATGAACATGTTTTGTAAAACTGCCCGAAGTGAATGCGATTAACTCGAAAGAAAAGATTAGTCGAAATGCGCGGGGCACAGGAGGACTTCCGCGTGGACATAACATACTATCAGTTACACAGCACATATAACGCCGGCCAATAATATATTTTTTGTTTTCGCCTGTAATCTTTAAAGATATTCCGGTGGTGTACTCATAACAGAAACTGCTTAGATTTAGTGCCTAAAAATAATACGGAAAGAGATAAATTATAAGTGAATTTGGGAAAAACGAGTCGACAATATGGTATTATGAGCATAATAGATCTACTAATACAAACGATAATCATGGCAACGTTGCTAGTAAGTATTGTTTGATTTTCATATTATTTTGTAATTGTATTTTGAAGTTAAGTTTTGTTTAGTGATTCTATCACGTATAAATTAGCATTGGTGGTTGTTTTAATATATACTGACTTACAGACGACTATCTGCCAGTTGTCTTTTTGTACTTTATGATTAATCTTAGACGCCTCAATTTATTTAGCTAATAGTAACATATTAATATACGCAACAGAATACGTCTTTTTCTATGTATTCTAATAATACGTAAAAATAATAATAACACAAAATTACTATGATTATATTCAATTATATTTTTTATTGATTCTGAACGCTTAAATAGGGCTTAAATTAGGGTTAGGGTTTAAATTAATTTATACATATTATTTAATTTACAGAAAGTTCAACATCATATTTGAACAATGACAGCCTTTTAACCTGTCTAGAAATGGAAAAGTACAACCTGCGGGATACATCACACTGGAATGCGATATTTGCTAATTTAATTGCATTTTAAAACTACCTCGTGAAGAAAGAAAACACATCTTCGATCGTTTTAGGGGCCTATCCGATCATGAAAAGCAATTGATATTTATTGGCAAATATGCAAAATCCTATGTGAAAATAAGCGTCATAGATAATAGTTGGAAACGTAATTACAGTATGATCTACTCTATCAGTGGAGTTACACAAATCAGCCCTAGACCTGTAAAAGTGTGCAAAACGATGTTTAAATGTATGCTCAATGTAAGCAATCACTTTATACAGACTGCTCTAGATAAATATGATAAAACTATGATAAATGCGAAAAAGATTTGAGATGCCATCATAGTAATAAAAATAAAATTAATACAGTACCTTCAATACAGGTTGTGTGCGATCATATAAACTCGTTTCCGCCAATGGAGTCGCATTATACAAGAAAAGACTGAAACAAAGTTTACTATTATTAGATAGCAGATGACTTGAATTGTTCTATAATGTTTAAATTATATCGTAAATAGGCAGAAGAAAACAAAAATGCTGAAACACGAACAGTTCGCTAGTACAGAGAAATGAATATAATTTTTATATTCCAACAAAGGATTAATGCGATTTGTCCAACATAATTAAAAATTGCTCCTCTACTTAAACCCAGACAGTGGATAATTATGATAAACAGATAAGAGATAAAATTTTGGCAATATCCATGGTACCTCTAATTCTAAAACTGTAACTTCGGCTATGTTTGATTTTCAAAAAGTTTTGTTAACTCCTCACGGAGAAACCAATTCGGTTTACGGTAAACGTAAACAGTCCAGTTTTAATTTCACTGTTTTCGATATATTTCATAAAAAAGCAATATGTTACATGTGGCCAGAAACTATTGCAAAACGGCGTTCAAAGAACTAACCAGTTGCCTTTATAACTTTATACTGATAATTTTATTAGTATAAGTCATTATTATAATTTTTTTTACTCTTTTTAAGCTGTGATGATTGATTATCATTAGATTGTGGCCGTATTGGGGCGGCCTAGAATACTTCCTCCAATCCCATACTGCAAAACAGGGTGTCGTAAGAGGCGATAGAAGCCAGCCTGCTTGGTGGTAAGGCTTCTCGTAAGGATTATTATAATTTTTTTTTTTTTTTTTTT
>PDGT01000011.1:2608279-2687075 GCA_003671415.1 Megathymus violae | reverse complement strand
ATATTGAAATGTATATTTTTTTATTTTATTTTGTAGTCCTTACTCGAGCTCTCGTCCTATAATACAAACTTCAGAAAATATGGAAGAAACCGAGACTGAGATATTAATGGACAACAGTGACCTGCATGTATTAGACTATTGTCCCTCTCTCAAGATGCTATGCCTCATGAGCGTGCTAAAATATAAACTCAACACGGCGTCACTACCTTGGAATGTCAAGTAAGTTCATGACCTTGAAATATGTAAGAAAAGAAAATTATAATATTTTAATTCCGTCTGCCTAATTCATCAATTGCAAAATGCAAATTAATATATAATTTTGATTCACAGACATACAGGTAAGTATAATTATATATGAAGAATGTGATTATAATGTATGTTTATAGTTCCACGAACACACACATTAACATACACGGATCTCGTTACTGTATTTCTTTACTAAATTTATATTTTGATACTAGAAAGCCAGGCGGTCATACGAAATGACCGCTGTTCTAGTTATTACAAATTGTAATTAAAATGTTTTGTTCAAGTTTGGGTGAACCTACCTGATGAAATGTACTAAGCACAACTCGTTAGTTGGTTTCGTCTCCTTTTATTTCTCAACGTTTGCAAGTTCTAGGTAATCCATATGTAAATATATATAATTAAATGCATAACAAGCAACAATTGTATGAATTACAAAAAAAAATTAAATGTTCTTAAATACCATGATAATTTAATTAAAACTGCAAAATAATGATAACTGCATGTATGGTATCAGTGTATATGGACTATTTGAATGCCGTGGCAACTTCACCCCATTGGCTAGTACAGTTACGCAAGCAACCAATAAGCTATCGGCGGCAAACAGACCCTTAAGCCGCATATAATAAAGATACCCTCGAGAACGATAAACTGGAATCACTACATTGCGGGTTGGTCGAAATTAATTTTTACAATTTCTATGCAATGAATGGTGGGATGTGGTATTTGAGTGATGGGTCATTTGAAAGGTTTTTTGTTATTTTTGTTGTTTGTTATTTTGTTAGCTTTTAACCTCTTTCGATATCATAACCAAAGATTTATTATTATTATTAAGGTATTAAACGTAAAAAGACGTTAATTAAAAAAAAGACAATTATTTTTTATTTGGACCACAGAAATCCTATAAAACGCGAGCGTTTATGAAAATTGGTCATCAGCCTAACGTTTTACATCACTGGGAATACATGAGCTAGAAAAATGGAAACCACACCTACAGTAGCCGCTCAAGTCGTCATCCTAATCCAGCAAGAGTTGTCTGAGCATACTATCGCTCGACAGCTTCATCTGAGTCAGTCTTATGTGTCAAAGGTATACAAGAGATTCAGAGAGACTAGAAACTTAGTCTGAACCAGGACCTGGGCGATAGATGACTTCGATGAGAGATGACAGATTTGTTGTCACCACTTCTCTCCAAAATCAACACCCAACCGGCGTAGACGTCCAGCAGCAGCTCAGAGAAGTTCGAGGAAGAGCTGTCAGCAGGTGAACAGTGAGGCGAGGACTCGAAGAAGAAAACTTGACCCCAAAAAGGTCTGCCTCGGGATCCAACTTGTCTCCATTGCTTCTCTACGCCGGGGTTATTGGCGAAAATTTCCTGCTAATAAACGATAATTCCTGCTGCGACACCGCCTTAGTAACAAGACAATACCTGGAAGAGGTCGTGATTCCCACACTAGACTGGCCAGTATTCAGTCCTGACTTGAAATCAATTGAAGCTATCTGGAACGAACTGAAAAGGCGGGTACGAAGTTGTCCAACTCCGGCATCGATACAATACCTGAAAACTGCTTTAGTTGAAAAGTCACAGGAAATCCCACAGGATTCCATCGGGAAACACATTCGGTCAATGATAAGCCGCGTTTACAAGCTGTCATTAGGGACAGGGGGCATAACAAAAAATATTGAGGGCAATTAACATAAACATTGTAAATATTTTTCGTATTACTTCCTATTCATATAGACGTCCATAACTTCGACCTATTGTCATATTTCCCTAAATTTAGGTAGGAAATTTGATAATTTTAAATCTTTTTGACAATAAAACTACCAAAATTAACTAATTTTAAAGCTAACAAATGATGTACCACAGTCTGTAGGTCATTGCGTAGAAATTCTGAGAAATAGTCTTGAGAAATCTGTTATGAAGTGATTCCAATATATTGCTTTCGAGTATATATTTTTATAACTTATACTTAAACACCTCCATGAGCTGTTTGAATAATCCCAACCTTAAATTTGTAAATTATGAGAACAACGCATTTAATTTATTCTTGGAAGATTATGAAGTAGGTCTCACAACAAATGAGTTAAGAACCATCTTTTTTGTGATGATAGAAAACGTAATATTCATAGAAAACATATTAATGTATTGTCTTTTAAAACGTAATATTGATTTGTAATTTTGACTGTTTATTTTTGTAAAAAAGGAAGCTATTGCATATATTTTTTTTATCACATGAACTTATGCATCCACCACTTACTTTAGAAAACTTGCGTCAATGCTCATTGTAAGGCAAATTAATATTAGTGTGTTTTAAAAATTTAGTAAACTTAAGTTTTTTTGACAATAATTTGAAATGTGCTACAGCACTATCATTAGGCATCAAAACTGCCTTCATAGCTTGCCACAGATTCAACACTTATAGGCAACTTGCGAATTCTCGTAAACACATATATAGCAGTACTGTAGATGTTTTAGTTTAAATTATCAATTAAGTTATTAATTTATCAGTGTAAGTAATATTATCATTATATCCTTTTCAGAATGGACATCGTGGTAATGACTGCTCCAAATCGTATTAGCAGACCGATTAATCAATCTGGTTGAATATGGTACGAAACGTGTCACCATAACCATGTTTGTAGGAAAATAGCTACTTAGTCCATTGGTACATTAAAATACAATACTACTCTGTTCTAAAAGATCTAATAATAATATTAGTGTTTATGTAACTCGATTTCCCTAAATGGATGTAATTGTTTCAGGTTGAAAATTAAGTGTATTGATGTTTAACTTACGCATCTACTTTCAATGTGTGTATGTATAAAAAGTAATTGTTTGTAAAGTCTTTATGAAAGTACATGTCGTAAATCAATTACTATGTTAATGCTATTAATAACCATCAAAGATTTAATTAGGAAAAAGTAAAAAAAATGATTCTCTTCATTTTCTCTTGGCATGATGTTTAGCGAAGTACTAACTCCTTTGGTTGCCACTTCGCATTTCGATATGCGATGTATCATCCAAATCTTTTCAGTTATACGTATTCAGGCAGACAAAATAAAAAAAATATTTTTTACATAAAAATTCCTTAAAAATATTTCGATTTTGAATGTCACTAGGCGTCAGATATAAACGTCTAGTGAAAAACCCGTTAAATATTAATGAGATTTTAATTACCTAATAGTAATTGTAAATTATAACTGATTTAAAATACTCGCACAACAAAATTGCTTCGCGCACTAAAGAACCCTGCACACTTAGATTTCGTTAGTTTGTTAATCGTGTATTGCGTTAATAAGCATCAAAAAGTCCCATAATGCAGTGCTTTGCTAACATTTTCTTATTTAATTAAAACATATATACAACATCGACGCACGTCATTTGCATAGTTTGGGTTATTGGCTCTTATGATTATTTATTGAACGAAATCATGCACTTTTCCAGCTAATTAAATAATCAACCGTACCCAAAACAAATACGTAATCGCTTTTTTTTTTTTAATAAAAGTTTTAAACATAAATATGCGTAAAAATATTATTGAAAAACAATAGATAAAGTAGTTACATACCAAAAAATAAATTACCAAGTAGTAAACAGTAATCCTACTTAATATTTTTTTAATACTATTTTATTTTTACGTAGAAACGAGTTTAAACCAAATTACAATAAAATGATGAGAGATCTTTGCAGTTTGGACAGTAAATATTTATAAATATGTAAGTAAATCCTGATCCGAAAAATAAAACCTTGCAAACAACCCTTTGCTTAAATGAATAATCGCAACAAATAGTAAATATAGTAATAAATTCAGTTAATGTATAACGTTCATTTATTTAGCTTTAAATGTTATGCCGAATTCTCACCGGCATTTTAATGAGCTTATATTATTCTAAGCTATGAAAAACTGAGGTAAATTTTATTTTTCTTTCGGACTTTTGATTACTTAGTAGAAATTATTAGCGAGTAATGTTAATATCTCGTACCGTAATTATCACCTATAACTTAATTTAGAACATATTTAGCTTTTAAAATATTAATTTATGTGTTATTTTATAAATATTACAGTAAGATATTTTCTCTAGTCATATAAATATTACTATATATTAAGTCATGTATGTATTTAAAATTCTGGATTCAGTAACATCACATTTATTAACAATATATGGACCGATTTCTACTTCCGAACAGAGTTTTACGTATCATTTCAGTAAAATGTATAGACACAACTATCTAATCCACTGAAATCCATTCAAGCCACTCTTCAGGGAAATATTCCATATGATTCACTATACTCATACACACAAATGCAAAGATTGAAAAAGTAATCTACAATTAACACATTGACATATAATACACACATACTTTAAAAAAAAGAAGTGCGAGGAGGATTCTAACTCCACCACTAGGCTATCACTTCTATTATGATCGTCTTTATGTCTGTTATTTTACTAAATGCCCCAAAATAATCTTGGTATCTGTTGCAAATTTTATTGTTCTCTGGATTTTTCAAAGATAATTTCAAATATAAGTAAAATATTAATCAGAATCGAAATGTTCGGAAGGAAAAAATGTACAGTAACTAAAATATATTTACTGTAACTATAATACGTTGACGGGGATGAGTCGACTCACAGTAATTGGGCATAAATCAATGAAAGTTAGACAACAGTTTTCATGTTAACTTATATATAATTGCATTTGCATGAGAATAAATGTATAAAATTTGAACTACACTTTATCTTGTCCCTTTCACTTATCTATACTTTTTATTTAATAATCTTTGATGTCTAAGTTGTGAATCACATAAAAAATATATTTAACCTTGTAAGTCATAAAACCATAAAAATTTAAAATGCTAAAAGTGCCTTAATCAGCCCCAGCAAAATATTCCACAGACATGACAAAAATATGTAAGTTCAAGGGTTCCAGGAACTAAAGTTTTGTCGTAAACGCAGCTTGCTTACAAATAACATTATTGTATTCACGTTAATTCATTACACTTGTTAATTCACTATAATGAACGTATTTGTATTCTTATTAATGCTGTTGGATGTTGTGATTTATTTTACTTACATAATAAAATTAAGTGATTATGTTATTATCTACGAATATATAAAAGGTGCAACCATTGCAACTTTTGAGAAATAGATTGGAGGGAGGAGTTAACCAAAGCCGCATGTGATTGAACATCAGACATAGACTGTTTGTAACCTAAAAGCTAAAAAGTGTAACTGTTGGGACCACAGGGCTATTGACGGAATGGAACGATTCGAAGTAAACCCCTTCTCATGAGCTTGCCCAGCATCTTTACCATGGCCAAGACTTGCAGGAGGGCACAGGTTGCCTTAAACTTAACACCTACAATGGCTAAGGCAGAAGTCTCTTTCACGTTCCACTAACTTGTGTCCTCAGAGTTCCATGTAGGGCCAGTGCATAGTATGTTGTTTACAACAAATTTAATAAAAATAATCATCTATATATTTTTTCTATTAAGCATCTGCGTGCAGTCCCAAAATGGCTTTACCTCTTCCCGAATAGTTGCAGGATATTCTCATTTATAATAAATTGGTAGATATAGGTTGACACAGAGGTATTTCATTATATATAGACCATACAACATTAACCACCTCTAAAAATAACCATTTGAAATATAGCCTTTAATCAGATTTACTAATATTTGATGCGATTCATATATTATATTTATGAAGGCAAAAGAATAAACAGCTTATCATAAAGAAAAAAAAGAAAAAAATATTCAATATTTACAAATTCTATATTTTTTAAAAGCTTACATATCTTCCTTAACAACATGTTTCTTTCGTTCAGCGACATATGGTACGGCTCCGGGCTTACTATGGGCACGTCTATTGGCCTCCTTGCGTTTATTCTTCTCTCTGATAGTTTTGAGCTCCTTCTGTGCATTCATTATATGTTTCGGCACATGCCTGTGTCGCGCTATTCGTTTTATTTGTGGATGACTACTAAACTTCTCCTTCAAAGCTTCAGCGTAATTTAATGCAGTCCGTTCTCTTGGTTTTAACTGAAAAATTATTTTTATTGAATTGGTGTAACTGGGAAGTGAAACTAAAAATTTTTTTAATACTTGACAAAAAATTACAGGTGCTTCAACTTCAAATAAGTTCAGAAACATGGGTAATTGCATCTTGTGATAAGCTCAGGTACTGATTAACATTCAAACTGAGAACTCGAAACTGAGAATGATAAGTATGCATTACAAAACACAAATGGAGAAAAGGCAGCCACAGCAAAATTGGGTATGTCTAGGCATTGAGTGACAAATGTAGTTTTTTATATTAATCGAATGATTTGAAAGACTGACAGCCGAGAAGCAGTTTTGGCAAGGATTTGCTCGAGGAGCCAAAAGCTAATATATGTAATATGGAACTGATCAGCACTTAGTATTTTCTTGCCCTAGCCATCTGAGATACACTGCTCAAAAATATCTCGGTAAATCCTCAAGCTTTATATGTGATATTCATTTACATTTCCCTGGTTATTTAATCGTTTCCATAGTCCTATACATTTGTATATTTCAATTTAATTAAACACTTACAACTCCAAGTTTCTCTGATGCTTTTGCTTTCCACATTCTAATGTTCATCTCATCAGACCCTGTTAAAATATACTTATTGTCTAGTGACCACTTCACACAAGTCAGTCTTTGCATTCTTTTTGTGTGATATACATCCCTTGAATGTCCCTTTAGACTTTCAAATATTCTGACTGTTTTGTCATAGCTTCCGGCTACAAATTCTCTGCCAGTTGGTCCATAGTCAACATCAATTACAGCTGATGTGTGGTCCATATGAATGTTTACTGGATGTTTCAATTTTCTAACATCAAATGTGTACAAGCTGAAAAACAAAATTATAATATAATTAAAACAATAAAATATAGGTAAGTTTAGAGTTACTCAATACAAATATAGTTTATTTTTACTTGTAATCCTCATTAGCTACAGTAAATATGAATGCTTCCATTGGATTCCAGGACAGTGCATTAGATCGAAGCTCCATAACAACTTTTCTCAGAGGTCCAGATTCACGGCAATCATACAAGATTATACTTCTGTCACTTGCACAAGATGCAAGAAGGTTGTTTTCTACCTGTAAAATTAAGTTACCTGAAATTATACTCTGTACAAAACACCCAAGATTTTTAACAGGGTTAAGGGGTGTAAGGTATCCATCCATCCTTGAGTTCAAAAGCCAAACTAACCTGTACATGGCATACTCTGCTGAACAATGGAAGAGACTTCGGCAAACAATCCCTCCTCTTGGAGGTCACTGGGCTCTGTACAAAATGACAGTACTTGTATGGTGGTAGGGTATTTTGCCTAACTGGCTAGCTACCACCATCCTTCTAAAATCAACTGTTAAATGTTTCAAATTTATTTCAGTCCCAGTTTAAGATAGCCAGCAATAACACAGGTCCCTAACTTCCTTTTCAGTCGGCAACACTTTAGTGATGCCTTTGGTGTTATTTAAGTCTATGGGCAATGGTAACCACTTACCATCAGGAGACTCATCTGCTTGTTTTATCGACTAGTTACATAAACATAAAATAAATGAAAAAGAAATTGAGATCAGTTTTACAATAAATATAAATATACACATACATAATGTCTATGTGATGTACAGTATCACATCAGATAAGAATAACATAACATGATACTTAATTTTTATTTGTTTTTTTCAAGGTTTCAATCAGTAGTCTAGAAATTTTCATAATGGTAGGTTAATAATACAATACTAGTAAAGTACTACCAATGGAAAGTCAAGTGATTATCATTAAGCAACTATATTCAACATTGAATATTGCGTGCCAACTATCAGTTTAGATATTTAAGCTTTGTGGTTGAAAGAAATACTTTTTACTATCTATGCAATACTAAGAATAAGGTTAAAAATAAGTTGCAAATTATATACCTGATTAAAAGCAACATGCTGTAGACTATCAACTCCCCACTTGAAAACCTTAATAGGTTCACTTCTTGTGCTCTCCCAGAGCTGACAATGTTCGCCACAAGTTGCAAATAAAGGTTTAGACCTGTGGTGTGAAACACCAGACAGTACAGATATGCTGAGAAGTGTATTGAGAGGTTCTTCATCATCTGCTGATGTAACTTCAGATTTCCAGGTTTTAACTGTTTTATCATCGCCAACAGTGAGAAATGTGTCTCCATTAGGTGTAAAGCAGATTGAGCGAACCCAACCTTCATGTGCAACAAAATTTCGCGTACACTTTCTCACAGCCAAATCCCACAAACGAATTTCACCATCAAACGCTCCGCTAGCTAATACTGCTAGTCTGTTGGGATGTTTAGCTAAGCTAGATACACCGTCGTGATGTCCGTCTAAATTGCCAATAAAGGGTTTAGCAAAAACTCTTTCTAATTTTACCGCATTTAAGGCTCTAACGTATTCACGAGGCGCTTCTAATGGATGAAGGTTTGGATCATAATTTCGTGGTACTGTTAAAATAAAAAGAATTAATTAAATTATTAATAACCTAACTGTTACAAAAATATCAATTAACACAGTAATAAGATCGAAAATCTTAAATATTAATTCCGGATATAACACTTATTTAAAACCAATATAAATAAATGTATATAATGTGGACTGAATAAATAAATAAAATAATATTATTAATTCCTCTAGTGGCTTGCCAAAATATTATATTTAATATAGGTAGAACATTTCACTACTTACTTTTATGAATATCCCGTTTCGTAGCTCGCATGTAATCTTCAGGATTTCGACTTATAACTTTTATCTTAACGTTTGACATGTCGAATCAAAATGACTAAGTGTGAAATAGTTGGTATTTAATAATCGTATGTTTTTAAAGCTTACAGAAATGAAATCACTAAGAAAACATTTTTTTTTAATTAATCCATATCATTTTCGAACCACATGGACTTAATAGATAGATCACTTCATCACTACCGTACTTCATTGGATAAGACAGAATTGACAGAACTCAGAATCCGAAGCACAGAATACTAATACTCCTACCGGAGATCCGAAATGACAACATAATTTATTCTGTACTGTCATGGACCCGTTCTTCACGTTTGAATTTATTGGACATCCTTCATTCGTCTAGGAACACAATCACCTTTTTTGAAATAACAAATTAATAAAAGGAAGATTACCCATTCTATTCAATTTTTAAGCAAATACTGGATATGATTTAAAATGGAGATCATAAATTAATTCCATGTCACATTATTAGTATTGTTGATTTTGAAAAACCATTTAATCAATTAGGTATTTATTAACTTTTTAATTCTAGAAATACTAATCTGATGTTCTTAATATTTTCTTATTTTTAACTTATGGTCCTGGCAACACTGGCGACAAGTCAAAACTAAAGGAAATTAGTAATTTTTTAGGTATAAACGCTACTTTCAAAATCATTTTAAAAATGAAGTAATTAAATCTTTAATATCATTAAAAGATTAACTAACTGTGCTCTCTATTCTAAAATCACAAAATTCGTCTAGAAGGATCTACGATTACAGAACATCATATATAGGGCATAGGAAATCAAAATTAAGTATGAAGGATTTATAAATAAGTGTAATATTACACCATTCGCTGGAGTGTTTAAATTAAAAGTAAAGTGTTGTGTATGCAATCTTGAATGATACATTAAATCTATCTGAAAACTGTTAAAGCTATCGTCGCATCTACAAAAACTAGATGTAAGTTTATTGTTTATTTACAAAACTAAGTTTTTAATCTGGTTCCGAAATTTCAGTAATTGTTACCCACAATAGCAACATATAAATATTTTTGTTATTTTATATAACGTTATGACGAAATTACTTCACCCTTGATACTTTTCACTTTTAACCATCTCTCATTCGATTACTACTATAGGAATATTTTAGAATTTTAGTATAAATATTAATCAGGTTTATACAGTTTTTTGTCCCAGGTAATATTTACTGAGATCTTCGTAAACATTAATATTAACGGTGATAGATATACACTACCGGTCAAAAGTTTGAGACCACTAATAAAAGATTTTTGTTATTAGTAAATATTCTTAAAATATTGGTGATAAAAAGTAATCTGCACACCTGCATATTCTATTGTTTTTAAAGATTGCCTAAGAGCTAATTCTTTTGTATATAAGCCAAGGAAAGGGCCATAAACCAGCATTGTTTCCAAACTGCAATGTGAGCCGAAGAAGAGCTAGTCCGATAATCGATTGTAAAAATGTTATTACCTCATTACCGCAGCTGACACTTCGTTTTTTTTTACATCATCTTACAATGCGATTGTTCTATATTTTTAAAATATGTTTTTAAGTTTATTTTAACCCGATATTTTCATGGTTATCTACGAATATCCGCTGTTAGTCTGATTTTGTGATTCCTACAGTCAAGACGTCTCTAAAATGGGAAAAGTTTGCGAAATTAGTATCGAAACGCGATCTGCCATCGTTGTTCTCCATAATGAAGGCAAATCTGAACGTGAGATTGCATCTCAACTCAAGTTATCAAAGACTTGTGTTCATCGCACTATTGTGCGGTACAAACAAACTGGCAATAATCAAGATCGTCCGCGCTCCGGGAGACCAAGAGCTACGACTTCTAGTGAAGACAAATTTATTGTGGTAACCAGCAAGCGAAACAGACGCCTAACAGTCCCAGAAATCCGCGTTGAAGTCAACAAATCTCGGGAAAAACCTGCGTCAGTGTCTACAGTGAAAAGACGATTGCGAGACGCCAAGTTGTATGGTCGCGTTGCTGTTCGAAAACGTCTTCTAAAACCGCAGAATAAGAAAAAAACGGTTGCAGTGGGCCCTAGCCCATCGAGACTGGACCGAAGAAGATTTCAAAAAAGTACTTTGGAGTGACGAATCTAAATTTGAAATATTTGCTTCAAAAAGAAGAATTTTCGTTCGACGTTCCGCCGAAGAAAAGATGATGCCACAGTGTGTAGTCCCGACTGTCAAGCATGGTGGAGGATCTGTTATGGTCTGGGGTTGTTTCTCAGGCTATGGGACTGGAAATCTGGTCCAAATTAAAGGAATTATGAAAAAGAAGGAGTATAAAGTAATTTTGGAGAAAAATGCTATTCCCTCCGGACTAAAGTTAATCGGCAAAGGATTTATTTTCCAACAAGATAATGATCCAAAGCATAGTTCAAAATTATGTAGGGGCTATTTAGACGAGAAACAGTCAGAAAAAGTGTTGGAAAACATGACATGGCCACCCCAAAGTCCCGATCTTAACCCCATAGAGCTTTTGTGGGAAGAACTTGACCGAAACGTTCGGGAACAATGTCCTTCTTCACAGCAGGCCATGTGGAATGCCTTAGAAGACAGCTGGAAGAATATCTCGCAAGAGACAATAAATAAGTTAATTGCTCGCATGCCAAGATTGGTAAAACAAATAATAAAATGCAAAGGAGGATATTTTGATGAAAAGTCTGTGTAAACTCTCTTGTTTGTATTTTCTTTAGTAATTTAGTATTATCTTTTGTATTCGTAATTGTTTAATTTTAAATATTGTGTATAACATGGAAATAAAAACTGTATTTCATAATGATTTAAATATGTTGACTTTTATTTGTTTTCTTAATTTTTTTATAGTGGTCTCAAACTTTTGACCGGTAGTGTATATATTTAAATGTTGGACATCTTTGTCTTCTCCATGTTCATACAGAGAGATGTGAAATGTCAAGGGCATGCATACTGAATGTGAAATATGAGACACAGTGCAGATCTTGAAGACTTTTAACTCATTTGGTGGACCAAAATGTCATCTTTCTAGGCATATAATATATTTTCCCTCTATTGGCTTTCGAAACATGTCATGTTAAAAAACTTTTAGAATTCCCATAAAACCATAACTCTACCTTTAAAGCTTAGTTTTGTATCAGTTGTTATCTTTAATTTCATTGTTGTAACTTGCCTGTGAGCCTCTCAAACATCAGACAGAAATCTGACAAATCAGTGATTTAAACACTAGGTATAACATAGTTTATTCAAAGTATAACATACTGTATATAAAAACAAATATCAATTAAAAATAACTTTATAACTATCAATATTATTTACACAAATCATAAGGGAAAAGGTGCCAGTGACAAATTTATAAATACTGTTGTAAAATATAATTTTAGCAATAAAATAATTTGTTGCTGTTTGATCTCTCAATAACTTTTTCTTCAGATCCATCTGGAGACACAAATTATATCAACTATTTTTTGATCTGTAAAGAAATAAATCTAGCTGATTGAATTTCTGACTCTAGGAAATGTCTAACTGGGTACTTGTACACATTTTCATAATTTTTAACAATACTATTTGTGTTTTATTATAAAAGATTTAAAACAATTTTTATCTTTCCCTTTTATTTTAGTTCTTTTATAAAAAGAAATCAGGCAAAGACAAAAGGGAATCAAAAGTACCTACACTTGCATTTTTAAATACTATGAGAAGTTCTAACTTTCATGAAATAAATATATATTTTGCTATTGGGAACACTTTCAATACTGACTGAATAAATTGGGATGCCTTGATACTGAAGATGATTTCTCTATTTGATCCAAAACTGAATTGAAAGAGGAAAAGGCCATATTTTATGAAGTTAGTTTATTATGTAGCCATAAAATTATCTGTAACACAAAAACACATTTATAAACAATTAACAGGATGAAGACAATATACAAATCTATACAATCTATACAAACATTCCGTTAATCTGTTATTATTTCTGCAAACCAAAAACTCGAAAATAAACCCGAAACTAATAACATTAAGTGTTTGAAATTTTGTATGTACATAATTAACTTTCCTTCCTTGTATCCATGCAACAAAGCAGTTACTTGGATCAAATTTCTATATTTCATCATAAATAACACTTGCATTATTTATAACTAAATCGCGAAGTTCAAGAATACGCTGAACTTACAAGTTATCGGTTTGTTTCCGCTTCTATTTAAATTTCTTTGTGTTATTGTAATAGGTTGTTCGGAAAGTAATTTCGTTTTTTTTTGTGGAAATGAAAGAGTTTTCGTATAATAAACAAATACTTTATTAAATTATATATTGGCCGTTATGGTCCAACACCTTTTGCCATCTTTCTGGTAGTAGCATAATTCCACGCTCATAAAATTTTTGGTCTTCCCTGGCAAAAAACTGATCGAGGTGGTTTTTGACCTTCTCATTTGAGGTGAAGGTTTTATCGTCTAAAAAATTTTGGAGTGACCGAAACAAATAATAATCCGATGGTGCCAGGTCTGGAGAATATGGTGGGTGTGGCATTGTATCCAATTCGAGCTGTAAAAGCTATTGGCGAGTGACCAAACTTGTGTGAGGTCTCGCGTTTTCTTGGTGAAACACTACACCTTTCCTGTTGATTAGTTCTGGCCTTTTCTGTTGAAGTGCATCATTCAGTTTGTCCAGCTGATGACAGTAGACTTCCCTATTAATCGTTGTGTTATCCGGTAAAAGCTCAAAAAAAACGATTCCTTTAAAATCCCACCAACCAGGCAGCATCACCTTTTTTGGTGAATATCGGCTTTGGAAATGGTTTGAGCCGGATCATCTTTTTTGCTCCATGACCTCTTGGGTTTGATGTTGTTGTATGCAACTCATTTTTCATCCCCAGTGATGATGCGCTTCAAAAACGGATCATTTTCGTGACGTTTGAGAAGCGAATCGCAGACGTCAATGCGGCGACACAAATTTCTCTCTGTCAGAACATGGGGAACCCATACATCGAGCTTCGAGGATAATCCCAGGCCTTTTAAGTGGTCATAAACTGTTGAATTTGATAAATTTAACCTCAATCCGATCTCACGTGTTGTTATTCGCCGGTTCGCATCAACTAATGCCTTTATCGCGTCTTTATCAGCTTTTACCGGCCTTCCCGAACGTGGTGCATCTTTGACATCAAAATTGCCGGATCGAAATTTAGCGAACCAGTTCTGGCACTGGCGTACTGTCAACACAACTTCTCCATACACATCGGTTAATTTCTTTCTGGCTTAAACAGCATTTTTACCCTTTCTGTAGTAAAACAGTAAGAGATGTCGAAAATGCTGCTTGTCGCTCTCCATATTTAAAAGGGCACCGACCAAAATCTACTGCGTAGAATTAATTGGAATTTTTCACACACAACCCTTGCTATATGAGCTCTCAAAGCATATAAAAATTATACGGCTTAAGTGTGAATTTGGGTGCAAAAATTACAATTAAATCCTCTGTCAGAAAAAAACGAAATTACTTTCCGAACAACCCAATAGAAATATTTACTTGACGCACATTTCTCTCTCATTATTCTCGGCCAAAATATCTCTAACCGCTCTATATTCATGAAACACAAAGATAATTGAAATGATTGCAATGACAAAGTGGGACAATGATGTTACATGTGTACATAGCATAGATAGTTCTCGATTAATCACGAAAACTAGTAGACTGGAACGAAAGCTCGTCAATGGAACTTCGTTTATTGTTATAAAGGTCGACGTCATCGTATGTACTGATAAGGTCGCCAGTTGGTCGCTAGCTTCCGAGCGAGATTTTTATTTGTTCGTTGACCCGTCGCCGGTCGGCTGCTGCGCCGGCGCACGTAGAGATGTGCGTACTCGATATACCTACTTAATAAGTCCGCCGAATCGTCGTCGTCGGGCCTCAGATGTAATCGCATATTAATTCGCGTTAACTGAAACATCTTAACACGTTTTAGTCGTTACATCCACGTAGTATCGAGTGAATGCTTGCCAGTGCCATTTGTTGTTATCTTCGGAATTAAAAGCTGCATATTGTATTGTGGTATGTAACTGTAATTTTTCCTTCCATATTAATTCTAATCGTGAGTTGAAATATGTAAGTATGTTGTATTAGTAACATTCATAGTAAAAAAAGCTTATATGCTTAGAAAACTAAATTATCATATAATTGATGTTAAAATAATTAATGAGCGTTGTCGATTAATATATCATAATGCCGTTGACCATTTGGAATCAAACACTCATTTAAATTTTAATGAAATACACGACAAATACAATGACAAAATATTGGTGGTGTTAGAATTAAATGATTCTTTTATTGTTTTAGTTAATATATTGTCATTTTTTACTTTAAGTAGGTATGTGTGTACTTATCTAGAACGTGTGAAAATTTTTCAGGAATAGAAATAAAACAGCATCGTCGTGTCCTATAAAATTGTATGGATTTTTTATTGTTTATAAAATCATATATTAAAAAAGTAGTAAAGTAAAATCACGTAGGAATCTAAAGGCTATCGGATACGTTATCATTATTAATATTCTCACGTTGTTTATCACAATAGGTTGGGGAAAAAGTATTTTCGCATTTTAGTATCTATGAACTTCTATTAAAATCTCTTTGACTATACCATTTGCATCTGGCCGGTTTTGGTATCATTAAAAAGTTTAAATTTTAAAGAAGATAATTTCAAATTCAAATTTAGAAAACGTGTGATTTTCATTTGTTTTGCTTACTACCAAGATGAGTGAGTGTAATGAAGAAATTCACTACGTTTTAAAATTTTACTACAAAAAAGGCAAAAATGCAACGCAGGCCGCGAAAAAAAATTGTGATGTTTATGGACCTAGTGCAGTGTCTGTGAGGGTAGCACAAAATTGTTTTAAGCGTTTTTAATCCGGAAATTTTAATGTCGAAGATGCACGTCGCTCTGGTCGCCCTGTCACAGATAAAATGGATACCATTTTTGAAAAAGTGGAGCAAGATCGGTATATTAGTAGTTATGACGTAGCTGAAGAACTGGAAATTGATCACTAAACAGTTTTGACGCATTTGGGCAAAGCTAAGTACACAAAAAACCTCGATATTTGGGTGCCACACGAACTCACTGAAAGAAACCTCATGAACCGTGTCCTCATTTGCGATTCTTTATTACAACGTAATGAAACCGAACCATTTTTGAAGAAGCTGATAACTGGTGGTGAAAAGTGGATCATGTACGACATGAACGTGCGAAAAAGGTCGTGGTCAAAGGCCGGTCAGGCTTCACAGACTGTGGCGAATCTCGGGTTAACTCGCAACAAGGTGATGCTGTGTGTATGGTGGGATTGGTAGGGCATCATTAATTATGAGCTGTTACCGCCAGTCAGGACCATCGATTCTGAACTTCTACTACGAACAACTGATGAGACTAAAGCAAGAAGTTGAGAGAAAGCGGCCGGAATTAGTTAATAGAAGGGGTGTGACTTTTCATCATGATAACGCTAGACCTCACACATTTTTGGCGACTCAGCAAAAACTAAGAGACTTTGGCTGGGAGATGATGATGCATCCACCGTATAACCCGGATCTTGCACCTTCAGATTTATACCTGTTTCGGTCTCTTCGGAATTCTTTAGGCAGTGTCAGGTTAACATCATGCGAGGACTGCCAAAACTACTTGACGCGCTACAGCAATGGGATCATGTCCCTACCCACAAGATGGTAAAAAGTTATCGAACAAAATGGTACTTATATACTTTAGTTAAATTTAAAAAAACTTTATTAAAAAATGTTTTGAATTTTCATAAAAAATGCGAAGACTCTCTCCAACCTAATATTACATAAATATATTATCAAAAAAAGTACTGTATGCATACGTCTGCTTAAAGATACATTTTAGTATAAGTACCTGACATTAGAGGTTCTTGTTTAAATATTTTAAACTATGTTGTTTAAAGCCTGCTGCAACAATTAAAGAACTAAAAGTTTATATAATAAGACTCAATGTATTTGAAGCTGTAGCAGGATAATTTTTTAGGATAATATCGTTCGACAAATAGTGATCTGTGATCTGTTTGTTTGGTGGCGCTGAATACAAAGTATAAATTGGAAGTAACAATTTTAATTGGAAATAACAAGTAACAGTTTTAATAATAATTAAGCATCCTGTTCTGAGAGGAGATCTGCATCCGACTTGGCAAAATACATATGCGCGCGTTCCCAATAACTGTAAAGTTTCAATTTATCTGAACTTCTTAATTATTTTTATTGTATTCCCAAATTTTTATTATAGAACCTATTTGCAAATTTTCAACTAGAATTTTAAAATTTTCGAGTATAAACCCAATATAAAGCATTTACGAAGTTCAGTAAGTTGTTTAGAAAGACTAGAATTGTAAAAAGTTCTTTTTGAGAATATGGACAATATAATATAATAATTAATACAAAAAAATAAACTAAGATATAAAAATGCAACTTTGCCTAAATGTGTTGTGTATAAAGAGCGAAATCTTTAAAAGATCTCCCAGCAAATTCTGGGTTACACCTGTATAATATACATAATTGTTGAGGTGTTTGTTGTGTTCGTGTTACTTGCAAACGACTTGACTGATTGGAGTCATATTCACACAATATATTTGTTATATGGAGATGAAGGTTCATAGCTGCGATAACATCTATTAGGTGGCGCTGCATTCAAGTCAATTTCGAATTTAAACATTATATATTGAAACGATTCATATTTAAATAAGGCAGAACAACGTGTGCCAGACAAGTCTGTGTATATAAATAGTTTTTTTTTAGAACTCAACCTGCAATAATGTGGCCGAAATCAAATGTTCTATACTTGTGGTGTCTGATAATGCCCATATTGTTTATGCGTATTCACGCGGAACTCTTCACGGCCATATCAGACGTGGAGCCACTGTTGGAAACCCATAAAAAAATCATAGATGACCTCAACGATTATGTTAACAAGGAGGAAGAACGTTTAAAATTACTGAAGAAGTAAGTATGGTTGTGTATTGATAACATTTATTTATATATACAATATACACATAATGTGAATATTCTTTACCCCGACGTACATCAATTTGGTGGAAGTAGATACATATGTGTAATATTCGTCTAATAAACAATCCATCGAAATGACCGCGATAACTTCCAGTTTCTTATTAATATGGATTCCAAAAATCTGAATTATTTATAATGAAGACTACATATTACATAGTTATTTAGATTTGAAGTAGTTCGATTTTATATATCCGATAACACCAATTTATTATAATTAGATAATAAAAAAAAATTATTTACATAACATAGTGATAAGAGCATTCAGCATGCTTCTGGCATTTCGCCGATTATTTTCTAACATAAATTTACTTCGAAAAATGCGTCGCAGTTGCCGTGTTAGACCCGCAGATTCATTTGGCAGTTTCTATGGAATAATTTTTTTGCGAAAAATTAAACATTAACCCTATTTTCATAAACGTTTATTTAAATCTTGCCATGTATGTTTATCGGACGTGCCATAGTGATACGGCATTATGTATTTAAGGCCACACCGTGCATTTATACAATACGAAATTTATGCACAAGGTGACTGGAACGGGGCTCCATAACGGGTGGCCCTTACAGTGATCACAGTTAAAATTCATGTCACGCAATAAATATTTGTTGATAAGATACCCAAGACGAGTGATTTGAATGTTGAAATGGGGTTAATAGAACGCTTCTTAAAATGCCAACATAAATATTTTGATTAACTACCACATTCAAACTTGTGATTTGAATTCCAATTAAATTTCAATTAATTCAATTTATTCCTGATTGTTTTATGGTAGGTACAAATTGAAACCAATAACTCAAACACCGTACGAGATCGATACGTCTCGAGCAACCAGACCTTAAGATCCACATTTAGTTAGTGTACATTTTACAGAGGTAACCACGGAACACGTGTTCACCGAAGGCGAAGATTCGCGTCTAAGCATACGCGTATGACTTATTACAAATGAGACTTCGTATTTTTTTATAATTTCATTATTGTAAAGAATACACTTCGATGACAAGAAATGATGATGATGAGATTCACGTTTCAGGCATTTGAATATTTACACAATGGAACACTTGAAGGCCATGGAGGACATTCCTAACTATTTGGGGAATCCAATTAACGCTTTCACGCTCATCAAACGACTCACGACCGATTTAGATTACATAGAAGAAAGCATTAAAAAAGGCACCGGTAAGTAATCTACAAAATTATGTATAAAACAACTGTAAAACATAATATATGACAACGGCACTTTAAAAATAAACTTACGACATTTGAACCTTAAGTCCTTACGTCGTTTGAACGCAAACGTACGAGGTATTCGTGTCAACGAGCACGACAAGTAACGACCTATAATTGATAAGTATAAACCGGCAAGGCACCCTATTGGGTACTGGTCCAAACAAAATATACCTACTTTATTTTATTTAGTTTTTGTATGTTAAATGATGCCATAAAAATTTAGTTTTAGTTTTTGAAAAAATTAAACATTTCTCGCTATATATAAAACATAGCACTATAAAGATGGACTATATGACATGAGTGCCTATTGTTAAAGACGAAACATATTAAGGATCTAGAATAAGAAGTTTTAAAGATTAACGATACGTGCTGCAAATGGTTCAAGAAATTAATAGTTTAGAATAGACTTCTCTTTGCATAAAAAATTATATAATAGCATATTTTGGTCTTTGTTATATTCACTATCACCGCATCGCTATTTTGTTACATAGGACGAAGCGGTGCAAGAATCTCCATAATACTTATAACATATTTTAAAATAAAACTATTCCATAATAAAACTGCTATTTACTATACAATGTTTCGTTTACATATTACTGTTAGTTGATATATTTGGTTACTGTAAAATTAAAACTAAACAATTCTCGTACCACTCGCTGATGGTAGTCATGTATTTACTAACCCAACTTTAATTAATTTATTAAAACTACTTTGTCACTCGGCGACCACATCATTAAATCACCCTGTAAACATTTTGTAACATGTAATGTAAACATTATCCTGTAAATATGGACGACGATAATTAATACACTAATATTAATTACAACCATTTTTAATTAATTTTGACCGCTTTTCCTGCTGGCAGGATGAAGCACAATACATATAAATACCTAATATCTGAGGATCTTGAGGCGTTTAATAATTTCCAATGACCGCACAGTCTGTAAAATTTAACGTACGGGGAACCCTTCATGCGATTCTATTCTCATTTTATGTCAGTAAAATATACTATTCACGTAATGTTTAATTTAACATAGCTGTCTATATATAAACAGTGACAATATTGGTATTGAATGGATATTTAAATATAAGTAATGAATACCATTGTAATGATCGCAAATATTGCGTTGCATTGTTAAATTTGTATGTACGTGTGAAATAGCATGCTCTTCACTAGACAAGCGTAAACATTGGAACAATACTATCAATTATCGATTTCTATAGAAAATTTGCACAGTGGTATCTTTACTTGTGTTTTGTTTCTAAGTACAATTTATTAAGGGGAATGCAAAATAGCAAAATAGTTAGTTTGTTCTCATAACAAATTAAGTTTTATTTTCGTTTCATTTTTTTCACTTTATAATAATCTTTCTTTCTTACCTTCTTCTTATTTACTGGTCGAAAACGCATCATTGATACCTTTGGTCTTACAGATGTTCATGGGCGACGGTGACCATTTATCAGCAGGTGGTTTGTCTGTTCGTTTGTCGGCTGTTAATATAAAAAAAAACCGCTATCATAAGGATGTTTGTTATGGAGCTCCGTAAACGTAACCGACACTAGCGGATATCCGAAATAAAAATATATCCAAAACCGTAACCGAATCCGATAGAAAAGTTTTGTATAATAGGGACTGAGTAAATAAAACACCTTATAACAGATTTTCACCGCCTGATCCTATACATTGGCCGCGACATTCTCATTTTTGACAGTGTTTATTATTTAATTTGTACGGGCAGTGTTTTATTCCCTGATCATAATACCATATAATATCTAGAAATAAAGTCAAACCGTGTAAATACATAATTTTTTTCAAATGGTAAATCAAAATAATTTCTTATCCGTAACCGTAACCGATACCGATATTTATATATCCGTATCCATATTCAGATCCGAAATTTCTAAGTTGCTAAGTTTGTCAACTCGGACGTCGGATAAAAGGTTTTTATTACAATAAATATATAATTATGTTTCTGAATTAAAGAACTGTTAAACCAATACAAAATAGATAATAAAAATGATTATACACAAAGCGCCAGACAAAATATAATAACAATATTTTGGTACGGGGTACGATGTGTAAATTAAATAATTATATTTCTCTAAGTGAAACGAGGATGGGTTAGTTATTGTGATATATAATTAATAAGATTTTACCATCATCTACCTTGTGACCCGAAGTTTATCTACATCAGAGCGAATTTCTCAATATGTTTAAAAATGGTAAAAATATCATATTTTTTGAAAATCTTAAATTAATTCGTGATTACTGAAACTTAAAACTTTTATTTGTCATATAAATTATTGGGCGTTTAAAACTTTAATGATTTCTTATATAAATCCCGCTGTTTTTCATTTTTTACGAGCTTTTCGCTCATGTTATAATTAAATGCTGAGCTACCTTCAAATAATTTTCATCAATATAACCTCGGAGTCTTGGGTCCTACTTAGGACGTTAGGTCAGTGTCACTCTTGGGTCATTTATGAGATTAAACTGTGCGGAATGTGTGGAATTAGTAGAGTGACACTTGGTGCGTTTGTCGTTGTTATGACTAAAGATATATTTACATTTGATTTATCGTCACGTTTCTTTAAGCCTTCTTTCACTGTTTCAGTAGATTAATTGGCAAAGAGAAATAAAGTTGTCTTATTTTTTATCTGTAAGCCTTTGCTAAAAAATTCAGTTTGTTGTAATAATGAATAAAGAAGACTTCAAAAAGGCTGCGTGTTTTTTCCACATAATAAATAAAGAAAAAGCAATAGCTATAAGTCTTTACAATAGCGCATCTTTCATACAGACATGTCGTCTAACAGATTCACATAAGGAATGGTTAAGGTCTGTCATATCAAATAATCTTTTATAATCATTTTACATAATGCATACATACTAATACACACCGTAATATACATATTTAACCATTTCACTTATTTCAAATATTTGTTGGTATATTATTTACAGAGTATATAAAAAACATAACAATGAATCATCAGGGCGTGAAGTATCCCACACTTGAGGATTTGACCGGCGCCGCACAAGCTCTGACCCGCCTGCAAGATACCTACCATCTCGAGGTCAGCGATCTTTCTGACGGAAAATTGAATGGAGTTATCTACAGGTAAATGGAACATAAAATACCATAATAGCAGAATGTTTGGTTAATTTGGAAAGTGGCTAAATGAATTACGATGAACCGTGGGAATTGGAAAAGCAAAGTAAATATGTAATATAGATTGCTATTTTACAGGAATGATGATCCCGCAATTCTACAACTGTGAGTTTTATAGCATTAACCAAATTTACGAGTTACACTTTTTGCTTGTATTATATTGTATACGTACATTATATCATTATGAAGTAATTAATTACAGTACGTTTTCTGCGTTTTCCTCTTGCAAGATAGGTTTTATTATGTATTTTACGTAATCGGAATTTTACCTATATTATTATAATTTCGATTTACAGTTACATCGAAAAAGCTATCTTATCAGTTGATCTAATTATTATTTATGTAGTGGAATTCAATGTATGTAAATTTAAGATTATAAATACTTGCGTTGTATGTATAATTGTATATACCGTACATATCGTAACATAATCGTTCAAAATACACGTGGACATATATTTCATCAGAGTACAGATGTGGGTGTAAACGGCTGTGACACGATTTTGTTACTTTTGCAGTTGTTTACGATAATTATTTTACATCTTTGAATTTCATTGTTATTTTGTGTGACATAATATATTTGTCTCTGTTCGGTGACGGGGGTATTTGTTAGCTTGCACTGTTCACTTTTGCTCATGTCTCGACGTTTTAGTTGCGCCAAAACTATTTGAAATTCTAATTTCTGTGCTGGTTCAACGTTGCAATTATACTCTATCAAACAGCTGAAATCAAATCATATTTTAAGTCGTTTTCGGAAATAAATATAAAAATATTGGAATATTAAAAAAATATATAACACCAGTGTTTTATGTAGGATATGTTATAACACAGTAAGCATAATGTACTTTTGGTTGACGAAAATGAATGTATATACTCATAGTAATATTACCTCTGCGACTGTAAAACTAATACTTTTTTCAAATTGTGTTTTGTACTTAACATTATTTATTAAGTATAAATATGAATATTATGTAACTGTGACCGCAATGTTTTTGGGAGAAATCTTTGTACTCAAGAGTGCGTACATATAAAGAATAAATAAGTAAATGATTCTAGTGTAACCTTTTTATTTTCAGCACACCGATGTCGGCTGGCGACTGTTACGAACTCGGTCGCGCTCTCTACAACGAAAGGGACTATAAAAACGCCCTCTCGTGGATGATGGAAGCACTTCGCAAGTTCAAAGAAGAAAGCGGACCTTATCCGTTTACCGAAGGAGATATTCTCGAATATATTAGTTTTAGTCATTACTTAATAGGTAAAGTATATTGATTACTTGCATAATATACTAACGAGCTTCCTGCAAAAAATATTCATAAATAAATAAATGCAGATTTTACACATATTTTGCAATATCATATAGTTTTATTTTTATATGTAAATTGTTAGGGAAGCCAATATAAATATTGAGAGTCCATAAAGGGAGTGCAGGATAAATATTATTAGTTTTTTTTTTAACGTTCAGGTGATACACGCGCAGCTATGGAATGGACAAAGAAGCTTCTAATGAAGGAACCAAAACATCCTCGCGCACGCGGCAATATTCCACATTATCAAAAGGCAATCGCTGAAGAAGAGGAGAAAATGAAAAAGAATAGGCGAGGTGTACGTATTTTTCTGTATTACACAAATAATGCACTTAACAAGAATTCTACATAGAACCTATTAATCTAAAACCGACCTCAAATAAAACCTCAGTCCTATTTGAAGTATGTCGCAGGTGTGTTGCTCCTGGACCTCAAATAAAACCTCAGTCCTATTTGAAGTATGTCGCAGGTGTGTTGCTCCTGTTGTGAGGTAAAATAAGGAGCTTAAGTGTGTAACTCATATGCTGTGCGAGATAGAATAACTGGTGGACTGTATTGCAATAACCACAGGTCTGGTTTAAGACGTATTTTATATCGGTCCTTCGACCAGCCCCTTGTTCCTGCAGTGTGCTAATTCTGCGAGTTATATACTCAGGTATCCTTAAATACAAACTAAAAAGTAAAATTACATCAAACACTTTCCTTCAGGGCAGATTTATAGTTAGTTGTGATAGTGGTCTCGCTCTCTCTAAGCGTAAACAAGGTACCACAAATACTGAACAATTTAAAGGGGTTTTTGCATCCCTAATTACAAGAATTCCAACCCTGGGTCTTCCCTATATAAGTTCACTATGTGTTATTGTAAATGGTATTGAATGAAACCAATTGGATTATAGGACACTGGTGAAGAAGAAATGAAAGTGGAAGCTAAACCGATTACGCTAACTGAGAATGAGAGAGTGAATTACGAAGCTTTGTGCCGCGGCGAGATAGATATACCTGCTGATGTTTCTAAAAGGTATCATCTATAATCAATTATAATTATTTATTCGTATAATAGACACAAATATTGTGTGCTATATGAAAGTACTATTCTTAAAATGTCTACTTGTGTATAGTAAAGTGTTTTGTATTGTGTAAACGATCCAATAATTCTATGTTGGTAGTGTTGGCAGATGCGGTCTGTCGGACGAAAGGTCTCGAGTTGAATGTCCGGGATTTGACATGCGTGATAGAATGTGACAAACAGTGACAGTGATAGTTGTTTTAGGGTATATTTTTTTTGTCTTACTAATGTATGCGCCTGTCACGTCGAATTCTAGTTACTTTTATTTTATAAATGCAATTGGCAGTGTAAATATTTTTTCAAACAGTCCATACCAGAAGAAACTGATTAATAATCGTGTCATTTTGTTCGTATATTATATTCTATTTCGATTAAATTCTTAATAATTGGTTTATTATCGAATGTAAATCTGTTTTTTTTTTTTTAATAAAATAAATAAATCGATAATACGTCTTTCTTAAGATGTGGTGTAGAATTAACAACTTTATTCACACAATAATCACGGAAATGTTTTATTAGCAGTTAAATGGCATTTTTTTATATAATGTGACAGGATTTTTAACGGAATAGATACTGCATAGTGTTTTAGCATTTTCTAAAATAACAGTTTAAAAAATTCTACCGCCTATTAATTAGATAAGTTATGATATAGTGTACATTTCCTTTCCTGCAGATTGAAATGCCGGTATATGACGGAAAACCACCCGTTCTTGAAACTAGCCCCCATCAAAATGGAGCAGATGTACATCAAACCAGACATCGTTGTTTTCCACGACGTGTTGAGCGATGAAGAAACCGAGCACATTAAGGAACTGGCCAAACCCAGGGTAAGCGACGTCTATGATAACCGATTATAACACGAACGAGAAATAAATAAAAAAAAAGTACGTAGCCTTAGCCATTCTTTGATTCCATCACTATACATTTAATAACAATGTCTATCTGTCTGTTTGTCTCTCAAAGCGCGGCAATCACTAAAAATCTATTGCATAAATTTTCATACGAGTTTATCAATAGATACGGGTGATTCAAAAGAAAAGCTAAAGAGTAGGGTTAAAAAACTCATTTTTTTAATTTATTCATTTTGTTCTTTACTGTAACAACCTGAAAATTATGTGACGCACAAAATGAAAATCATTAATCATTTGGGATTAAATAAACACCGAAGTAAATTTATTTTACACTAGGACCCCATATGTCGAGGGCGGCAGTAACGTAAATAAAAATTTAATCACAAACGCCCATGATTGTCACACACGATGATCACATTCTCGCTTGGCAGGCGGCGTCGCTGCAAACTGCGCGACTCGGCTACTGCTATTAAGTGTTACTAGGGTACGTAGTGATCGAAATTCGCCCATCATTATGAAAAAAAAAAATTCTGTATCCAATTTTTTTTTGTTACGCTAAAATTGCGGAACAAGAAAACATAAAATCAGTTGACAAACAGAGGAAGATAAGGTACTGAACCGTTTTGTCTTTGCCTATTTATATCTGGGAATTTGTTGCTTTTTTCAAAAAACTTACTGTCAAAATTTATTTATAACATTAAAACTCGTCAATAGTTACCAAACAAAAAGAAATAAAGAAAATTGATTGACAAACTGAGGTGAAAAACGATTGGTACGAAGCTTTCTCGTCGGCTATTGACGTATATGTTTTACAGTTCCGTCGAGCGACCGTCCACGATCCGAAGACGGGACAGTTGGTCCCCGCCCACTACCGCATCAGTAAGTCGGCGTGGTTGCGCGACGAGGAGTCGCCGATAGTGGCGCGCGTGTCGCAACGTGTCGCCGACTTCACCGGCCTCAGTCTGGAGACTGCCGAGGAGCTGCAGGTGGTCAACTACGGAATCGGTGGACACTACGAACCGCACTACGACTTTGCAAGGGTTAGTGGTTTGCATGTATGGTAGAACTTTTAAATATTGACCGATACTAATATGTTTTAATGCATTATAGTTATAATTACTATAATGTAAGATTAATTGATGAGGTTTGTAAATAATTTCATTTCGTCGAATCGAGTATGCGAAGCAGTTGTTGCATTGTGGAACCTAGTCGTTGTCATGAAGGAGTCTCAGTGCTGGAGGGCCCCCAGGGCATAGAATAAGCTGCACTTAAAATATTAACCATGTATCTGAAATGTGAATTATAATGGTCGTACAAAAAGGGTGTGCCTTAAGAATGCATACGTCCTGTCAAGTAATAGAACCCTTAAAGGTTCATTCGCCTGTCTCTCTCAATAAAACTGAAAGTGTTAAAATTTCAAAAATAAAGGTATTGTGATTTTAAGGGGAAAATAGAAAGAAATTGTTAAATACATAGTTTAATTTGACCCGCTGCCGCATTATTTTCTTCGACATCAATTAATCTGAATAAGTCTAGTAATATAAAATATAGAAAACCACTGTGAGTACTATATCCTAAACGATCCGATTCTGACATATCAGTTTTATTTTGTTTATATTAAAAATAAAACATTTTCAACGTTGCATTACAGAAGCAAGAGAACGCATTCGGAAAATTTGGTGGAAACAGAATTGCCACAGTATTATTCTACGTAAGTTTGATATATATTGTAAAGTATTATGTTAAGTCGCAATTATGGTAATGTTTGACGTATGTGACATATCACCTGTTTATAGTTTATATAATTCCTCTTTAAAGTGAGTATGTCATCGAATTTCCTAAACGATCTGGATCGACCTTGATTGATGGGTCACACTAACGAGGTAAATAAATAAGCGATCTTTACATTTTGAAATTAACTACTTCATCCAAGAATTTTTTTTAATGCAATAGTGTCGAAATAGATCTACTGATTAATTTTATTACGCTAAAGTTGAACCACATTTGACAACAAGCTAGTTTACTAACGAAGAAATGTCGAAAGTTTCAACCCCATTGATGAATATATTTATTTTGTACTTCAATTTACTTAAGCTAATTTTACAAACGAACAGATGTCGGACGTAGCGCAAGGGGGCGCCACCGTGTTCACCGAGCTAGGTTTGAGCGTGTTTCCTGTGGCGCGGGCCGCCGCCTTTTGGCTCAACCTGCACCCCTCCGGCGAGGGGGACTTCGCCACCCGACACGCAGCCTGTCCCGTACTACGCGGCTCTAAGTGGGGTCAGTGACATATACTTTTTTTTCTCTGAATATAGCGTAGGAAGGAGTACGCTCATCCAAACTCATGTATCACATTTACTTTTACTCCTGGTAATTTTTATATCATTCGTTAATACTGGTTATTTAAACGGTGATATACACGTTTTTTATCAGGCTCTCTGAATACCAGATCGCGTACATAGTAACAAATTCTAACAAAGTAATTCGCCTAATTTAATCCGGCATTGCTTGGTTATTCAGCTACCATCCTCTTAATATTATATTATTCAATCTACGTACCGTGATTTTATGTCGATCATATTACAGTTAAAATGCATAGCGTCCGCGATGTTGTAGGTTAAAAATCGTAAATGCAAAATTGGTTTTAGATATGTACAAAAAAAGTCTTCTAATTTTAGTTTTTATAAATATTTTGCAGTATGCAACAAGTGGATCCATCAAGGCGGACAAGAGCTCATCAAGCCGTGCGATCTGGAATACCAAAAAGAGGGCATAGCGCGTCAAATCCCAAAACCGGTCCCAAAGAGCTTCAGATAGAATTGGTTTAAGAAGCTTTTTGTTACCTTAACGCAAAAAGCTACTTGACTATTTGAACGCTGATATGTCAGTGATGTGAATTGGACAATGGCAATTTAATTAAAGATATATTGAACAAATATGACATGTACGTCAATATTTAATCAATTCAGTTCTAGTTTTTAACACTCGCCAATATAAATTAAGTTTACGTTCCCAGTCGATTGATTGTAAGATAGATCAACTATGTTGTATGTATACGTTAAGTAAATAATATATATCTAGTAGTGCTAATTGTAATTTGCCAAATAACGTAACATAATTAATTAAAATATAATTTACTTAAATAACTCAAATGACAGTAATAACATATCTTTCGTAAGATGAGGTTTAAAAAAATTATTTACTCGTTTATGTACAGGCTACATAGAGGCTGTTGGAACTTAATGACAGAAACATGACCCCCAAAGTATTGAAATGAATTATAAATACTTCTGATTATATAATTTCACGCTCCTTTCAGTTGACATTGTTATTATATATCACACATTTTATAAATTAAAATACTTGACTATACGCATACATGTAGTGTTTTCTCAATTAATTTTCTGACCATTATCGTTGTAAGTAAGTATAACTTATATCTATTGACGGTGTCCAATGTACATATCACGATGTATTCTGTATAAAAACTATGTATATTTACAATTGGAACAATATAAATATCGGTTGAGATGAGTTGTTCTACTTTGTGGTGTAGGGCCGGCCTCCTGACGGACAATTCGCTTGTTTCAAAAGTAGGCAAAGTAATTGTGATCTATTATCGATGCCATAACGCAACTTCACAGACCTAGGTGATGTTTGTAATGTACCATAAACGTGCATTTATTGCATTTTATTATTATTTTGTATTAACAATACGTACAAAGAATATAAATAATATAATACTGTTTTTAATTAATTAATGTTTCTTATAATAGCTGTTAAATTGTTAAATTTATTGCATCAGATTGAATAGATGTGTTTTGAATTTTTGCTCCAATTTTTTTTAAAGTCAATTAATTTTATACATTAAAATATGCATTTAATTTTATACATGCTGTGCATTATCTTATAAGTAATTTTAATGTAATAAAAGTGTTTGAAAACAGTTTTTTATGTTATCTTTATTGTCCGGCTTCAAATATTAAAAAAAATCTTAAACGCAAATTTATTGTTAAGTAAAACAAGAGTTAAAATTTTATCTAAATTTATTGCGTAGTATAATAAACTAAGCGCAGATTAATATGGCAACTGCTTTTATACTATTTTCCAGGTACTAAAAAGTAGTAATTCTACGAAATGAAATGGGACAAAATTTCTTCAGTCGTTTTTTAAAAACACTTCGAAAGTCAAATATGTCATCACTACTACAAATTCCTACCGTGAGTGGTCCCAGAAACAAGAAGCGACACGATACTCCCAAGAAGTTACATTTCCTACTCACGTTTACTTATGGCTCTATCTTATAGTCGATATTAAATTTCTGTTTGCGTCACGAAATAAACAAACGGAGAGAGAAGAGCAATATAAGACAACAAAAACGTTACATATAGAATTATCGGTATACTGTACATAACATTCCTGTTGTTTGTACATTACCCTAAGGCCTCGTAGATCTTCGCTCCATTGCCATAGAGCATAGGCACCGGTGGCGGCGTGCAGTCAGTTTGAACATTCCAGAACAAACAAAGTAAGTACATGCATGGCGGAACTTAGCATTGCACACTACTGTGTTTGCTTTGAAACACTCATCTTTCTTCAATGTTCGTGCAGACCATGATCTCTTCTGTCTTCTTAATAATTAACATATGCGTTATAAGATTATAAGTATTTATACGATTCTAAGGATCAATACTTACATTTTACTTATAAAAAGAAATCTTGCCCACGACATTATTAAATTGTATTGAGAAGATAATAAACCGTAATAAGTTGCTGGTCCATTATAGCAAATTCAACTACATTTTTATTATAGTAAAATTTCCTGTATTAATGGTATTTACGTTATATGATCAGTGACTGATCTGTGAAATTCTAAAATCAGTATGACGATAAATGATAATTGTAACGGCACTTTAAATATATCATGTTATTATCTTATAAATATCGATGCAGCATCGTTTAAGAGTTGCGTTTCCAGAATTCCGGCCATTGGTTCTGTTAAAATTATTTCTACTTACTTGGTACAATCTTGGGTGTAGGGTTGCAGAACGAACAATAATAGGTATTTGCATCGACAAATGTCAATCAAGTCGTAACATATAGCATCGATGGATTCCAGATTCAGCCAAAAGAAATGTCTTACCTAAATATTTCAACTAGACAATATCACTCAATTTAAAATTATACTCCATGGACGGCAACATGATTGAACAGAAATTCAACAGTGTGACATATAAGTACATTATATTTTTTCTAAACATAATCTGTCAGCCTGTGGTTTCAATTTACTGACGGCAGCTTGTATTTTAGATATAAGCAAGATTTATAGGAATTAAATATACTGTAACATAGTATATATGTCAAACACCTAGACGCGCTATATATAAATTAGGTAACAATTATCCAATGTATGTGTAATATCTGTCCGAATTATTCGTTCAGACATCATATTATTTAGCTTTATGAAAGCAAAATGAAAAATAAAAATTAAAGCTTAAAATAAAAATTGCTGTTGTCTTATGTAAAATGACACTTGTTGCGAAATGGCTTTGTTTAAAATTTTACGTTTTATTGAGCGAATTAATCGTCGTTGCTAAATGCACTATTATATCACTAATTTCACTTTCACATCAGCCGAGAGTTGGCAACAAACTGATGGTCGGCCGGGTGTCGCCGGCTAACGATGGGTTGAAACCGGAGCTGGGATGTAAACAAGCATTGCGTGGAATCCTCGAAGTTAACGCCGGCCCCGCATCGGCCGTAATGGCTACACATTAAGATATGACATGTCCATTGACCACCACGATGAGATGTACCTTGACCGGGTTTGTACGTTACAAGATATATACAAATAGAAAGTAATTTTAAAAGAATTCAACATTAGCAAGACACCAGAACCGACATTTACCAATCACACATATCTATTCCAATCGGGAATCGAAACCCAACAGCAACCGAGCTATAGGATCGCTAGATAATTCTTTACATAACTGATAAATAGTCAGTCATATAGATACAATGAATAAGGGTTAAAAAGCATAAATCCCTATATTATATTGTTATAGAACATTTTGTCTTCTACTTTAACACGGTAAACTAACACACTTGCTCACTATATTATTTTATTGAAACAAGTCATAATAATTTTCAAGCTATGATTTAAAGTTACACAAATATCTTCAAAAAATTAGTTTTATTTTGCAGAATTTGAATCTATGTCCTTCGAACGGGAATTGCAAACAGGAATATAAAGTTGTGTATCTATATATTTTGCATCACATCGTACTTTTCGGTGGTATGTTTTCTTCAAATTTAAGAGAGACTTAATGGGAAATATACTTTCTAAAACAAAAATAAATTAAAATCGACCATTGACGTAAGTCCAATGGTATTTGAATTACATCGTCTGACCCTTCATAAAAGTGGTGATAGATATTTTCCTTTGTTATTATAACTAAACTTGGATATAGATGCGCGTCTATAAAAAAATATATCGAGTTGGGGACAACTAAAGGTCGACAAATGGAAATTAGAGGTTCTATGAATTCTAAGAAAATTTCGTGAGCCCATAACACTACCACTTTCACAAAGCTCCATGACTTCCAGGTAAAGTGACCTAAAGTAAAGGTAGTTGGAAAATTTCGTTGGCGCGAACTACATGATTAAAGTTGTTATTTTTTCAACAATACAATACTGGCAGATATAAGACTGTTATCGACTATTCCATGACCCCTTCAGTACTTCGTGGGACATTTTAAACTATGTCGGTGGTAGTACAGTGGCATTCCAGATGCACATTAAGTGCTCAAACAATTCGCACTAGATTAGCGCGATTGAGTACGGTATAGGCTTTAGGCATCCTTCATTACAACGATGAACCCACCCGAGGTAAGCCGTTCATGGGTAAAATCATCTTGATATCATTAAATCCTCAAACGCGGCAATATTGTTTTAACTGCGAAGCTAGGCTACGACGCTCCTAGAACCAACTGCGATATTATGTTTTGCGGTTGCGTAATCGAATAAGCGAGAACAACGCATTCGGTTTGGTCGGCAATGCGTTTGATTGTCGCGGACGTACATGGGTGGTGGTGAGCACTTATGAACAGGTGGCGGGTGAGCCCGTTTTCGACTATTAACATATTAAAGGTACGAGCATTTTGTATTGTGAAAACTTCCAGTTACCATTACTTACGTTAGTCGAATTTGTATATGTATGTATAAGCACGATTGGTCTTGACAAGGTACCTACATATATACATACGTTTATGTTTCAAGCGAACGCACGTTGATATTGTTTTAACAGTCAAGAATTTCAAGAATTACTAAACAGAATGATGCCTTCGAGAAATGTAGCTGTGTAGTTCTTTGTTCACGGTAGCTATGTCCGTGAGTCGATATATGGTGGTATTTGTTTACACAATAATCAGTGGTTTCCTCTGTATGATACGGCAAAAGAAAGTACGACTCAAATGCCATCAACAGTATATAGATATGTGACTGGAAAACATTCCATAAGCACCAGATGTCTCAAGTAACTTATTAATTTTTACCTTTAATTGGGCGAGGGAATTGGTCCTTTGATCGGCTATACTCTTATACGTTTATTACCTAATTGCATAGTAATTTTTTTGTAGTGTACTAAAGTTGACTTTTTGTGTAGAAACGATGTCACAATTAATTAAGAAAATTAATAAATCAGACATTCTACGTAACCTTTGCGTCAATAAAGAAATCTTTAGAAAGGGCAAAAATAAAATTAATAAATAAATGTTATTATTTATTATTATATATATTATTATTATATCTACAATGTCAACTATTTTATCGTAATAATTATTTATTGCATTTAAAAATACTATCGAAAGTTGTCTATTATACTTACAGACATAATAGAGAAAATGGTCCTCTAAAGAGCCGTTTCGTTTTCCACAGCATTGTGTTACAAGAGCAGACGTAGACATATTGCATAGATAGATGAAATTGGATTACATATTCCCCATCGTATTCCAAGATTATGTAGTAATTAAAGTAAGGTTGATAGTATCAGGCGCTACTTTGCGGAAATTCATTGTTATTAAATTAGTATTAATTTACTTTGCAGCAATCCGCAAGCACAATGTATGATGGTATATATGTACTTCTATACATGCATGAAACCTCCCTCCCTCCCACAAAGGAAAACATGCAGAGATGATAAAAGTATATACCAACACACATACCGTCATCAACACGTGTTACGCTCCAAAACAGAGCATCATCAGGGTAGTAGACTCTACGAGTGTTAATCGCACAGTGCTTTGCGATTATATTTGATATTTTGATAAATTAATACTAATTTAATTAAAGTAAGGGGTGGGTGAGGTAAGGGATGCTATAGATATGAAATTTCGGATCCGAATATATGAATAATATTTTACCAGTTTCGATTATGGATATGAAATTATTTCGGATTATCCGATTGTTTCGGATAATTTTGCTTACGGATATTAGATCATTTATGACATGGAAAAAATATATAATGTGTTTACAAAGTTTGACTTTCTTTCTAGGTTTTATGTTGTATTATAACCCCCCTACGACCCCGTAGCCCAGTTGGTAGCGACCCTGCCTGCCGAGCGAGGGGTCCCGGGTTCGATTCCCGGCCGGGGCAGATATTTATGTGACAGATAAATGTTTATTCTCGGGTCATGGGTGTATGTGATGTGACAATTGTGTATGTCCATGCCACCCGCAACACAGGGAATGCTAGTGCGGGGGTGTGAGTGTGTAAACGTTTAAACGTTTTAACGTTTAATTAAAGAAAAAACAAATTAAATAATAAAAACTATCTAAAATGAGAACGACGCGGCTAATGTATCGGCTCGGTCAGCGTAAACCAGTCAAAACTAAATTGCAATTTTTGCAATTTATTTCAATTGCAATGCTTTATTTAGACTCTGCCTCTATCCGAGATTATCCGACACTGTTTTATAGGATTGCAAATGACTCAAAAATTGCAATTTATGAGAAATGACGAAGAAAGTTTTTAAAAATGTATGGTCTTGAGTAAATTTAAAGAGACTGATGTATGAGATTTTCCCTTTTTCCTTTTCTCACTCATAATTCGGGCTCTTTTTCACCATGGGGTTTTAGAGTAGGCTTTTTAAGTAAATTTATAGTAAAATCTGGAATTTTGAGTTAAGTCACTTTCATTCTAAAGGTGCGCTTTGATTTTTTTAATGAAAAAAAAGAGAGTGATAGTTATTAACATAACAACATCGCCGGTTTAGGTGCCGGCTAGCAATAGGCACCACATGCAAAGAACAATTTCCAGCGGAAAATATAATTTTGATGGCACCTTTTATCCTCGTATGGCGGAAGAGACTTTCTTAATGTTAGGAAGCAGGATTGAAATACTTACAGTTATCGATTTAAATTCAATAAGTGCCGATATATGCAATGAAAGTGGATTTTGGAAAATTCGGTAATTATTTTTTTTTTAAACCGAAATACGATTTAGGTGAAGTGATAACGGTGACCAAAAGGGCATTGAGAAACAATCTTGTTCCATTCTGATCCAGGGATAGGGCAGGCTCTACATAGCTATGACAGTTTTTTCATTACCAAGGTATGATAAAGGCGGAAGGTTGAAACTTTCTTGACTACTTAAAGCATTCTTACCGTATTCAGGCTCGATTCTTTGCCTAGATTACATGTTCAGTATTAGACGACAACATCAACCTGATGATGAAAATTTGTATTAATTATGAGACTTACTTCAATACTTCCAGTGTATCTACTATGTTTGGACTTGTTTATTTTTTATCGATGAGTTATTCAATATTAGTTGTTGACCTCTCCTTGCTTATGAAGGTAGAACGTGGTTACAAGTCTTACATATCCAGTTATAACATACTGTGGGTCTAATTATATTATCGCGATCAGTTTTTCTGTTATCTAATGTCATCGTCTTTATCAACATCAACACACACACACATCATTAATGCCATGTTATTTAACAAAGAACATTTGTACTGATATCTATACTAATAATATATCTGTAATATTCGTTTCGATTTCGTTATCTTTATAGTGGTCAAAATAAAATAAACGAACAAAAAAAATAACAAAATAATATAAAAATACTCGTACTTCTTTGCAATTTTTGTCTGTCTGTTCACATATAACACCATTACTTATCAGGTTTCTCTTAGATTAGATGATTCTTTATCTAACAACTAAAACTTACTTTTAACTGATGACTAAACAATAACTAATGTATTTTTACGGTAAACCATAAAGAACTAGTTCAAAGTACATTTTAGTTTATTGTAGACGAGTATTGTAGATTAAATACACTTAGAAATGTAATATATCAAAATCATCTAAACGCAAAATTTACGTATCCTGATTGAACCACGTCAATTGGAGTAAACCCTCTTAATTTCTTACAAATAAAACAATAAATACGCATTAAACTTTATTGTTTTAAGACATCGAGATGTACATCAAAAATTATCATTTGTGTTCTAGAAGATATACCACTCACATAAAATACTATAATTTTCTACGATATCCATAACATGAATATAATTAAAAATCTGTAATAGAGTAAAATACTGACAAAAACATTTAACACATACATTGAAAATACGTACTTACGTCTAACAAATAGGGAAAACTCCACAATCCTAATTATTTAATAATACATGTAAATAAGTAGGTATAGTGCGAGATAATAACTTATTGAAGTGATATGTAACAGAAAAAAACAAAAATATTCTGTTCCTTCTCTGCTATACCCTGTATGTTTCTCACAACTTCCAATTAATGCCATCCTTATTAACAGTGGGATAAGAAATATTAAATAGTAAGATACTCAGTAAAAGAGGGTCAAAAATACAATTCATCAAAATATCAGAGATTCTTATAGATCCTCACACATTGTTCTAAAGCGGAAATGTTTTAATCAGACTCACAAGTTTGTGTCAGGAATGTGCAGAGCTTAAAACTGAGGGCGTAGGCTACACGAGTGTTTAACACTAACATTTATTTCTAAACGGGGATTCTAACATCAAGATTAAGATGAAACATTCAAACGTTAAACACATAAAACACCAAGATTTAAGATCCCGAGTAACATTCTTTCTGAGCTGACCTGATGAATATTGTGCCGTTACAATACTTTTATGTTAACATCAAATTTGACTTACTGCTACTTATTAATAATAGACAATAAAAAACTTTTAATAAAGAAATAATGAGGTACTTTTCAAAAAAAGCATCTAGCACAAATTAAATTTGTGATAAAAACTTAGAAATAGTTTAGTAAAATATCTCAAAAATTATAAATATAAGAGGTTAGGGCACAATTAACCTCTTAATTAAAAATTAAGTAACAAAAACAAATATAACGGAAAAACATGGTATCTGGATTACGTAACTTGAGTTTAGATCTCGTAGTTACGGAATTTGGAGATGACCTCAGAAGGAGGTTCCTGGGTGCCGGTTCCCCAGCGTCCCCACAGCGCTGCTCCTCCCTCGGAAGCACGACGGGCCGCGGCGTTGCTAGGCCCCAGGCTGGACGGGCCACTAGCGCGGCCACCTTCATCTTCCAGCATGCGATCCTTAGTGTTGGGCTTGGACCAATGCATGGATTGTTGGACATGGTCCTTCATACCCAGCCACTGCTTGTATCCCATCGAGATTCCGCTCTGCCTCCATTTGTCGTAGAGAGCTCTCTTAGATGGGTCGCAGAGAGTCTCCTTGGCTTCCTGTGGAAAATATATAACCATATTTTAATGGCACGACTTTTTCATGTTATCTCGTCGGACACCTCATTTGAATATTTATTTTTAATTAGTCGTTATTTATTTTTAATATTTAAGAATTATACATTCATAAAATGTAATAAATAACAATTAATTAACTAGGCTTTTGTATAAAAATTTAAAAAAATTAAATTGAATTAAACATGAAATAAACCTTAAATATTTGAAACTAAAAATCATTTAGCATATTTGATACAAATAATCATTTTAAAGTTTAAGGACTTATTATTATTATTAAAATTAACTATTTGTACGACTACATATGACTTAATAATTTTACTTAATTGACATACGACTAAAACACACCAAGTTGAAAAAAACAGTAGATAATGACATAGTATAATGGTAACAAACAGTAAGAAAAAGGATATTTATGTGACGTTGCATCTTGGTGCCGGAGTAGGTACGCATTTATTTATTTGAAAATGTAAGAAAACGAAATACCTTTAATTTCTGAAACTTTGTTTCTGCGTCCTTATCACCATCATTCTTATCAGGATGGTGTTGCAGAGCAAGGACCTTATATTCAGCAATGATTTGCTCTGCCTGTTAGTAGAAAAAAACACAAATTAAAACATCTCTTGCAAGTAGGTTGTTTGATTGATTTTAGAAGTACGGGAATTCCATTACGTGAGTCGAGTCAATTAAAACACAATTTTCCCTAAGTTATCGCTTGCACCGTCATTCACTTCATTACTTTTTCGCTAGCTAGGATCTAGGTCAACTCAGCCCCTATACCTCGGAATAAGGTCAACGAGAAAATCACTGGAATCAATAAATGTTCATCGTTCAAAAATAGCTCAGCTACATAGTGTTTATTAATAAACAATAACACTAGTACTCACAGTGGAGGATTCGTCGCAGCCCAGCAGAGCGTAATAATCGTCGTCGGGATTTTTTTGATAATTCAATATCTCATCGACCCCGGTCATCTTCACGACACTCTCGCACGACTCCTTAGTAGGTACTGCCTGTTGTGGATGCTGTCGAATAAAACAGTACCTTACTATGTGGTGGTAGAACGCTTGTACTTGTGTGAACAGCCTTCGGGTCACGTTCATGGATTGTACAAACTTGACACTCTTAAAAGCGAGGACAGAACGTCGAAAACTGCGTACGAAACTTCATGCAAACATTATTTAAAAGCTTGTAATATATACGTTTATATTGTCCTATCTATTTACTCACACAGTGACGATGATACACAACACTGACAAAAAGCGTTCACATGTCCAATACTAGTTTCATGACGATCCAGTCTTTGCACAGGCATAAGCAATGGACAATAAATTCAACACAAATGTAAACTGTACAGACTTTACTGCAGTACAAAGTATTACAGAAACAATTGTATTCACCTGAGTACTTTGATTTCATTGCTGCTCCGGTACTTCCACTATAACTAATACAAGACATTCTCTAGTCAATGTAAGCTAAACTTTGTTCTCACTCGTACAGATTTTGCGTCTCTACACAGAATACACGTATAATACGTGTTGTAACAGACACAGACAAAGAAGAATGAAGCTACTGCGCAGCTGCGGTTTTACAATCAATAAGGTGTTTCGTACTTAAAAACATGATAAAAATAACGAATCAGTTAAAAAAAAACATTTACAACGTCTACATAATAACCACAAATTATTAATACTTAACAATGATACATGATTTATTGGTTTTAAGTAGCACAGATTACACAGTATATGTATAAAAGTGGTAATAGTTAGTGGTAGAAAATAAAAACTACATGTTGGCAACACCTGTACTTCAGAAATATTTAAAGCCATAATAGTATGAAATGGCGTATATATATATATGTATATATAACCATAACATACTTTGTAAAATAGATTGACATTCGCGTACATGTTATATGACTGTTTTTCAGCGTGATATTGTACAGGAGCTTCGAGATTTCAGGACGTCTATAAAATTATGATGTTTCATTTATGCATGTTTTACGCAAACAAGGTGCAGGTTATCGTGGTAGCCCCCGCGCTATGAGTGGGTGAGGTTTAGTTGTTTTATTAAAAAAAATAGATATGCAAGAGGGTCAACCTTCTGTCTCCTGGTATCTAATATATCGCGTTTTAGCGCACAAGCACTAACAGCTTTCCAGGGTATATTTTTTTAGAAGATGGGGTCCATTTTACACGCAACAATACGTACCTTACAATCAATATACCATGACCGTAGTTAGGATATACATATATGCTTACCTTACCGAAATTAAACTACCGAGATAGGACGGGCAACTAATGTAGAGTCTATATCTTGATGTATAATGTAAATATATATTTTTCAATCGACTTTACATTCTTATTATATGAGAAAACATATACATATTATAAAAATACCATACCATAAAAATCATGGTTTAAACTCTGTTTCAACGACAGCACCTGAAGTGATGACTTTATTGTACCCCCATTTCGTAGAAGAGAATGATACTACAGAAAAAATGATAATATAGAAGAGATGATAATGATTTACGATCTGTTTCTTATTTATTTCCCAACAAACATTATTTCATTAATTAACTGAACTAAAACCAATTACTTTGTACATCATCTATTTTGATTATAGTATGTATGTACAGTTCGCATATACACGTGGATAAAATATTTTTAGGAAGGTTTAATGGAGGTAGCTATTGTCATTTATTTGTTTGTCGGAGAGTCAGTTAGAAAAGCGTGTTCCCGGAGCTGTGTTAAATGACAAGAGCGGCGCTTGCCACTTACCATCAAATTTTCTGGGCGTTTGCCGGCAGCAGATTAAAAAAGCAAGTTTCTTGTTTTCTTGACCGAATGATTTAAAAAGTGGGCCGGATCAGACGGATAAATGCGAATAATCGTAAAAGAAGCATATTTATGAAATATTTAAGACACCTAGCGATATAAATTAGCGATATGAGTTAACGATTATTAATTTTACGTTATAATATTTATATAATGGTGTTTCAAGAAAAAAATGTTTTTGGTTTCACCCTCAAATTATAGACGTGATCTTATTATAACCATATTATATAATAAAGTTGTTTTAAAGATTTTCACGTGTTTTATTGTTGATACACAATATATGTGTGTATCAAGATGAATTAATTCGATTCTACTTGTATAACTATCGATAAAACCAGATTTTTGTTGATCTTATGCGGCTTTTCTTTTAATTACTATGTATGACACTAATATTGTGTACCTACTAAATGCAGGAAATAAAAGAAAATGCAAGAAAATAATTCAAAATCAAAATTCAACAATTAGTAAACTTTAGTAATGGGATAATATAAATAAAAAAAACTAGAATTTATTATATTTCCTCCATTCGGAATGCAGCAGGATTTCGCTAAATTATCCAATCTCTATTTACAGTTTACGTTTCACGCTTGGCTTGAGTGCATTTTTTTCAATATTGCATCAGTTTAAGTGCATGTAAATTGTACTTACGCGTTTTAAAAATCTCAAACGAAAGACGTCTGGAAGAGTCCAAGGGTGGACAGTTTAAAAGGTCAAAGAAACGGAAAAAGCAGTTTCTATATATACACACACACAGGTATATCTATCTATACTAATATTATAAAGGAAAAAGCTTTGTAGTTTTGTATTTTTATATTGTTGTATTTTTGTATGTTTGAAACGAATAAACTCAAAAACTACTGAAGCGATTTTAAAATTTCTTTCATCATTAGAATGCTACCTTATTCCTGAGTAACATAGGCTATATTTATTACTAGAAAAAATAAGGGATCCTTGCTTAAACTTCAGTAACGTGAAACAAGGTGTAAAAACATTTGTTTAAAAATTTTTTTCATCGCATACGCTGCGGAAACTATTGATGGTAAAACAAAAAAATGTTCTACAATATTAGAGAACATATAAATATCTGCAAATAACTTTGCGATACTATATATCCAACTATTGTAGTTATGTCACTATAACCACTTTTTACATTTTAAAAGTTGACCAAAATCAGACCATGATAACCATCCATGATAACCTTCGTATTAATCCTTATTAAAATAAATCATTTCATATTCAAAACTGTTTCAATACCTATAGATAACTACTTGAATGACTCAAATCAGACATTCTGTTCAGAAGATTTTACGAATTTAGGAAAATAAACACCGCTCCGCCGCCGCGCAATGACCAATGTGGTCCCACGCAAAGCAGCCGTAGCGTAGGCCGACGGACATGGAGACGACGGAGGGGGCACAAAGTGCGGGGCGGGCACATCTATGAAATAGGTAGTCGCGCGGTCGGCTCCTTAAGCAACGGATATATGCAACATTTAATATTTTGATTATTTTCACAGCATATGTATATGTTATAAAGAAAAAAATACATACCTATGTCCTTTATATACATAAAATTATAAATATGTCTCAAAATGTTTAAAAATAAAAGTACACCCGTGCGAAGCCTGGGCGAGCCGCTAATATATTATATTCGAAAACTAATTCCTAACCAAATCAAGTGGTAATGAATGCGCACATAACCACAATAATGTTATTGCTTCGTAATCATAATGAAGGTTACTTGTGTAGAATGTATTAACGGCCATTCAAACCGAAGAGCAAAAAACATGAACGACAACTACGCATATTGAATACAATTAAATATATTCTGATTTCAGATAAATATAGACACAAAGGGATTTTCTAAGTATACAAAAGGCTTCTGCTGCAATCTCTCCTAGTTTCGTGGCTACACTCTCTGGCTGGCAGATAATATACAATGTATTAATTTTTAATACATCTGAATTCGAAATGATCGACTAGCACTCTTGGTACTATGAGTTATTCGTCTGTATTAGTGGACTCTTAATTAATGTACTTCTGTTTAGTGTCATTGCATTTATGAAATAAACGTTGTGAATTGACACAATATACTTTTCCGCTTCCAATATATATCTATTTTATTACTATTTAACAAAAACTGTTCTGGAAACTTACTAGGGAAGTGTGAGCCATAGGGCACATTTACATTACGTCATGCTCTTCGTAGATGATATGTTATATTAATGTTGCTTATTGATGTAGAATGAACCTTTAACCTACAGGGTCACTCCAGCTCACACAACTGTGAACATCCTGAAAAAGATTTATATTGATATGGAATTTTGGGTCAATTTGGAACATTATAGATCATTTTAGTAAACAAAAAAAATTGTTTCATAACAGCTATGAATCAATTGAGCCATATATCGATCCCTTAGAAACAAGTAAATCAAAAAATTTCGAAATGTGATCAAATGCCGTAACTCTATGAAAAATATCCGTCTCTAAAAAGACAAAACAATGAAGCGCTGTAATTTTGTAATTACACAAATCATACACACAACAAGCTTATCCGACGGTAATGATAAGTATTATGGCTCATCTACCTATTTATTATAGTTATTAACTTATTACTTAACATTATAATAATCTCATTCTACAAGCAGATGCGATTTTATTCCGTGAGATACACAGAATTACACTGAGGTGGCGGTGATTCAAAGTAATTCCTAATATTCACTTCAAAGATAAGATTTATCTTAGGGGAAATAATTCCTGAAACGTATAATTGAAAAATACGACCTCAAGTGATAAATTTCTTTTAAAAAATACCCGAATTAATGTAACAAAGTTTAAAATATACGAGAGGTTTATTATGCAACAAACACAACGTCGTAAATCTTAATTATTTCAATTGCGTATTTTTTTTTGAATTTGCGACACTTTCCGTTTGACCTTAGTATTTATATTTCATTTAGAAAATCTTACGAAAATATGATTTGAATTTGAATAGAGAAAGCTGGACGTTATTATTATGTATGGCTGAGATAGAATATAAAAATAAAAGCATTTTTTTTTTTGTTGGACTTTACGCGGATAAAGCACGTGGGTTTATAAACACAGGAAGTAACACGAAAATCACATAGCCACGGAAATTTGTTCACTCAATATAAACATCAAGGCTGACATTGCATATTCCGTGCATGCTCTAGACATTGGCGTCTCAACTCCCAACGCGCTTTTGCATCAAAAATAGCTACCGAAGACGCGCTGTACACAAGTTTACGGAGCTCACCGGCCACATCGGCTGTGTGTTCGCTAGTGGAAATTAATAATGTCGATGGTCTAGCGAATGGTTTTCCACGCACTATTGTACTTTATATTTCTCGTTCATTGCTAATTCGAAGTTTGTTGTGGTGCCGTTGTTATGGTTCGCTATCGGGGACATCGGCGATCGCTGTCAACGAACTAGTCGTTCAAAGATCCACCATCTTTGGCAGCGGAAGTAGCGGCGGATGTCCCGGCAATGGGTGAGTGGAGTGGCATATGAATGCTTAACAACAATGCTCAGAGCCTTGTTCCCACATTTTCTATTCGTCCCGTGTCCCACCGAAAGTTTGTTCAACTTCTAATTTTTTATCGAGATTTATGACGATACGCGCTCTGGCGTCTGTTGTATCTTATTGTTTAGACTAATAACTCCATGGCCTTATAGTATGCAATGTTTTTATTGCTTATATTTCGATAAAGAGACACCAATTATTGATTGTTTTTTGTATAAAAATTAAATGACAAGCAAATATAACCAAAATTGACATAGCGATCGTAAATCGTAATAAGTACCTGTCTGATAAATAAATAACAATAATAGTTTTTGAACTTTAATTACAACTCCAGTCAAATGTAACAATCGATCGAATCGAGCCTGTTGAATTCACAACCCTCATATTTTTTCATAACACAAAAAAATTGTTATCACGAATTCATGATCTTATTTAGGTTACTTTATATTTGGGTACTTGCGGTAAGTTAAGGATAACTACTTCGATCTACTTAGATCTTCTTACTGTTGTCTTTAAAACAAAAACAATAAATAGCCTCAAATCGTATTAATTTTATTAGGGCACAGATTTATAGCGTACTACGTACTCCTGGAGAGAATTGGGACATGTTGTTTTATATATGAACACTGACAAGTATACACTTCAAACATACACGAAAAGCTATTCATCAATGTCACTGCTATTTAGCAATTTTAACCACAATTATTGTGGTACATATTAATGTTACGAAAATCCCTCGTATTTACATAATAATCGTACAGACAAATCAATGACTTCGAAATGCTTAAAAATATTACCGTTACTCAATTGATTTAATCATTGCACTAATTCAACTTATAACTTGGGGCTACGAAAATCTATTCCGTTTTGCATTAACCCAGTGTCTGCATGTATGGGTGACATTGAACAAAAGGTACTGTTAGATGTACGTGCCAAACGTTTCTGTAGTCCCGTTCCGTTAAACAATGCATCAATTAGAACTTTATTATTCTTTGTTTAATTAAGAATAGAATCATCTAATTTGGTACCCATTCTGTTATTTTAGTTGTTGACTTAAGGCCGTTTGCGTTGCGTTGCAAATGTAAAACGTTGAACTAGTTAGGCAAGTTTTATTATGTAGATACTTGTAGATATGTTATTATTATGTAAATACGAGAGTAGCAATATAAGCTTGTAATATTACATCATGGTTTCAACAATTATTTTGCAGAATATTTTATAAATAATATTTTATAATTGTATAAAATTCATGTCAATACGTAATTGATGACTACGTATAATGACGTCGTAAAATGGGTCTAGATAGGATTTGGATTAGTAAAGTGTATTTTGGGCATCAGAAATTATTCCAGCAGTGTGCTTAATAAATGAGGACGCAAACCGCGTCGTCCGTGCACGTGGTAGGTTCACTGCGGTGGATACCTGCCGTACGTCGAGTTGTTCGATGGAGGAACGGTGATGGGGGAATTAATTCAAACAATTCCTGTGCACACTCTCCAAAATGTACCCTATAGAAGACCGAGAGGCTGGCAACCCTGCGCCTGTGCTCAAGGCTTTGCAGATTGTTTTCAACCAGATTTGGGTCACCAATGAGTCTCTTTGCACACCTCTCCATCAAGTCCAATGCAGATAGATGACTTTTGGGAGCACCAGACTAAATGTGACCACACATGGTCGAACCTGAACTTTATACACGGTAAAAAGCTGATTCGATGTAAAATACCGCCCCACCTTCGCAAGGATCCCCAGTTTCCTGGCAGCCGCTTTAGCCTGAGATCAAAGTTGAGGTTCGACGAAACTTCAACTCCCAACAATTGACGACGGTTAGTGCATTCCAAGGATATATTCTGAAAAGTGGAAGCCAAGATGAACGGGCTTCTCTTGGCGCTGAACAGACACGTCTGTGTTTTGGTTGCGTTGAATCTCACAAGATTGGCATCGCCCCATTCGGACACGGCCCGAAGTGTGAGACTCATACGTTCCACCATGGTCTCTCTTTCGGACTGTTTTTCGTCTCTGATGGCCCAGGGTTTCGGAAGGTATCTCTCCACCACTGTGGTTTCATTTGCATATCTATTGATACCGAGTTTGAGCAGACCATTGATGTGCAGTAGGAATAGAGTAGCAGACAGAACTGACCTGAGGAACTCCGGCGTTAGTAGCCATCGATTACAATGAACAACCATCGACGACAACACAGAGAAACCGTTCACTCAGAAAGTCCTTTATTCCAACGATAAGGCCAGAGGAAATACCATACGCTGGAAGCTTGCTTAACAGGCTAGCGTTCCAGACCCTGTCGAAAGCCTTCAAGACATCGAGGGAGACGGCGAGCACCTCCTCGCTTTTCTCAAGGGCCTCGACCCACAAGTGAGTGCACACGCTAGAAGGTCGCCAGTCGACCGGTTTCGGCGAAATTCGTGCTGTCGGTCGCTGAGGAGATCATTTTGTTCTAGGTATGTCATGAGACGCGAACTTGATATACGTTCCATAATCTTACAGAGCATAGAGGTAATTGAAATCGGCCGATAGTTATTAGGGTCGGTACGACTACCATTTTTAGGTACGGGTCGTACATTGGCAAGCTATCAATATTTAGGTACTACCCCAGTCTTGAGAAAGAGGCGGAACAGATGTGTCAAAACAGGAGACAACTCGAGTGCACATGCCTTTATTATAATCCCTGGAATTTCATCAGGACCACGGGCTTTTTTCACGTCTAGACACCGCAAGGTTTTGAGAACCTCCTTTTTCGTTATGTGGATCTCGGGCATAGAGATGCCGCAGTGAGGTATATTATTGTGGCATATTATTGCAAGCATCTAGACTCGAGTTTTCGGCAAACAGAGACGCGAACTAATCCGTCTTCTCTTTAGCCGTCTGAGCCATAGTGCCATCTGGTTTTACCAATGGAGGCAGTGTGGATCTACAGAAGTTAGTCTGAACCGCTTTAGCAAGAGACCAAAAAGCTCTACTGCCAGATGGTTGGCCAGTTGGTTGAGATTCCCGTTCTGTAATGCCTTTTTGTAGGACTTGGCGGCGAGGTTAAAGGCTTTCTTGTCCCAGTTGACATTCAGAAAATCGAGTTCAGGAGGGGTGCATGACGACACAGATTTCACCAGACAGTGATCGGAGGTACCCAATGGAGACGAGACTTGCACGTCATATCTGTCTGGCTCGGTCGTCGGCAAAAGGTCCAGGCAATTGGCTGTGTGACCGTCGACATCAGGTACCCTAGTCGCTTGCTTTACTAGTTGGGAAAGACCAAGCGACATGGCAAAATTCCACGTTGCTCTCCCAGCATGGTTGGTTCTTTGGTATAGGAACAGCTAGTCCTGATGACACTCGTTAAAGTCCCACAGAAAGACCAGTTGAGCCGTAGGATGTCGGTGAAGGGCCTCATCAGCTGCCACAATAAGATGTTCATATAACCCAGTTGTCTCATGGTCACCGCTGTGTGATCGGTAAACACAGGAATACAGGATCTTGTCGATACTTGTATCTGTAGAGAAGGTGGGGTCTACAATGTGACGGAGACGCTGATAGATGTCATTACGGGCGTACACGCAAACTAAAAACGAAGCTAGAAATTGTGCTCTATTGTGTAACCTGGATAATTAAGGTACGCCACACTGGATGGACATCCAATCTGCGTCTTCGTCAGGACTTCTTATATCTATTGTAAATGGCCAAAAAGATGCTCTTAGTATGGTGGGTTCACGAGACGTGAAAAATTAATGACTCCTACAACTATTACAATATGATTTCTGCACATAGATATCATAAGGATGGAATCAAACTGATATATCTATTTACTGAAACGATCGTAGTTTAAAAATAATTTTGCGGTATTTATAAGTCTACCTTAAAACTCTAAACAAAATTCAAGGAAATCTGCTTCTGGTCGTATAGAATTATTCTCCTTCACGTTAAAATAGGTTCCGAATGTGCATCTGGTATTTCTCGAATAATGCAGGAAATTGATGATATTTGAATTTAGAATTGACCCTATTGTAATCCAGTCCATTGTTTCTCTGTTTCTTCTCAACCCAAAAATTTAAGAGCATAATACTTCTTCCGCCATTTTATGGAAAGTTCGTAATTTTTTTGATAAATAAATCTGGGTCCAAGAAGCAGTTAATTCTTTCAAGTCGGTATGGACTGCGTCATCGTAATAAATTTATTATTTTTAAGATTAAACACCACCCCACAGCTCAGTTGGTGGTGACCCTGCTTGCCAAGTGATCTATCCTGGATTCAATTTCCGGCCGGGGCAGACATGTGACAAATATTTGTTCTAGGATCATGGGAATTTGTGATGTCATACTCGTGACATCCGCAACATAGAAATCCTAGTGCGGGGGTGTGACATAAACGTATAAATAAGTTGTCTATATTCTGAAAAGAATGAAATGTAGTAAGAGTTTGTCTCTAGAGTAATGGACTAAAATTATTGATAAATTTCGGCTGTTTCATGTCAAGCTTTTATATTATAGTTTGCGATTATTGACTTAATTACATATTGGCAATAATTGAAGATATTACAATATCTATAGTGGATAACAATCGACTTTTTATCTTACATTTCAAGAATAGATACATAGGAATCAAAACCGTCCCATGCCGTTATAAGTAGTGGTTGACTCTACACAATAGCGCACAGCACAACTCATAGTCAAAAATATAAAAATACATAAACTTTCCATATTCGTTTTTTATTTTACAACTGTCGGCTATATTCGAATTCAAAGTAATCTATATTGAAAAAGTTGATATCATACACCTAATACTATATGTTAAAGTTGCTATGTTGATTAGTTTTTTAAAGTATAAGTTCAAATATATAGGAAAAGATTACATAATTGCAACATTCAACAATTAACATTGCAGCGTTTTGTATGAATGATTTGAAAATCCCAATAATATTAGGAAACAGAGATAGCTGCATAAAGGTAACAGCATTTTTTTACAACAGACATTTTCATCTTCATATATTTTTATTTTAACATAGGTGTCCTAGAGAAGGTTGTTCTCAACAAATGCTCGGCCACTACATTCATCTGTGTAGTCTCAAACAACGTTACCTTATTAACAGTCATAAACTAAACAATAATAACATAAGTTTATTATTGGACACATTTTCCAAGCCTCTAAAAGTTTTACAAACCCTTTCCTTTGCACGAGTTGTTTTTTTTTAAATCAATATTCATAGCAATAAACTAAACATAATGCGCAAATTACTGAATATAACGGGGGCAGATATAAAATGGTAATATATGAGAAATTTGCAATGCGTCTTTTTTATTAATGTCTCGCAGTAATATTCTTGTTTTTTTTTCGAAAGATCATCTCTACTTTTTGTATAGCATTTAATAGACCATGAATCTTAGCATATCACTGAACTAAATCCTCATACGATATACTTATACGCGTATTATACTATTATGTTTATAACAGTACATTTATGGATGACCCTTATAAAATTATTTTCACATAATTTAACATATTGGGAATAATCCTTACTTTTAAATAGTTTACTTAATGATCGCTAAATGATCGTATTTAACAGATCGAGAATATTCTTTGCAACAGACAGGGATTGATTCAAAGCCATATTTGTATGCTATGCACACATGCGACTAAACAATATGCTGATTATGGGTCAACATGGAAAGATGGACATTATGTCCAGCGCGTAGCCGCCGCGGCTTAGATACAATTGGCTGCTTCCGCTTGTGTCGAATTAATTTATTGTACACGGGCTAGCTACTTACACATCCGCGATGTCTCCTCCCATGATTCGAGATTAGCTATCACCAATAGTTATTGTAGTTAGATCGTAATGCAAGGCATACTAGATATTCGGTTTTCAATTTTATAAAGCTTGTTTAAGCTTACAATTCGATACTTTTCTCTAAGCCATACTGCTCATTCGTATATTCATCATGAGTTAAATTATATAAACGGAGTTTATTGAATTGTGTATAATATTCTGTACCTACTATAATATTCTATATATTTTATATACTGTAATATTCTGTGTTCTACTATTTATGTTAAGTAGTTTTATATAATTACCCGTGTTGATTATGATATCAATTTAAGTATATACAAAAAGGAAATAATAGCTTGAATGTCTTAAACATATATGCCGATGAACAATGTTATGTATAACAAATTGTGATGTCCTTTCAGATAACCCGTTAAAGAGTATCTGTACTCGACACGCATAGGAACGTAGATCCCGTAGGTGTTTTTGTATTCTGGCATATTAAGTAATAGAACCTCCATAATAAAAAGCTCTAATGATTATGTTATTACTTATTTCTTTATTAAATCTTTACAACCAGATTTAAACGACGCTAAAAAAATCTCAGTAAAACTTTGTCTAGACACTTCAATGCCAAAGATGTAATTTTTTACATCATAATTACGAATATAATTAAATGTAACTTAATTAAACTTATCGTACGGAATGTGGAAAATGTCTAATTCACTATACAATATAGGTAGATATCAATATGAACACAAAGGTCTTAAATAAGCAGGATTATTAAAACTCGTACCAGTTTCAAATCTTGTGAATTTTCATGTTATGATAGAGTTGACAAATTATCTGTTCACAATTACAAGCTTTATATATCACAAGATTTGTATGAGTAATGTGTGATTTTAATCACGTCTGTTCAAACGCGGTATCTGTAATGAAACCACCTTCACATATGCAGTCACTGTGCGTAAAATAAACTCAGTGCGCATTCCATAAATACTCAGCGGGTTTTGAACTCCTCTAACAAACAACATGATAATTAAAATAATAATTACTAATTATTTCAAGAAAATAATAAACTTAACGTACGTTTTATCACCTTCGGTAGTTTTATTCTGACAACGGACTGTGCGTGGGAAATCAAATTTCGATACATTCATATTCATTTGTAAGGAAATTATAAAAAGTGACATTAATTTCTAAGCACCCTTTAAATGGGTACACATGAAGTACTATTTGTATGTGAATATATTATGATTCTACATATATTTAACATGCCCACATATAACACATACATATATTTTACGCAGAAAATATTTTTATTCACACAAAACTTTTGTGTCATATATCATCGGCAACTCGCCTGGTAAGTTCCCCTGAGTCGTAAACTTTATACGTTCATGTCCATATCAACATCAATAAATACGTTTAGTTTAACCTACTTGCTTTAGGCTGGCTCTTCAATTACATTTTATTATGTAACGGGTACTCACGATACGTTTTTATGTGTTGCCAATATTTCGACCCAGTTGCATGGATCGTGGTCCCGGCGAAACTGCGGTGGCGGGGAGAAACCGTCGACAATCTAGTGGTAAATCTATCTACGTACCCTACGTCTAGTTCGTTTTTCTTTTTAGTTACCATATCACGACACAAGACACTTACTGTATCTTCACGCACTAAACTTTGCACTTTGTGTTTCACAGAAACTAACCACTGGATTCCACGTTTGTGCTAACTTAAAACCATCTTCCCTCTTGAAGTTCTTCGGGTGTTTCTTGATCTCTATCGCCTCTCTTACTAAACGTGGAAAGTAATGTCGCTCAGAGGAGATCACTTGAGGGTTATGTTATTCGATTCAGTGGTTAGAAACTGAATTGTGAATGTGTTCAGCTACCGCGGATTTCTTCGGGTTTTTATTTTTGATTGCCCTTATATGTTCCTTTATACGTTGTGATATAGCTCATTTTGTTTATCCTATATAAGAGCTCCCACAGCTACAATCAACCTTATAGACCCCGGGACATGCGTGTGGAATTGTGCCTTTAGGTGAGCGAAGATAGGCCTCAAGCTTCTTATACGGCGTAAATATATATTTTATTTTATACCTTCTACCCAGGATCCTATCTATCTTATCTGTTACACCCTTCACATACGGGAAAGTAAGATTCACTCTTCAGTTAGTTCACCACTCAAAAAAGTTAAGTATTTCTCTTAACCCGAATTATTGTGCTTTTATTAGCAATTCTTCATGGTTACAACCGTTTAAACAATGTCCTTAGAGCCAGTCAAATGTCTATGATTTTTTTTCTCTCGGCCCTCATTTTTCATCTCCATAATCTACTACGTGTCGCGTTATCTTCGTAACATTGAAAACCTAACATTTTTAAGAATATACATTTTTCTATAATGCGACACCAAAAGGTTATCGGGAAGAAATCGCGTTATACGGTGAGGCCGCCTTTTGTATTGTGTAAATTACGATGCTTAAATTGTTGGTATTTTTATTTTATACAATCATATACCAACATGTTTCGTCACATTATTCGTCACCTAAACCAGTTATAGTAAGAGGTTTAAATGTTGATTACTCGCACACTAGATCCGAGTTTGAACCCTGTACGATCGTCAATTCATCAAATCGCGCGTGTATAAAAAAAACAACTATCATTTACTTCGGTGAAGATAAATGTCAACTCAGCAGTACGACAAATATACATAGGTCGTGATAATAATAATAAAAATCATCTTATACAATATTAACTTACCTAACGAATGTATGAATAAATTGGTGTTCATAAAAAAATAAGTTATCATTTTGCCTCCAAGTCACAGCACCAAGTACGATCAGTAAGTTTTTAGTAATTAGTTAATCTATACTAATTATGATGTTTGTCCTTTAAACAATACGTGATAACTTGTCGTACGTTGGGTTGTGATTAAGATTGAAAATTCAAGTCTTTCCATAATGGGGTGTGTACGACATAACGTAATAGGAATATATCCTAATACCTGAGTTATATATGTACATGTAAAATGCAAGCATTTAAATTACATTTCAGTATGGCTACATCCGTCTATACGAAGCTTGTTATCCGTTTGTCCTTTGTCTTGGAGGAACAAGAACGCTCTCTGTTGCAGCAGATGCAAGTATACACAGTCGCCCCAACATCTGGTAGTTTTTTACTTGCGCTAACACAATCAAAGCGTTTCTTAAGTCAAACGATAAATGTCTTGTTTATCTGTTTCGTATTCGTCCATATTTCTAATTAATAATTACTTAATAATTTAGTAATCATTATGCAAATAGAAACGGAGACGAAGCTTTCTATGTGAAATGTATAAAGCTTAGAATTAAATATGAATCCCATATTTTAGTAAGGATATCGATATTATAGTCGCCCCTATGGTTTTAATAATACATTGCATCTAATGCACTATATAATAGTAATAATAATTGATAAATAAAATGTGTTACCTAAAGCTATATTATAAATGCAAGATTGTTATTTAGGTATATTACATACTCTATTAGTTTTCCTACCTCATTATTGTTTATTACGAGCTTATGTTTACATATTATATAGACTATTTATTTATTTATTGGTTTCAAATTAATGTGTTACCAACCAATAATTCATGTATAGCGAACTGTAAAACATTCATACTGAAATACAAACGTTTGTACTTTTGTCACAAACGGAAGAATACACAACCTTTATGATAATTGGTATTATTAAAGAATTTGTTTAGCTGCAACTGAGTAGTTTTTAGTTTAAAACTGTCAATAAATAGTTACGGTAAAAACCAATTTCCAATTTCCTTAACCAAGAGACCAGTGCATATTGACCATTATACTTTAACTCAGGTTACCTAATTCTAGCATGTTAAAAGCTAGTATGAGGTAATTTTTTATCCAATTATTATAATTCAAGTGAATAAATGAACCCGTACCTACAGCCTGTGTCCCGGCAGGGTAAAACGGTACCGGCATCGAATATGAATGAACTTCTACATCAACAATGTGCGACGTTTATTTACAAACAGTAACGGTGGCTACCGAAACGGACGCAACACACGCCACACGCCACACGCTGCAGCACTCAAATTAAACCGGGTCGCAGACTCCCCTGTTCATATACGTACACATACGTGATTTCTTAGCTTCGGGACGTTTCCGGCTCGCGCGTGCTATACCACGAGAGCCAGATGTCAAAAAAGGATCAATAAACATTGGAATTTGACTAGATAGTTACATGTATATAAGGAAACTGAGTTGATTGGATCTAGTGAATAATTTTCAACAATCATTCTACCCCAGTTTATATAAAAGGGACCGGTTTTTCTTACTTAAACTTTCGTGAAATAATTATATTTTGTAAGAGTATATTCGTGAATAAAAATTCTTTTTGTGCACATCTAAGTATAATAAGTTTGCTAAATTTTAATTTCACATTTCGACGATCGAAATATATATACTTATTTTCACCTTTACTGTGAAAAGAAATCGGACATCCTTACTCCAAGAATATAATATTATTAAACAATCTGAAAGTGTCTTAAAATGTTTTCTCGCACCGTTCTCTGGTATCAGAAAGCTTCCCTTCCATGTGAAAGCTCCACACGTGTAGAGCGGTCGTATCCACCTTCCACCTGCGCGCGCGTCACGAGGCCCCGAGATAGGCCGCGCAGAGTCCGCCGCGCTTTCGGCGGGATGTGTCGTGTTTAATGATATCCTCCGCCCACCGCCCAGCCACCATGGGACCCCAATTCGACTTTTGTCTACGCGCTACCAGTGAGTGATATTCTTGCTAGTCGGTATATTTTATGATGATATTGTTTTGATCAAGATTTTATCATATCTATGCATACAAAATGTTTGAACTTTTAAACCCATCTTTATTATTTTGTAACCTGTTTGCGAAACATTATAGATGTAAATATTTACACTTTATTCATAATATGCTTAATGGGATTATAGAAAAAATTGTTTGGACTATTTAATGTATTTAAATTTTTTATAATCAAAATTTTATCAAGCAGTTCAAAAAGCTTATTATTATTTGTTTCTTTACTCCTCAATCTGGAACTAAATATGAGTATTAATAAATGTATATATTGAGAATAGAGACAGATATCCATATTATTTAGTACGAAGATTCTGTTTCTTTTAAGTCATAGATAATTAAGTTCCGAAGTATTTTGTTATCTACGTACTCGTATTTAACAGCTTATACCTACACATTCATACATACGAAAATAATAAGATAACTTTAATATTCATTGAGTATGATTTTTGCCCTTATAATAATTTGTGGAATTACTCACTGCGTCTGCGTCTGCAACTCTCCCGCCTTATTATTCTTCAGACATATTTTCTTACTTCCCGAGAATTCAAACTGATTCAGAGGGCACACGTGATGGGCACCTGAGCTGATCGCTTATGTCAGTAGTACATCAAATTTCTTCTTATTATATTTCTAAAATAGTTTATTTTATAAGTTTTTTGTGCATATATACTTATTTATTAAAATTGCTTTACATCTACATAGGCAAAGACAAAACAGCTCATTATCATTATAATAATTTCAACCAATAGGTGAATTAATAATAGTTATAAATTATATTTCGCTTTCGTATGTCAATCTAAATTAAAAATCACTTAATTTAATAATTAAATGAAGTTAGATTTAATTATTTATATGTATTACTATAAAATAAGTAAATATGCTTAATAAGTCCTTTTGTATGAGCTATTATTATTTACCCGTAGGAAAATACTGTACATAGATCAATTCATCATAAATCATAAGTCAGTATAAATAAATAAATTTAGATACATTAATGGTCTGGATGTTTGTCCAGCATTGTTCGTTGCTTAGTTTTTGTGCGCCACATGTCCTCAGGGCAAGCACTGCCCTTTCATGTTGCCCTCGAAATTATGGGACAAATGCAATCGCCACATATGCGGGCACAAAAACCATTTCAAAGTTTCAAAAAGCTCGTTGTGTCTTAAACCGAGATCACTATAAAATACTATACTATCAGTGTTAAAAAGGCGGTAAATTCAAGCAAAAAATTACTTTACCTATAACGGATGTAGTGGCATATAACGTATATATACATATATATATATATTACTCAGTTCAAACATTTATTTACGATGTAATGAAATAGATTTCGTTAATTAAATAAGTTATACGCTGTAATTACCTAAGTCTTTTTGTTACATACATGTAACTAATATTAAAATACTCGTTAATAACTGGACAGCATTAAAAAGTCACGTATGTATATAAACATATATTTTTCAGAGTACCTAGTTAAACCAAGTGGGTGTGTATCAAGTATAATTACTCTATGATCAGAAACTATCTCGTATGGGAGCGATAGCTAAGTATAGCAGAGTCGGGACCAAGATTGCTTTCAATTCACATTTTCCGGCTCACAAAAGTAGGTTGCTGTACTCTGCCCGCAGTGGACGTAATGGAGAGCCGTTACGTTAGTCCATTGGCGTTATTGAATAATTCTCGCGTAGCGCAGTCGCACGCCACTGACCACTGCACGACACCGCTCGTCTGAAGTCCTGTCCCCTCGCAATGATCCTTGGTATATTAGATCACTCTCATCCTGTTGATAGCTGATAAGGAGAGCTATTCGTAGCATTAAGAGCGCTGTACAATTCAACACTTAAACTGTATTACAATTATTTTTCCAGATAATCCATCGTACTTCGCTTTTCCGGATAAAGATGTACCTGACAACGTTGGATCCCTTGCTTCCGGAGGCGAACAGTACTCCCGTTCGGCTCCAGTCAGGACGTGGAATGATGGTGTTCGACCTCTAACTTCACCACGTCGGAGAGAACCTGAGAGCCCTAGAAGAAAAGAGTTCAGAGCTCTCCTCCGATCACTGTCTGCTAAGGAACCTGAACAAGCAGAAAGGTTCTTGAAAGGCGAACCGAGACCTGGGGACTGTGCCCCGGGTGACATGAAACACACTTTCACTGCTCCCAGAATAAAGTAAGTTTACCATTAAAATATCTCACTTCTACTCTACTCCCTTTTATAAGTATATTAATGTCAAAATCGCTTTTTCTATTTTTGTTGGTATTTAGTCACGTAGATCTTATGAACTAATAATTAGGTTTCATGCCGGTGTTATCATAATTTAGACATTTTTTTAATGTTTTATTCACACCAACTAACCGATAGTCACCATTGTCAGCTATAGGTAACATAATACTTCTATTCTACAACCTTTTATCAAATCTATCATATCAAAACCATTATACAAAAGCTTAATCAGCAAGTACTTCCCTTTAAGAGCAGTTTTTAAAGATTATTTAGTAAGTAATTTAATACACAGGAAGGGCAAGATTAGTGCCACAGTTGTGACTCCAGACGGTCCAAGGGAGCGAGAAGAAGTGTTCTACACGATTCCGCTTCAGGGCAGAAGACGTCACTCTGTGGGTGGATACTTAGCGACGGGAGCCGCGGGAACGGGAGAAGTTACTGCAGTGCCCAGCGAAGTGCCCAAAATGCCGCCACCGAGGTTCAACCAAGTAGATGACGAAGCGGTGAAAAGAAGACGACCAAGGAATTTTTCGTTCAAAGGTAAGTGGATTATATTCTGCTTTTAATTAAAGTTATTAAGACTACAACAGATAAAAAATTTGTCCATTGTATTTTTATCACCATTATTACAACCGTTTATCTGTTCGCTTCAATGCAACGGCATGATTTCTTGATTCATAAATCAATGTTAGGTAATATGACTTTGAATTGGTCGACAATCGTGTTTAAAATTGATAACAAATGCATTTCTCCTTCATAGTACCTACGCAATAAAAATCTCACTTCTATAGTTTGAAATTCTAAATAGCCTAAATAAATAATATCCTAAATATATAAAATCCTAAATAAATAATACTAAAGGTAAAAATTCTTTACTATTCTGTTAATAAAGATAAAAATCTTTATACATATTACCCTTCATAACGATTCAAGCACTGGGGAGAAACATTCTCGGTTGAGGTAGTTAGTTAGTTAAGAAGTTTAGGTAGTAATTCAATCTATTATTAGATAATAAGTTATTATATCCTCCTATGGAAATTAACAATTTGATATATGGCCGTAAACAATCAGACGAAGACGTAGGGCCGATATCTGACGACTTGAAGAGCATTGCACCCGACCTCGCAGCCCTTTCTGATAACGTGATGCATTGTCCGAAATGTGTTCCTAATAAGGAAAGCCGTTTTGGTAATTAGTCGGCATTTTTAATAAGCGTTATCATATCAAAATAGTTCTGTAGGGTCACGCGAAGTATTGCGTCTTCACTGTATAGGAGCTGGCTAATATTGTTAGTTGTTAATACTTACGTACTAATTGATATTGATATCTCAGTTAAACAGTTTAACGGACTATCAGTTTTCAAATACTGAACCCTCTTATTACTACTACTACTATACTACTTATTGAAAACCTCGTAAAAAGTATGAAGAAAGGAAAAAGTATGAAGACTGCTTCATACGCTAATTTTAAAATGCATGTAGGTGAATATATTTCCCAAATGGGGATCAATTACATTTGTTTTCTAAAACATATTACTTTTAATGTACATAATCCTAGATAAGATAAAATGCTATACATACGGGACAGTTATTAATTGTCCTGTCACACCTTTATCAATACGCTCGTTTGTTAGCTTTCTGGAAACATGGCGTTGAGAACCTTATCAGCGAATCACAAAAAGAATATAAGTGGAACGTGTCTAGTATTTATTTACACATCGTTTTTGGCAGTCGATAACGCCGAAGGAATATTTACACATGGACCCAAATTTGTACTAGGAGATTAGGCGTTAATAATGGGCAATGGTGTTGCGATACTTGCGATTATGGTCGTCGCGTCGTCGGTTTTAGTATGCGAAGTGCGTGCGCGTGCGCCGCCTGACGCCAGCGCAGCGCCCGGCGGCCCGCAGTGCCGGCGCGACGAAGCTTCGCATCGTTGCGATCCGAGTCGACACTTCACGCCGCGCTCGTTCTAACCACTCTTCTCAAGCTCCGCATTCAGTTTACTTATTCCGCGCGCATTCTAGTACCCCTGCAATTCAGTGCAATGTCGGACCTTTGAGCCGAGACCGTCCAGTGCTCTTGTTAGTTAGAAAACAATTACAAACGCATCCATGGGAATAATGGCAGATACGAGTGAGTGTTTATTATTATTAAATGCATTTTGTTACAAGATTTAATTACTTATAAGAAATAAATATAACTTATTATTCGTTTTGTTACAAATTTATGTGTGTCACTTTATCGTCTTGTTAAGGGTAAATATTTTATTATTGAATAATATTGTACATAAACCGTACTAAGGTAGTTAATACAAAAACACATTAAAAGATAACATGTTTTACTGATCTCGTAACCACTAAATTAAATAATCGGCTAAATAGATATTAGGCTACTGAGAATTTACACAAAACATTACAACTAGTGTCGGGGTTGACAACAAATATCATAAATTTTTAAATGTTTTAATGCGAAAATTGTAGTACTTAATTTTGCTATCTTCAAGGATATATTTTGTAAGTGTTCTTTTATTTCAATTACATGCGATAACTACCAAGTAACTACTTACAAATGTGGTAAAGATATTTAATATAAATCCTAGTATATTTGATAGGATTAACATATCAATATGTCAGTAGTTCCGAGAGGTTTCAAGAAATAGGAAACATTATGTTTTTCTCTGGTAACCATTTACGGAACTTACGCTGTTACAGATCTGCATCACGACGCTTCCAAATGTCCAGTTCTGTCTAAAATCAATGTCAAAGAGACAGCATGTAATACAACATTAACAAAGTGATTTTGCGGTTGTTAGGGAGACAATACAGAGGAGTTTAGCCCTAATCATTATACGCATAGAGGTGCATCTTGGGAACTGCAAAAGCTTTAAGGTTTTGTACCCATTAGTTATGCAGGGTGGCAAGACTGACAGAATAAACATGGTGTACTTTACATGCATCGAAGTGACTCCCGTAATGTGTTCGCAGTGGGAATGTAAATGCGTGACGCCTATTTTGTTCTCGGTTAAGCGAACAAGGATCGCTCCCATGCATTGTGCCTCTATTTAAATAATATTCATTGTTGTTCGTATAACGCACTTTATGGCATCCGCAGATTGTGTTATCTTAGGAGAGAGATATTATTAAGAATCTTAGGCGTTACTGATTTGCATACTGTCTGTTCTTAAAGTTTTATTTCATTTTGGAAATGAAATAAGTCTTTGACTTATTAAATTATCAAAGGCAAAACAAAATATAACTATAACAACATTTTCGTTACTTCACTGAAAATAAAATAAAATTAATGAAGTGAGTGAATTAAACTAAAGTTGTAAAAATTTACAAAGAAGGTACCTACACTTACACTATTTACCAGAGGCTATGAATGTTATGTGAAAGTCAGCACATTTGATTAATCTAATGAAAGGGCTGGGTAAAGAGGAAATTCCTCATACGAAGAGTTCATAAAACAATGTCGTTTAATTTACTATTTGCTAACATTGGCTTTTTTTAAAATACTTGTTTGACTAGACCTTATGATGTAAGAGTTAATGGAGGAGTAAAGGAAAATCCCGCTATATTTTCAATTAAACATCAGGCTTACGTACTTACATAATATAAATTAAATTGCTGGTTTTTTTAACCTTAAACAATTCTATCTTATTTTAGTATCATTTCATTTTATGTTAGCTTTAAAAAATACAACAAAAATGGATTGAAGTACATAAAAAAACTTTTGAAACAATTTCTATAACAAACTTATAAATAAGAATTCATACAGCTATGTGTCAACACTAAAAGTTCATTTACCGACTTGATACCCTGACGGACAAGGACCCTTATCTAATGTATTTATTTACTTACGCAGAATAGTAATCTATGTGTAAGGACAATTTACAAAGGCAGTAGAGTTCTATCTTTCAAAGAAAAAGCTTAAATTGATATTTAATTTTAAGTAAATTATTATTCAGTACAAGCAAATAGCCGTAGTAGAAATAAACTGAGGGAGCCTTTAATACATGTGCTTCATCTTCTACAACAAAATCACCACTTACTATCAAACGGGAATTAAACATCAACTAGTACTTACTTTTAAAGTATAAAAAATATTTAATAAAAAGGTAAGAAAGTGATTTAGTCCATACGATTTCAATATATTTCGTACAACTATCCAATTAGGCAAACGCGGCATACGGTAGAAGTGAGTAATGTTAAAATATGGAAAAATTGTGTTAATTGCCCTCGAGCCAGAGCCGACCGGATTTATGATTAAGTAGCGCGAAGCAGACTGAGGGCGAGAAAAAAAAGAATAATATGTTTATTTTGATAACGTGAATCATGCGAACTCAGTGCCAGTAGCGCCAGCACCGCATGGCTCGGATGTCTACCATGATTTAATCATACCGAAATATGAACGGGATATAGGTACTCAATTTTTTTGAGTAAACGATGTAGAAAGAAAAACATCACTCCACAATCTCACCGGATACATGCAAGATCCCAACTTTGCCAATGTCATTATTTTTAAATAAATTAATATGTGCTGATTCGTGAGCTATATACATAAAATGTATGCTATGGGATTGACATATATGGTCAAATAATTCTTAAACTAACATGCCGTACAATTATTTATATCAACTCTTTTAAAGAATTTTATATTTATGCTCAGGAAAAAAAATTATATATATATTTATATTTATACTCTTGCTAAGGAACATTTAACTCATAAGCGATTTGTTTCAGGCAAACGCCACTTGAATTAACATACAATAATAAACTAATCTATTCATACTTACTATCAGCAAACCCTTCATCTCTCACAGAACAAGTAGCATGCTCATCAGACCATGATTGTTACCAACTATATCATATACATATTGAGTATCGATTCCTCAATAATCGCATGTTTTTTTGGGCAACTGACGATGATAAACAAATATGAAATTACAGTGAACATTACAGTGGATATTAGCTTTCATGTATAATTAGCTACTTTGGTATATTTGTTTTCAACTGTTCCTACGGATAGATAATAACTAATAATAAATGTATTTAAGTCGTATAACCTGTATATGTAGGTGTACTGTGAATATTTATGTATTCAACCTTCACAAGCGATAAAACATAATATTATTTATAATTGTACTGTAAATTCTCACTGAAGAAACAAAAGCTTTTTGTTTAAACCGACATGAGAAAAGTAACCCGAAAAAGAAAAGCTTTTCAATGGTCCAGAGGAATTAGAACTTATGAATAACCTAATATATGCGGCACATAACTGACTTTTATATATATGTTCTCAAACAGCAGGTCGTTTACCTAATTGTTCCATTAAGTCATACTTAAGCTTCAATACGACAGAGCACTGGCGTAGCGCAAATGTTATTTCAATGCATCATATCCTTTTTTAATCACAGATGAGTCGATGTTAACTAATTGTTTTATAGTACGAATAACATATTTAACAAGTTCTGTCTCAATTGTCAGATGTAAAAATTAGAGTGTATCTACACCAGATTAAAATATCTTGTATTTTTTAAAGTTTAGTTCCGATTCTTAAGTGGCAAAAATAACGGCATTACCAACAACTTTAAGTGTAGCATTACATAAGTAAATACCGTTAGATAACATATTTGAAATTACTTGTGAAATATATAATAATTAAAAACAATTATGTGTAAGTATCTTAAGTATATGATAAAGAATAATTATTTGAAGTAAGAGTCAAGGTGAATAACCTACAAGGTGTAAAATCTAAATGTCGTGTAATTATATCGCTTTGTTTTTTTTTTTTTTATAAACGTTGACACACTCACACCCCCGCACTAGGATTCCCTGTGTTGCGGGTGGCATGGACATACACAATTATCACATCACAAACACCCATGACCCGAAAACAAACATTTATCTGTCACATAAATGTCTACCCCGGCCGGGAATCGAACCCGGGACCCCACGCTCGGCAGGCCGGGTCACTACCAACTGGGCTACGGGGTCGTCAAATTTTCTATTGTAAATAATGGGGAGCAGTCTAAAGTGTGACTTAAGTCACAAATAAGATAAGTGCCTACCTACATTATATAAATTTGTTCCGTGCTTTTAAACTTATATGTACATGTACAGACAGGTACCACGATAAACAGTGACTTTTTAATGTCCAGTATTGGCCTCTTACAGTTTCTAGTAGTATAGAAAAGACCATCTGACTACACTTAAAACCCCGCCCTGTACGAATAAATAATTTAATCCAAGAAATACTATAGTACAAAAAGCAAATACATTTCGAACTACGAAATCGTTATTTATCTATCATGTTGGAAATTAGACACTAATTGAACTATCCTGTTAACTATTGCTTACGCTATTGCCGGAGAAAGTATTTCCCAGAAACTTGTAAATTAACGGACAACAAGTAAATATTGATCCGAGTCGCTTACTTATTTAAAAATAAACAATACGCTATACTCTGGTTTATATAAGAAAACTTCTGAATAAGCGACTGTAAAATCATTAGAAGCGTTTAATGAAACGTACAGGATTGTAACTGGAAGTTACTCATAAAAAAATCTTATTCCGGAAACGACACCTAAACGTAAACAATATATCTTATATAGGAATGAACAGTGAGTACTAGATCAAACAAGCACCTGGCATACTGGAAATTGTAAAAGGAATCTACATTATCTCACTCGGCACTTCAAAGACGTCGGGCATTGAACTGAAAACTGAAGCGATGAGCGAGGAACCGCCCTGTGGCCCAAATAATTACGTACTTATCTACCTATAGGTGCTCGGACTGCATAAACTATGGGAAGTGAGTACCTCTACGCTATTTATGAAACGGTTTTACGAAACATCCAACCAAAAGGCTTCCATCTATTACAACGTGAATGTTCTGACTGAAATGTAACTCCTAAATTTCGAACGCAATTCAATATTTATTATTACACGTCTAATGGCTTCCCCACTTCAGGTTCTTACATTAAGATTACTGTTAATGGATTTTATTTCTAATAATGTTAATATCTATCTCCGGTCGTCTTTAGTCATGCTCTATCATGACGGTTAAATTTTTAATACAATTTTATATGATGTTTTTAGAATAATAGGTTTCGAATATAACTCTATTAATAAACATGACCATTTTAAATAAAAAAAACGTATTAAGTACTAATAACCAAAGAGAATAAATTATTATTATTTTTAAGGATTACAATAGCAAACTGTAAAAAGCATATCATATATATCTCAAAGAGGAATCGCTATTGTACTATGGTTGAGTCGGAAACTAGATCGTAAAGGCCTATGTAGTGAATTAAATAACTAAAAACAAGACAAAGGAATGTGGACAGTGTGCCAATAAATTAAGCAAGATATATTTTACTGGAAATGGGCTGAAAATGGGAAGAAATATAAGGGAAAGGTACTTTGGCGATACGAATATTATGCGCATATTCCGTACTGGCGGCAAAAGAGACCCAGACGATGTTTTTTTAATATGACCAAAAATATATAAAATAACTGGGACAGTCACTCCTGATCGCAGACTATCGCCACCAGGTAATGTAGAAGAAATAGCAAAGTTAGTTCCTGGTGTGTACAAGATAAGGATCCAGAACCAGGGAGGAAAAGGAAATGGGAGGAAGGTATTTGTTAATATCGCTCAAATCAATATCCCTACACGCATTCACCTGAAGTCTAACGATGCCAATGTACTCCAAGAACCTCGAAACATCAATAGATGTTTTATTATTCATAGAATCGTGAAAATTATCGCTCTTCGCATCTCTGCGCAGATAGTTGCAGCGCTTACGCAACGCCTATCAGCGAATTAAATTGAAATCGGATGGACAGTGCTTGACCATCTTTTCATTTTATTGCATAGAGCCATCATTTTTGCCACGAAATTTCTAAGTGTGATGTGGATTTAGTTTCATCTCAATATCTAGAGAAGGTTGTGTTGGTGCTGGTAGCCACATGCAAGGTTGGCTAGTCCTAGGTTTCCGTATTACTTATTTTTAAGAATTTCAAAACAAACATGTATTCGGATAAATAAAATCGGATTTAAAAACGTACGTTCCTTGTTTTTTTTTAAATTGAATGTTATATTTTTATTTTCCTATTCCTGTAAACAATAAAATAAATAAGTACATAAAAATTAATATAATAATACATATTCTTATGATTATTATGTATAATATTCCATTTTATATCAAAGTATCCAGTAGAGGAACAGAACAGCTAAAATATCTGTGAAGTGTGTTAAGTCGGGCGTACGAAATTTCACGTATTGAACATTTTTTTATATTTTTCTTGGCCAAACCATAGGTGTTATTCTTTATCATAAAATCTATTAATACAACCGCTGCGGCTTAGTTCTCGCCGCATCTAATCGGCTATAGTTATTCCGGGCGGCGCTGATAGACGTTTGTCTATTTAGGAAACGGATATTACATTTAGTCGGGTCTTCATTTGGCGGCAGAGGTGGGTAAGTATAAATCCGTATGAGTTTCCGGTGCGCGCGGTGCATAGCATATTTTGTAAGCAGGCCCCGCGTATGCGCAGCGTTGGATGCAATAAAAATTTTAACAATCAACGTATGCTCAAGTTGCACGTGGCAAGGAACGTTAGGGAAGGAAGAAATGTTTTTTGAGGGCTGCGGCTTCTTTGTTCTACATTACATGGAAATGTAACCCATTTTGCTTAGAATAGGTTAACTCATTTTGGTATTGTTCCATATCAATTTGTAGAAGCAATCTGCTTATCGGTAATTGTATTAATTGATTTCAAGTGCCATTAAATAGCGCAGTGGTACAAGAGCTTGCAGGTCAAATTACGGCAGCTGCTGCATCCCGTCTGCATGCAGATGGCCTCTCTTTATAACGAAATTATTCTTTTTTTAAATGCGTACCGCAGGAGAGCGTCTATGGGGTTGTAATGTCCATAACAATTCGTATTTTTTTGTCTGGAAATCCTGTTTATTACCAAATACTACTCTACAAGTTTAGAGGTCTTTATAACTCGTATGTAAGCATCAAAAATTCTTATTAAAACGATAAATGTATTAGTTACTTGCCATATTAATAAATGTAAATATATATGTTTATATGTAAATATTATGCGATGATTCAATATATCTCTTATACATAAAACAAGGTAAACTAACATTTAAAAATTAGGTAATGTGGAAATATGTAAAGTGTCTAATATGCCTTATAAAACTATTTCAAATGCGGTTACTATTATTAAACGTAAGGATTATGATTATAGAAACGAACAGACGGCGGACTACCAGTAAAATGTATTAAATATGAATTATAAATTTGTATAAAGCATATCTACTCGTAATTTTATAATTCACGACAAAGTTTCCGTAGACAGTTGGGCAAACGGAACCGTTGCCATAAATAGTTAGGTAATAAAGTTTATGATGACAAGAACCATGAACTACAGTCCAGCCATTGACCCTCGTGTGATATAATGTGAACGACATCGTTCATACTTTGATTATCCCTTGACAACACTTCCTTTCAGTGTAAAGTATCGTATAAGCTCATGCAGGCCGGTAGTATAACTTGACAGTACATCAATCACGCTTGTTATCTCATATTATCTGAAAGACTTCCTTATTAGACAATCGTATAACTCAACACGTTCGCAAAGAATACATATTCATAAAAAATTACACTAACCCACATTATTTTGTTAATGATATTCCTGTTCATATTTCAATACACATCATTTGGAAAACCGTTATTTATGTACGTCTATGGTTATATAACATCTGTCTATACTTATAGAGATGGAAGATATAGCAATAGTATGGAGCTCGGGTTCCCCTGAAAGTGCGCTGTGGTCTGACTACCTCGTCGCGAGCTTCGACAAGATTATGTCACAAAGAGCCAGACATCACTACAGGTATAGTAGTAGAAATCACTACATAATTATATTACAATACAAAACCTATTTATCATACACCAATAAGATGGTAATAAAAATAAAGGGCTGTAAACGAATAATGTTAGTTTTCGTCTTCTTTTTTCTGGCGTTAAGAATAAGTAACATTGTGACTAAAAAACATTTTCTAGGGTAACTCCCGTCACTGCAGAGGAGTTGGTTTCTTCGGATGCACAAGAAAAACTTGACAAACTTTCGAAAGCTCAACTGCAAATAGTAATCCTTTGCCCAAATCTCGCTTCAATGATGTCGGATTTAAAAAAAGACATAAATTTTGATACCTTGATCAAAGTAGATAAGGTTTTGGTCATGTTATTGGGAGTTGAGAAAAACCATGTTATCGGTAACAATTGTGATGGTAAGTATTTTAATAATAATAATTATTAATTATATACAACATATTGTAATACAACATATTGTATATATATTGTATATATAATTATAATACAACATATTGTAATAGAACCTGTTTATTTTAATACCGTGTAAAGTACAATACTGTAATGGGTACATACCACATACATATATTCACCTTTTCAAGATTTTTAAGAGTAATTGTAAATGTTTAACTAAAGAAACTTCTATGAAAATTTTAAAATTTCCAGATTACCCCCTGGTAGACCAGTGGCAGATGATGTCAGTACGCGAAAAGGATACTTCATTCGTGGACACGTTCCTCACGGCTGCCGTGGGGATACTACGAACCAAAGATTGTAAAGATACCGCTACGGACAGGACAAGTTTCTCGATCGTCCCGAAAAAAGTCAAAATAGTGAGTAATACTGTTTAATCTATATACCTATATTTCATTAATATCATGAAACAATGGAAATATATTTTATTACTTTCGTCTCAAATGATACGAAAATGATAAGAAAGTAGTGTCCTTAACGTGTTATATTTTTACTTGTTTCACATGCCACAACTAATTACATACTTCTACATCATTATATCACTGTTCTCAGTATCTTTGTCATCATCTTTATGGCTACAAAATATTTACGATATATTATTAAGTGCTCTGGTTGTTTCTCAGTAGTATATAAACATAGAATTTATCAAAAAAAACAATAGGCTGTTGTAATTATAATCGTTGTGTACACCCAGGGTCAGAGTCGAGTGATAGCGCTTCTCAACGACCCCATTAGAGAGGAAGACAGTATAAAGATAATGGTGGACAAAAAAGGAGAAGTTATACACATACCGACTTTCAAGAAAAGGAACCCTTATACACTACAGTTTGATATACCGGGTAAATTTTAAAAAATATTTTTCGGATTCCAATATAATACTACAAGGATTAAATATAGAATACAAAACTCATAATTTAAGTTCGTTTTAATGTACTTGTACATTAATTTTATTTCACAGAGTCGTGTTTAGAAGTCTCAATGCTAGTTTGGGTCCGAGTAAGCAAGAATGGACAGTCTCTGGGCAGGCGACAGATAAAATGTGAGAGTCGATTGAGGGAACTTGATCAATTGCTGCGAGCTTCAGATCACCCTTTGGAGTTTATGTGCCAGGTATGATATAATAAGGGTAATTTGGCTTTGTTATGAAATAATAATTTAAGGCTTATTGCACTAAGATTTAGTGGCGCTTCTTTAAAAACAAAAACGTTTTTGCAGACATTGGGATTTAAGACGACTAACAAGGAGCAACTAGATAGTTGGATGCTGAACGCGTTTCAGAAGAATATTCCACCTCATTTTAATTTGCTTTCATCGCTCGATCAATTCAACCCGAAAGCGGATGTATCTAGTAAGTTAAAGGGTTATTTAAAAAAATGGTCTAAGGAAGCACGGCAATTGCGTTATTTTTAGTTATAATGTGTAATATGTTTTCTTGAACTCATATTTTAAAATCCTTTCCACGTTTTTTATACTCAAACCATACCTTAGACACTTCCAACGCCTCCATGGTTCGACTTTATTACTCATAGACGACAGAATTACTCATAGAAAAAAAATTCAGCGCTTTGATAATAATAGAAAATGAAATTTAAATTGCCTAATTTTAAATAATCATTGCACCTCATGGAATTATTATCAACCTCAAACATTCAATAGCTGAGTTGGTATTCATCATTACATTGTATGCTAGAAATGTGTCAACGTTCAGCACAGATTCTCAAATCATTCATCGGTGACTAGAAGTTAATTCCTACACAATGTACACGTCACCAAATAAAATATGTTAATATCGTTTAGGTGGCGAGGAGTACCCGACTCTTTTGCATTGGGCGGCGCGGTTCGGGTTGGAGCGCGTGTGCTGGCAACTGCTGGAGTGCCCCGGGGGCGGCGCGGCTGTGGCGCTGCGCAATGCACGACAACGCACCCCCGCCGACCTGGCACGCGACTACAAACACTATCGCCTCGCCGATATGCTTGCTGACCATTTGGTAAGTTTTATGCTTACTATACATCAAATGTTCACACAATCTTGGCCAAAGTTATAGTATCTGAAAACTGAGATAACAAACTATCATTTGTTTTGTTATATATTAGATTGCGGAGAAAGTCTTTTCGCATTTTTTATGAAAATTCAAAACATTTTTAATAGTTTTTTTTTAATTTAACTAAAGTATATAAGTACCATTTTGTTCGATAGTTTTTTGCCATCTTGTGGGTAGGGACATGATCCCATTGCTATAGAAATTCTGGGGTTTCTGATCAAAAAACTGCGTCAAGTAGTTTTGGCAGTCCTTACGTGACGTTAACCTGACACTGCCTAAAGAATTCCGAAGAGACCGAAACAGGTAGAAATCTGAAGGTGCAAGATCCGGGTTATACGGTGGATGCATCATCATCTCCCAGCCAAAGTCTCTTAGTTTTTGCTGAGTCGCTAAAGATGTTTGAGGTCTAGCGTTATCATGATGAAAAGTCACACCCCTTCTATTAACTAATTCCGGCCGCTTTCTCTCAACTTCTTGCTTTAGTCTCATCAGTTGTTCGTAGTAGAGTTCAGAATCGATGGTCCTGCCTGGCTCATAATGAATGATGCCCTTCCAATCCACCATACACACAGCATCACCTTGTTGCGAGTTAACCCGATTTTCGCCACAGTCTGTGAAGCCTGACCGGCCTTTGACCACGACCTTTTTCGCACATTCTTGTTATAGGTGATCCACTTTTCATCATCAGTTATCAGCTTCTTCAAAATGGTTCGGTTTCATTAGGTTGTAATAAAGAATCCCAAGTGAGGACACGGTTCATAAGATTTCTTTCAGTGCTCTCAAATTTCGAGCTTTTTTGTGTACCCAGCTTTGCCCAAAAGCGTCAAAACTGTTTTGTGTTCAATTTCCAGTTCTTCAGCTACGTCATAACTACTGATATGCCGATCTTGCTCCACTTTTTCAAAAATGGCATCCATTTTATCCGTGACAGGGTGACCAGAGCGACGTGCATCTTTGACATTAAAATTTCCGGATTGAAAACGCTTAAACCAATTTTGTGCTACTGTCACAGACACTGCACTAGGTCCATAAACATCACAAATTTTATTCGCGGCCTGCGTTGCATTTTTGCCTTTTTGGTAGTAAAATTTTAAAACGTAGCGAATTTCTTCATTACAATCACTCAACTTGGCAGTAAGCAAAACAAATGAAAATCACACATTTTCCAAATTTTAATTTGAAATTATCTTCTTTAAAATTTAAACTTTTTAATGACACCAAAACAGGCCAGATGCAAATGGTATAGTCAAAGAGATTTTATTACAAGTTCATACATACTAAAATGCGAAAATACTTTCTTCCCAACTTATTAAATATATCAAGGTTAGTTTATGGGCCAAGTCCAATTGGGCTTCTTCTTAGATATTAATTTTGTAAATCCCGCAGTAACTTCTACGCTGTGAACCAAGCGTAAGTAAATAAGTAGTATAAAGTAAAGTATTAATTAATAAATAGGTTCATATTTCATTTGTACAAAATACTAACAAAGTATTTAAACGTAAACGATTTTAAAGTTTATATTATTTTTCATTAGTATAGTAGATAATCATTGTATGGTATAATTCAGTTTTTACTAAATGACGATTTGTATTTGTTTCAGAAAATAAACGAGTTCTCAAACATGTATTACTACTTGAAAAATATGTCCGACAACGACAAAGAAGACAACTTAGAAGAAGACAAGCAGCATTCTGAATTACGAATAGTTGAGAACATAGATACCGTCGACTCCCCTACACGCAAAGACATTAAGGAAACTGAAGAGGAAACAATCATTGATCCTTTTAGCGAAGAGTGTACGCAAAATTTGGAAGAAAATTTCACGCCTAACAATAACAATGAAAAAACTAATCGACCTAGTCTGAACTTGCCTGATATGAAGGAGCAGTTCTACCAAAACGACTTCATTGTCCAAGATAACACTGTTGACAGGATTCAACAAGCTATTGAACATGATTATTTGGTCCAACCTTCAAATATCAAAGTCGAAAGCCCTAAATTCCGACCAAACAATCTTTACGCTAACAGTTCTCGACTATTGCCGCAGCAGTCCGACATATTCTTGTATTCACCAACTGAAGAATCTAAAACTTTTACTATTGACACTCCCACCAGCGACATAAGCCAAATAAATTTGAACACCAAAGAAGTAATACGTAATAGCGGTAGTGTTAAGTCAGGTAAAGAAAACTTTCCTCTTACGGGACAAGAAGAGTTAGCAGAGATAATAAATGACTTTAAAAATAATGTATTCACTATATCAGAAGTCGAGAAGCTCGTTATGGAATGGAAAAATAGAAATGAAACTCAGCAGTCTCTTAAAGAAAAACAGGAACAGTTGAATAAAATGCGTGAAGAATATGACAAAATTCAACAAAAGATAAAAGACAACCTGAAAAGGCCAACACCGTTTGAACGCGTAAAAAAAATGTTCTCCAAAAGCAAAACCAAACGTAAGTAGAAAAATCTACTAACTTAAAATATAAAGTAAACTAACCATGTGCTAAATAATATATGAAAATAGAATTAATAACATTTCACCAAGTCTTATATAATTTTAGATCACACTGAAAACAGTTCGGGAAGCGGTACAATAGAAAAACGAAATGGAAACACTAGACCAAACAGCAGCCTTAGCGACAGTAAGTAAATTAAATTCTTTATCATATAAATAAAAGTCCATTAAAAAAAATCACATAAAGTTTACAAATTTGTTTTAATTCAGGTTCCTCGTCATCGGGTAGACTTAGTACCGTCAGCGGTGGCAGCGTCGCAGAAACGAACAGTGTGCAGTCAGAGTTTGACGACAAAGCCAAATCGATTGTAAGTAAATACTATAAAACATAAATTAAATATTCAAAGGAATACATTATACCTATATCGTATAAATATACGTATACAACTGATAACAAGATGCTGTCATCATCATTTTCAGGTTTCATTTACAATGAGAGATAACAATTTTGGATTTAACCAGCCTAATTTTATTAATAAAAATCATTGATTATGTTGACTTATTCCGTGATACAGATTATATGAATCAGTTCCATAACACGTATACCACTGCGTTCGAACAACAAGAAACGTTACTCATGAACTCTTAAGACGATACTAAAAGAAAAAATAAAATTTCTTTACAGATATCTTCAAGCACCTTGACTATGAATTCAGCTTGCGACGGGGACAACAGATTGGATGACTACCTGATCCCACCTCCACCACGACCGCTTAACGGATCTCCTCAGTTCACTACTTTCGGGCATCCGAAACACGATAATAGGTAAGATACACACGAAGGAAAGTCAAATAACTCCAGGAAATGAAACTAGGAAGTAGAACTTTTAAGATTTTTAATTTTATATTTTTGTTTTTAATTATCTTATTAATAGTATGCAATATGTTCATAATTTGTGTGAAGCATATCATTAGAATTTATGCGTGCTATAAAATGATACTAGGACCTACTTTATATTAAACATTCTTTAATTCAATAGAAAAGTATGTTAAACTTTTAACAGAGAAGTCTAACAAAAAGGCGCGCACGTCAATTTCCGAATGATTGCAGAAGCCACATGGCAACGATTGTGGAACGCGAGGCATCGGCTTCCCGCGAGCGATTGGACGACGACGCCAGCGCGCACGACACCCACCTGCGTCTTCGGTTCGCACGCGACCGACCACATACACACGCTCCCGACCGCGATGCACACATGTACATGAACATATCCGCTTCACATTAAAATAATTAAATATATGAATAAAAATTCGTTCTCTATTCTGCAACGTGAGTTACCAACATACATAAAATGTACAGATGAATAGAGAAACTTTCCCTTTTTAAATTTGGTTAAAAATGTTTTGTTGTATTTTCCTACGAAATCTGTATCGATATAAAACACAAATTGCTGACAAAAAATCTATAAATATAAATTTATGAGTGTGGGAAAAGTTTAATGCATTTATACTAAAGGTCGGTTAGCCTCTCGCTAACATTCTCCAAATGAAAGACTGAAAGGGAAATATGACATCATCCCAATGTACATTTTGTATATAGAAAAATAATTAATATTTTTATCTATAAGGCCATATTTTTATTTATTTTTACAACAAACAGAGGTTAGATAACGTACAAAGGATTTTGCTAGCGTTATTAGTCAGAGTGGGGGATTGTAACGATAAGTCATAGTTACTGAACGATGTCTTGAAATGAAACTCAATTGTAACCAAGATTTTTATTAGTAGTTTGTATTAACTTTCCCAAATGCATTTATATCACATGTATTTTACTTGAAAATAAACGATAAACAAAAATTGCGTGCTTTTATTGGCTATAGTAAATTTTAAGCTACATTCACTTTTCATCGTGATACATTTATTAAGGTTACAAGTACATATTCTACGGTATATGCTTTGACTAGTTCACAAAAACAACAAATGGTAAAATCACTATACTCGAGTTTTACGTCTGATATTTAAAAAAACAAAATAAACTTTAATTCAATTTCGGCACTATTTAAGACTGACAAAGAAAAACTCTTCATCACCAGATCATGTGAAAACATTATAAAAGGTAACTAAGTGAAACATTACGCACTGAAGACAAGTAATCATTTCCAGCCTAGATACTTAGACACACAAGTGATACATTCTAACTTTAAGCAGTCAGTGAAAAAAAAAATAAGTGAAAAGAACACAGACATATATTTATCATCGCTAGAAAGATAAAAAGTTTATTTGTGTTGTTGTTTAGTCTGTTGTCTACGTTAAAATTCGAGTAGGTATAAAAAGATAGATAAAAGAATAAGTAACTGCACACTACATTTGAAAAACACTTAAGCTTTTATTTCTTGATTTATCTACGGACTAAATTCCAATTTCATTAATATAATAAACATTACTACAGATATTTCAATCCAGTTAGGTTAAATGTAGTGACAATAAGAGCAATTAAAAGATCTAATAATACCGCTATTAGCTATAAACCAGTTTCGTTGCATTGGTACAGTTTTATTCATAGTTATAAATATTAAAAAACATTATGATATAAAAAACCAGCGTTACTAGGAATTACAATTAATATCAATAACTGGCCTTTTTATTTCGTTAATTAAACATAAGTATTTATAAACTACTAATTATACTTCAGTGATTATGATTTAATCATGTGCATTAAATATATAAAAATGTGTTATTGTTTGATTAGAAGTAATTGGTAAAGAGTAAAGTAATTTTTAATGTACGATACTATTAGGTATTTATTATGTGTATGATTATTTATTGCACGTATTATAATATGTGTTTCCTATAATATTGTATTGAATGTAAAAATTGGTTGGCGTTGACTAGCATTGTTATATACAGATGAGAATGATAATCTGATAAGACTATTTATTTTGCGATGATGACTAAGAGGTTTTTTTAGGAATATATGAAAGGCATTCATACATATGTACGTTCGTTTCTTTCAATACGTTCGTATAATTTAACTCATATTATAGTAGTCGTTGTCAGGTTGTTAGATACTTCCGCTTAAATGAGTAAAAATTTGATATCAATTCGATCATAGAACAGTTGTAAAATTCTCGAAGATTTATAATATCCACATTCATGTGGAGCGGTTTTCGCGTTACTTACTTTTAAAATGAATCGACAACTGCCTATTACAATCACCGACAGATGTCGGGATTTCATATAAGAATAATGATAACTTACGATTTATATAAGCCGTCATCTAATTATTGTTTATTTCACAAATATAATGTGATTAAATTATTTCACTTTAAATCTAAAAAAAAATACAAATTTGCCATTTTCAATATTCATTTGGTTAACGGGTTGTTAATCATTGCCATGATAAATATTTGTTTCAAAAAGCACCCTTTTCTTAATTTAGTGTCGTTTGGAGTTTAAATATATACTTATGTAATACGAGAACATATTTTTCTGTTACATTTTAAGGCGTACTTTGACAATGTTTTGAATTTTATAATAATAAAAACTATAATGTAAATTCTGACAAAAGTAATATTTTACAAGCTCAGATTCGACGTTATTTTATAAATTATTTCCTTTTGATATATTAAACAAACATCCACACAAAATAAATCAGAGATCTTATATATAATTATTAGTTACCAACTTAAGGTGTCATATTTAATTGCATCAATTCGTATATTTTAATGTTAAATTGTTATTTTATTTCAAAACCTTCAGGCATCCACTAGATTTTTTTGGGCGAACGAATGTAACAGGATGTAATCGTATGAGAAAGGATGCGAACGTATGAAACAGGGTTCGAAACCACGAGACAGGACGCGAACGCATGAGACGGGATGAAATCATGCGACAGGACGTGGACACTTTCGAATACATAACAACAAATGTTCCGTAGTCAATTTATGAAAAAACCTTTTAGTCTTGTTTCATCCACTCGTCTACGTATCGTCCTGATTGTCAGGACTATTTCAGTAACAGTATGTTAGAGCTATAGAGGTTAGAGCATATAGTGTTGCGTTCCCTGTCGATTGTGACATACTATTATATATTGTTTTTGCATGGTCCGTGTATACCTTCGTCGGTAGACTTCGATGTACAATTAGATCTTCAGTAGGGACGAAGACGCGTTAGGCATTAAGATTTGCAAAACATGCTCGTATACTAGCCGTATACCGATAGGAATTTTCACATAGCACAGGACATCAAATTTTGCATACCCATTCGGGGTATGGTTATTTTTAGAATTTTTAATAAATAATAAAAAAAAAACAGGCGCAGAGCCAAATAAGCAGGAAATGAAAAAAAAGAGAATTAAGTTTTTTTACATAGACTAACATTGACTTTTAAAAATATCAGTAGCAGTAATTTAATCTTTTAAACATATTTTATTTAATTAATTGTACCATACCAATAACTTTTTTCAATGACAGCAACAAAAAATAATTACTCAGTTATTGTTAATTTGTTTCTGAAATTTTGCTAAGCAATTTACAAGATGACAATATCACTACTCGATCTGTACGTTGATTTGAAATCACTGAATAACAATAACCATAATATTAATCTAATTCTATAACTTTTGGAATTGTTACATACATTGGAAAGGCTTTACAAAAATAAGATAGTTTTCCTAAAATAAAAGAATTATTACTTTATTTTATTATCGTCTACAAAATATGTAATGAAAACGTTTTACTCAGATCATTTCTTTATTTCAGTACAGATCATCTATATTCGTTGGCAACCCTGCACGAACGCATTCGCCAACGATAACATGCAATCACAATAAACGAGTCGATACGTATGAACGTATCTCAGACAATTTGACATAATGCGAATACATAAATAGACCAATTGAGAGGTGATCATGCAATATTTTTTTTGCCCCTTCAGGGCTTACCATATAAAAAAAAAATTAAATAAAACATTTAAATTTCATAAATACAGTCACATATCCGAAAAAATAACATATCAAAACAAAACAAGTTAGAACCATAGAGTTACATAATAGAGGAAGACAGTGTGCGAATGAGATTTCGAGCTTTAAGGAAAATCCTACTTGCGAGAAAGAGATACAAGAAAATTTACCGTAGGATTGTTTCAAACTATTTACTCTCCATTAGTCTCCTGTCAAAAAATTGCTATTTGTTATTTTATTAGTTTCACTTCAATCTTTCTATATTTTATCAGACTAAAAATAGTAAACATAATGGTGTCGTGTTCAGTATTAAATTGTAGGGTTACTTATAACAATAACCCAAACAAAAAGGTAATACACACGATGTTTATTTTCATAGACGTTGATCTTTAAATTATATAAATTAAAATTAATAACATGCAGTAAATACTCCATTTTATGAATAATAATTTATTTTTCATAATTATGTTTAAGATAAAAAGATTTTGTGTACGTGAAAATGATAGTTTCGTATAGGGCTTGCACAAAATCTACCGATAAGTGGACAATTTTTAAATAGGTATAAATAAATATTTTTTGTTTTACCTAGATTTGTTCATATTTTACCTTTTTTTTTCGGTTACAGCTTGTAAACACATTGGACAGAAAGTAGATAGACTGATATATAGGTGCATCTTTGGCTTTTGAATTGTATAAGCTCCTTAAATTGATAAAATTTCCCGAATTTTATATTTGTTATTATTATGATATGACAATAAACAGCGATGTGATTTTATATTTATTGACAAATTTTACTTCTTCAAGGTTTTCTGTAAATGCAGTTCAAAAAGAAAAATGGATTCGAATGTTAAATCAGATAGGTAGGGTTTCTCACAAAGTTTACAGTACACATTTTAAGGGCAACTATCTACAAAATCACTGACATATTAATGAAGAATCTATACCTCCAAAATTTGTTGGTTACTTCCTTTCTGAAGGAAATAAGTTATATCGATTTACATCAAAGAATTATTATTGTTATCTTTAGTACCGTGTAATCACGTTTTGTTTTATCCTGTCAAATAAGGTTAAGTTTAGAAGCAGCGAAGTATAGAGAAGTTACTAGGTTTAACATGGTGTTATTAATTGAACATGTAATATTTAATTAAGAGAACGAATTGAATATAGCAAATAAACCTGTGATGGAATAGTCGACATCCATGTCGATAATACATGGACATGAATTTGACATCACTAAAAGTCACGCACATCAGTGTATTTTTCACACACATGCACATTTATGTTTTAGTGACGCGATTTTGAGCAGAGTGTTCCTCTATTATGTAACTCTGTGGTTAGAACATTGCGACATTCGGCCAATAAACAAAATTCGCAGTTCCAATTTTGAAAGCATCAAACAAATATAACTAATTTGTACTTAAATTTTTTGCAGTTAATAATTAACGAGTAAACTTGTTACTTATGGGTATTTTCATAGCTAAATTATTCTCTATTTCCGTATATAATAAATATAAAAAAGCAACATTTTAATAGCCCCACGTGATAGTATTTTATCAAAAATACAAAACAATAATTATCAGTAAAATAATTCTGTAGGCTTTGGCACAGACTACAAATATATGATATTAAATAAATTAGACAAAAATCATCTCATTTGGCATTAACACATCGCACATTAATTATAACAAAGTATTATACACATATTAAATTCCGATTTATAATACGAGAAACAAATCAAATCTGATCCGGATTTCTTGTAATAATAATATCAATTATTGTAATAGTAATATAATTTTATAATAAAATCAATTAATATACTAAAGTTTTTTAATGAGTTGATTGTAAGTGGTTATTGCCAGTTGTCATTGTCATTCGGGTTGTCATTCACTGGGTGTATCATCGACGCGTTTCCGACTAGATACTTTACCGATAAACTGCCAGATGACATAGAAGCGATCTGCTTCAATTTTAACTGGTTATAATTTATTTTTAAACATTGCCATCATAGTACGAAATAAAAATGATTGATTTTAGTTCCGGGGGTAGCTAACCAAACAAGTTGAATAAGAAGTTAAAATAACGTTATGTGTTATCTCGAGTTATGAGTCTGTTGAGGTTGCGCTATTAATACATACATTCAAACAATGACAATTTAAAAGAGATATGTTCAAATATCAAGTAGCACTTATAAATCACACTTAAATTGCACTTATTAAGCTCCGAATAGCACTTTATTTAGCCGAAAATGTATTTAGAATGTGATTTATATA
>PDGT01000011.1:2530006-2608254 GCA_003671415.1 Megathymus violae | reverse complement strand
CTGATGAGTTTTGTTGTTATCTTTGAAATAGTATAAAGAGATTTAATAATGTTTATAAAACGTTGTTTTCCTTCAAAGGATGCACTTGTCCGTTGGTGACGGCTGAAGGCAGGGGTGGTCGGGCCACTATAGCCTGGTACATGGACCATATGGCCAACGGGCGCATGTAGCCGATAGAGCGATGGTTCCCGTTCTCGTACAACGCCTCGGGAGTCTCAAACGAGAGTCCCATCTTGACGAGTGTATTGTACAAGCCGCCCGCAGTTACAAACGCTTGTTCGTGCATACCTGTAACCAATTAATAACGTAATTTATACATAACAGCATTTAAAAAAAAACAATTTCATATTTAAGCTCAAATCTCATATTTTGAACTTGTGTTTAACTAGCGGCACCCTCCGACTCAGTTCGAGGTAAACAATTAATTATATAAACATGATTATTCAAAATTTTATGTATTTTGCCTTGATTAGTCATAATTAGGTTCACTGATATTTTATATAGCCTATCATGTGCACAATCAAGTGTTCTCACCACATTTAAATTTCATTAAAATCGGTTAACTCGTTCTTGAGTTATAACAAGACTTACATAGCGACAGACGGACAGACAAAAAAATTTAAAATGGTCAAATTGATGTTAGTGAGTCATAAAACTAATATTTATCATGAAATATGACAAAAAAAATGTACAGACAGAAAGATACTACTACTACAGATTTATATAGTAGTATAGATAGAAGGACGTCAACGTCTTAAGACAAAACGTTAGATGATTGGTTCGAAGACTAAATGGTGCTTAGGTTCATTTATTACAGGAGAGGTAACTTCGTACTCCTGTTTAAACATATTCCGACGACAGACAAACTTGACATTTGATATAGTTAAAGTTGACGTAGAAGGAATATAGACTGCTCAAATGTAACGTCTTATAAATATGTACATGAAGTTAAATTAAATAAAACATTAATTGTTTACGAAACGAATCACAACTCTTCTGGATTGAACGCTCAATAGACCGTTTACTCGATGCCGACGTAACCGACTCACCTTCGTATATCATAAGCGCGGCGAGTCCGTACGTGACGCCCACCCACACCTCCTCGCTCTGCAGCGCGGTGGTGTCGACGTGCGCACGCTCGCCGCACACGAACCCGTTCACGGCGCCCATCCGCCCGCCGACAAAGCGCAGCACGTTGTTCTCGTACACGGTCGCGAGCGCGCGGCGCACGTTGGCCTCGGGGAATACCTCGTGCTTCCAGCCGGACGACCGCAGGAACCTGACACGAACATCATAAAATTTCGACAATGGTAGCAGTTCACAATCGATACTTCTAGGATTTCATTTAATTTCTAATGTCGCGGTAGGTACAAAAACTGGAATGTTACTGGAAATTTAAAGTAACCCGACACGAGAATTATATCAATCGTAACAGTTGACAGACGATGTTTGTTCTAACACCGCAGTACTAAAATGTAATCTTGTTAATCGCAATTTAAAAAAGCACTAGTAAATTTTATTAAAAAACTCGATTATACTATTAACTATATGTTAGTATAGACTCAAATTTTTTTTTACTTTATATTTTATACCTTAGTGAAGTATATGTACAAAAAAAGCTGAAATAAAGTTTTTTGTCTGTATTATTGCGGTATCAATTTAAGTGAAGCCGTATTGTAAATTTTTCTACGATTAATTATTCACATTTGATATATTCTTTCATAATTATGATGGTTCAATATCAGCTACTACTGGCGAAATCGAAAGTGGCGGGAACAGCGTGCACAAGACCACCTGGTGGTTCTGTGCGCTCACACAATTTCTCCGGATAATTGTTTTTGTTCGTGTATTTGACCTATCGTCGTTTTTATCTAACGGTAAGTATTAGAAGGATTACATAAGTCAAACTTCTTTGTAACATTAAGTCAATAACGGGACGATTGTCTGTTATAACCAATTACTATGCAGGAATTTGATAGGATCGGAAAGTACAAATCATAGAATACTTTTATAATGTATTAATATCATGGGTGTTTGTGATGTGATAATTGTGTATGTCCATGCCACCCGCAACACAGGGAATACTAGTGCGGGGGTGTGAGTGTGTAAACGTTTATTTATTTATTTATTTTATTATTAACACAAAAAATAAATTAGACTGTTTTTGACAATCGGACTTGGACCAGAATATATGTAGATCTTGTGAAAGAGTCAAATGGTGTAACTTGTACTGTGTTTTGTGTACTGATTACTTAAATTTAAAAAATTCTAAATTATAGTTTTAAAATGTTTAATATTGTCTCCGTTTTAATCAGTAACGGCCGTAGCGCACTTTGGCCTGAAGATTTGTATGTTAATAATGTTAACGAGCTGATGGTACGTACAACTTTATTGTAGGCTGTAACTGGGTTGATAGTCTATCTCACTCTGACAAACGTGGAAGTATTTCTTTGCATTTCTTACTCACCGTCTTATACAAGGCTAAAAGTTTTATTAATTGTCATTTCACCGAAAACATATTTTCAGGAAGATAGAATTAGTTTTCGACGAAAAACACATAAAATCATAACAAAATATATTTTCAAGACTTAATGGCATAAATATACGTACCAATGACCAGCCAACTGATCGGCCATGACAACATCGCAATTGCCAGGTCGTGTGTCGAACTTGTAGTAGGAGCCGGTCCAGAGTTTCTCTTCGAACGAATGCCGCGCAAGCTCTAGCATCTTCCCAAACTCCTTCTGGTCCTCTTCAACGTTCAATATACGAGCCATCTCTTGTACCACGCTTATGGCTGCTACCCATAAACCTCCACAGTATGCACTGAAATTTTTTCGCAATTTTAAAAACATAACATATAAAAACTGTGGCCGTTACGTAATAGTGATTTGCCTAGCCATTTATAATTACGTGCATGTTACAAATTAATTATCACTTGTTTCGGTGAAGGAAAATATCGTCAGAAAAATCCTACATAACTAAGAGATCCCCATAACGTTCTTAAAGGTGTGTGATCTCGGTCGACGCGCACGTGTCTACCGTGGCTGACTGTGGCCTAAACCTTTCGTTGTGACAGGAGACTCGAGCTGGGAACTGGGACATTAGGTCATCACAACTCATAATTGTGACATTGAAACAACGATCATTTCGAATAAGCAAACGGTACCCACCTCGGTCCGGTCATGACCCAGGTGTCGTACGTCTGGTCTGGACAGCCTGCGTTCTCCACCAGCCCGTCGCGATCCTCGTCCCAAACGAGGGCTCGACGCAACAACGCAGCGCACGCTGGGTACATGTGCGTCAGGTAGGGCAGAGCATCCCACGCCGCGACCCGCGCCTCGCCCGGCCGCAGTGCCTCACCCGCCGCCTCGGCCGCCGCCTCGCCCGCCGGCTCGCCCTCCGCCTCCCTGTACAACAGATCCAGTATATCCCCCCCCGCCGCCTCCGCCTGGCCCGTGGCCCGCGAGTAAAGATCGTCTTCGGTACCCTCCGGCACGTCGTCTATGAACGCCATCGAACGATACCTCTCGTCTGTAAACGGCGCGCGATGTCCTCGCAGCACACGATAGTCGCGCATCACTTGCAGGATAAACTTTAGGTTCAGGTCGCGCCACTCCGACACGTCGTGGACGTTGTACGCGTTTATGTGCGTGAACGGGGCGTCCTCTGTCGGATGAAACGATCGTATTACAAATCTACATTTTCATTTTTTAGCCAACACCGACGAAACATCGTGTCTTGCCACGTTTCTTATGTAAAAATATATTTGCCATACCAGGGTCGCCGAGGTCGTGGGGTACGCTGTCCTTAACTTTAAATTTAACGGACTTTCCATCGTACAGCGATTGCCTGTACTTTGTCGTCTCCATTTCTATTGTATCTCGATACATGTACTGTAGCACCACCTAATGAAATAAAACAAAATAAAAACATAACTGATAAAATGGAAACAAAATAATAAGTTACGAAAATAAATAAAAACAAGGGGTTAAATTAAAACAAGTTAATTATAATTAATTAGTCATAATAACAGAAAGTTAAAAAATACAAAAATTAAACACTGCGTCTCATTTCAAGTATAAATTAGTGTACATATAGATAATTTAACATCCGTGCAGCCTGACTAGGGCATGTAGATTGAAATAACAAAAGATGTCAATCACACTTTTTTTTTTATTGATTTTCTAGTATATATTAATAACAATGGCAAAGAAATATTTTTGGGAGTGTGATTGTATGCGGCCGATAATTAAGATTAGTAATTAATCAAGGCACAGAACACTATTTTAATCAAGATCAATAAAATAAGAAGCACGCCCTTAATCGAGCAGTACCAACGAAAGTAACAACTTCAAACGCCCTTGCTAAAGACCAAATGACAACATTAGATAAAGTATTAATAAATATAACTTCATCCTGTGTTACTATTAAAATGCTAATATCAATAAGAACATTGTAACCATAAAAAGGCACCATATTCGACCTGTTAGGCAGGCATTAAATGATATAGGTTTCGATAGACTTACTTGCAGATTTGGCCATAGCTGAGCTAAGGCAAAAGAAGCATAGAAATGTACGTCATACGTATTGTACATTCTATATTCATGACCCTCTAAATATCCGAATATACCGAATTCGTGTCTGCAATAATAAACATTTATTATTAGTTCAACCAAGTTCCGTTACGACTAATAAAACTTTAAAGTTAAAAGAGTATTATTAATTTATATAATAATGGGGCAATATAAATATAATTTGCGCTTTCGTGGCATATCACTTTTTAAGTAACACAAATTTTAAGTTTACATTGGACCAGAAAATTACGTTTTTCTTTTCTTAATTTTCATATTTTGTAATAAAAGTATTAGATAATACTGTTACGAAGCTTCTCGAAGTCGGCAGGCTTACGAAGTTTCTAGAAGGGTGGCCGACCGTTACGGAGAGGCAAACAATAGAGGCAATAAAAGAGAAACCCAGGTAGTAATAAAAACTACCTGGGTCACTCCAGGCCAATCTGGCCCGTATGCCTCAAGCAAAAGGGGCGAGATTAGCATAGATGAGGGCCGAAATGGGGTTGATTACCTGACCCGCTATTGTTATGTCGATTTCCGGGAATTCCTCTTGTTGTTGTTTACTCCAACGAAGGGCGTGGAAGGATCTGGAAGCCCGGAAATCGATATAAATAGCGGGCAGGGTCGGCCACAAGGCATTCGGTCTCCGGATACGAAGTGAAGAGTTCTCTCCCTACGAAGCGAATACCTGCGATCTACGAGTGTAACTGTGATTGTGAAGTGTGTGTGAAGAAAAATAAAGTCTCTGCGGAACTATTGTGGCATTTTTACGAGCCTACGGATCCTGACACGTAACAATACTATATTTAGCTTAAAATTCAAAAATTGCAAAATTAAATATTCCAAAAGATAAGATAGTTAAATCATTGGTTTTTATCACAATTTTCAAAGCACAGTTATATGTTCTTTACTTAACTAAGGGCCGGCACCTACTTCATTCGAGTTGAATAATAAAATAGAATTATATTCTTCACTAGCAAACTGCCCTCGGGGCGCGTCGGGAAAACTACGCTTTACGCAAAGAAATAGTACCCGCATTATTTTAAATTAATTTATAACTTTTTTATTTATGCAATGAAACAAACTGTATATATTCAGTGATGCTTACTGCAATACATTACTAAAAAGCAGAACGAAATCGGTAAGGCTATTTCTGAGAATAGCGCGAACAAACACACTATTGTTTTGGATTTCATTGCGTTAATAGTCCCGTATTAATCGTTTTTATCATTTATCGTTCATGTACAGAAAACGATCAGTTAGAATTTTATTATATGTATAGGTACATAGATTTATAGCCTATGTTCATCCGGTATAGTGTAAGATTAAATTGGTAAAAGAATTTTTCAAATTGGCGCCGTGATTCCGGATATCACCCTCCGAATTCACAAACTCAAAAATCGCACTCTCTCATTATAATATTGATGTTACTTCTCTAAATTGAAGTAAAATTTTATATTATTAGCATATTATTAACTTTAGTTTAATGCAAAATGCTATTTTCCATAAGATAAGGCTAACATATTTTAAAATTATATGATTCTGTTTTTACCTATGTGTGCATTTTGACTGTGTGTGTGTCTGTGGGTTTCTCCCGCTGATCTCAGAAACGGCTTAGCTGATTTTCTTCTGGTTTTCACTAATGTGTTGTAGTAAGCATCACTTAATACCGAAAGTTTGTTTCATTGCAATCTGGCTATAAATGAAAAAGTTATAAATAAATTTAAAATAATGTAGGCAACATTTCTTAGCGTTAGTCGTAGTTTTCCCAGAAGCGAAGCGACGGTAGTATGCTAGTATGTATATGTATATATGCATCATCCTCGTGAAATTTTGTTCAAACGTTGTGTAAATAGTTGTAAGTTTTCTGATGAGTGATTTTAAATGATATTAGTTATTTATGCAACTGTTGTATAATAAGCCGAGTGTGATAATAGTATCACATGAGTGTTTTAATACCTAATTATCAACAGTTGCATACAAGACTTTATCTACTCCCATGCTTTAAATCCTCTATAAGACATTCTGAAACAGTTAGTTTACTGCTAACATTAAAACATCCAATGTCCTAATGACCATAATATCATCCAAGCGGATGATATAATGTTGTACTGAATTTCATAATAACACTCATTTGTATCGTTTCGATCCCTTCTGTGCAAAGGGTTTACTCAACAGACAGCCACATTCTTACTGATTCAGAATCTTTTATAGAGGATTTAAAGCATGGGATTAGATAAAATATTTTATGATACATCTAAACCAATAAGGTAATCTATTGTGTATACGACGCTACTTGCCTGGGATCCGTTTCAGGAAATTCGTCGCTGACGTCATACCATATCGTCCCTCCATCGGCGATGAAATAAAGCTCATTCATTAAGGCACTTTTCAACCAGTTTGGTATGTTGCTGAAATGATATATTACAGGTAACCTAATAATAGTTACTGTCTTGAAATTAACGTTGCATTTTTTAATATCGATAGATGTTTTGGTTACTCGAATGTTTATAGGTATCTAATGTTTTATATTAAGCAGTGATAGCTCTCCGCACGGGAGACTCGAGTGTGAACCCTGCATATCCGTACTACAAATTGATTATCATTTGCTTCGATGAAGAAAAACATCGCGAGGAAACTTGCATATCTGTGAGTTCTCCATAATATTTAGGCCAGCGAGGCGGACGATAGCCTTAACCCGTTTCGTCGGGGGAGAATATTCGAACCCAGCAACCGACTGTTATGGATGGTAATGATAAATAATGGTGGTTTTACATCTGGCCGCATTAGGGCGGGCTAGACTACTCCGCCAATCCCACGCTGGCAGAACAGGGTGTCGTAAGAGGCGACAGCAGCCAGCCTGCTTGGTAGTATTGCTTCGCGTACGAATTATATTATTATAACTATTAGTATTATAATTATGTCATTAATATTATCTTTTTGTAAAGCCTGTCTGACTAGTTACCACCTTCCTACTTGAATCAGCGGCCAAGCGACTCGTGTGCCGGCTGGGGGCTTGAGAGCCAGTACTTTATTTTTTACTTTATTCTCATTTTCTGGTCGATAACACATCAGTGATACTTTTGATATTGCTGATTGTCCATCAGCGACGGTCACTACTTACTAACAGGTGGCTCGTCGGCTCATTTGACGGCTATTAACATAAAAGAATATATAGTTTCCATCCATTTGGACCAAAAATTTACCTATTATTTAAAATAGGTTCTTGCCACTCAGCAAGTTGCTCCTCCCAGTTGGGATAGTTCTTCAGTCCGTACGCGGCGATACTATTCGCTGCGTCATTTTCATAACCAAAATATTTCGTGTAAAATCTGTAAGCAAACAATAGAAATGTGCAATGATGTTCTCTTGTTTATTGAATGTTTAAGATTTAAGGAAATGTATTCGAATGAATCAAGAAACAAATCGGTAGAAACAAAATGCTAAATATTTTTTTTAGTATAAGCCGGCAAACAGCAGACGGAAAGTGGTCACGACCACCCACGGACATCCGCAATGCCAAGGGCATCCGTCACTAACGCGTTGTTGATCGACACGGTTATCTACTTATTAATTGGCTCTCCAACCTTGCAATCAAACACGTAATAACATTATATGGTAGTAGGTAACAACAGCGGCGACGTAAATCCAAGTTTTCTTCGTCACTTGGCTATCGTTGTGTTAGTTTGTCGTGAAATACAAAAATTTCTGATAAGCAATAATAAAATAAAAAAGAACCGTACACATTATTATATATGTTCTAGATTCCGTTTAGAACGTTTATTTTAAGATACACGATTAATTTAATTTATAGTGTTCAGTAAATATAACAAATATTTTTTTTGTATTCTTATGAACATTGTCATTAAATTTTTATCTGTATCACTGTAATGTGCTGAAATTGATAAAATCATCGTACATTTCGTAATTAATTTGCACATATTCACATGAAGATAATCAGATAAAAGTTGATAAACGAATAATAACATACATTACTTCTAATTTGCAAACTGCTAATAATTATATCAAAAGATAACAATATTAAATTAATCTTCATTATATGTCAGTTCTGTAGTTGACAAACCACGGCTCGCGAACCGCATTCGGCTCTGTCTCCTCGGCTGCGGCTCTTCTACGAAATGTTTAATGCAGGCACGGATTATTATTAATTATGTTGCCATGTAAGAGACGACTAATAATTTTTGACACGCAAGGCTATAAATAAAAGGGGCTCATTTACCATTATTCGGTCGGTCACATTACCATTACTCCGCCAACATTCTCACAGTTAACTTGAATTACATTATAAACAGTAAATCTATGTATATTACAGTAAATCATATATTCAATTTATATAGTTACATATATTAACAGTTGTACATGTGATAGTCAACCATTTAATACTTTTTAACTTTTGTTTTATTTTTATGTTTTATTATTATTATTATGTTATATAAGTATTATGTGTAATAAAGAAAAACAGAAGACGAAAACCATGTATTCAAAGTAAAGTGGCCAGAAAAATCTGTGATTATCCAAAACTTAAATGGTTTACGACCTGTTTTATTTGTCTAGAAAAAATGGCACATAACAAAAAATCTAATTTAGAAAGGCGCCGTGTGACTAATCTAAATGGTTAATATTTAGTATCAAATATCCCGTTGATGATGCAAAGTAGAAATCAGTCGAAGAACTCCAGAGGAGATAAGAAAGATCAACTTCTGTTTTAATGACTGAGTGCAATCTTCTTACAATGTATTCAATAGCAAGTTTTGTAGTTAGTCAGAAGATTGCTATGTGAGGAAAGAGTTGTTTTAAAAGTGCAGCCGAAGGGCTTTTTCCAGATTTTAAGAATAAAGCAGAAATGTAAAACAAATTCGAAAGATGCTTCATCTGCTAAAAACAGTTAAAAGATAGAACAATAAAGATAACAAACCAACAAATTGAAGATCGCAAATTAGCTTAGTTTTATCAATAGCGGTTGACGAGTTTGTATGGAAATGACACAACGCAAGTTTCTCTTTTTGGGCGATTTATCTCTACAACAGACCCTAAGACGAAGTTTTGGGATTATTGCCACTCAAAGGACAAACGCATGAATTTGATATAGCAAATGTTGTAATCGACTGTTTCGAAAATCATCAAATTTCATGAGAAAAAATTGTCTCGATTTCCACAGACAAAGCAAGAAGTATGACAGGTGCAAGAAATGGGGTTCTCTTTTATGAAAGAAAAAATTAATCACGAGATATAAGCATCTCGTGATTTTTTTTTTTTTTATTTCATTTAAATAAGGCAAAGGTAAGCCTTTGCCTCATTTATCAAACACTATGTGTGCAGACATTTACTGAATACATTTGCAAAGTTATGAAATTGGTGAATAACATTATCAACTCCACTGTAGATAAAGGCTTTAAAAAAAAAGAAAAATTAAATAATTTCTAATCGAGGTAGAGTGAACGCAAATCTCCTGCTGTACAACAAGGTTCGTTGGTTATCGAGAGGAAATGTTTTAAAACGTTTCACTTCGCTACCTACTGAATTAAACCATTTCTTTTTGAGAAGAGTGTTCACTATGGAGAAATAAAGATTGATTTTTAACACTTAGAATAATATTCCTGACTTAACTGAAAAACTAGAGTTTGATATTCTTTCCTAATTTGGGTTTACATATACATGTGGCCAATCATTTTCAAGCATCAACATTATCAAGAGTAAATTAAGAAATCGACTTATCGATGAGAACTTGGAATCGTGCCTCAAATGAAAACAACTTGACTTGTCCTTGCTTTCCAAGAAAGTGCAAAGCCAATATTCACATTAGTGGAGTGTAATGTAGTTATTTTTCAGAATACCTTTTATATTATTAAACTTAATTTTAAAATAAAAATTATCTTACCAAAGTAAAACTTAAGTTAAAAAAAAAATTCTCTTTAAATAAATTTTATTTGTGTGTTTAGCCTATATTTCGCTCTTTTGGATGACGAGGTTGCCGACTACCATAGTTAGTTAAAACGTTTCCACTTTATCTACGACAACTAATTATCATTTATAAGTTCGGAAGTACTTTTATGTAAAGATTGAACTACCCCTTTTTATGTAGATTCAAGAAATGCACAGCCCGACCACCTGCTGGTCAGTACGATATCCATAGACGTTCGAACACAATATTAATCACCAAAATGAAAAATAGGACCCGTTCACAGAATCTCCGAGACTATAACCGAAATAGGCAGAAACATTTTAAGGAACTCTTAACAGGCACCGTTCAGAAACAATTTAAGCCTGTTGCTCAATACGACTCACAACAGGAAGGAACACAAGGAAAGATGGATCGGGTTCAATGGATGGAGACTATTACTAATAAAGAAGTCTGACAAGATTATTATTACTTTGTGTTGAAAGCATTAATTTATATTACTTTGCATTGCAAATTGGTACTTATCTAAATCTTTATATGATAAACAACACTGATAAATGAAGGTATAATCACACAGCAGTATAATTTTCATTGAATTCACATTATAAAAATAAATAAATTTTTCACTTAAGCAATAACAGAAAACTTAAAGTTTAGATATACCACCGGCATTGTTTTAGAAATGGCTGTTTAGTGAATTGGTAGTTTTGTGAATTAGAACATATAAATTTATTATAATAGCTGCAGGCAGGTAGTCAAAATTCTATTTACTATCATCTTAATATTATGTCCATGTTAACATTTATTACGTATTCCTCGGGAACTGATCCATTTCCCGGGATGAAAAGAATCCTTGATAGAAGTTACTAATGATCCATATAATAAGTTACTAATCTATTTTGTGGTTTTAGTGTGATATTTGGTCAGACAAACAGAAAAATATTCCAAAAACATATAAAAACATAACGGTAATATAATCTACCTACATTAAAATTTCCAAAAATATTCTGTGTAAGGACGCGACCCCATAACAGTTTTATTATTAGTATAGATGATTGATATGTTAAATATCATAAAAAAAATTAGACATGTCCAAAAGTATTTTACGAACTGCAATGGTGTCAGGTGGCCACAGTAACATTATAACGAGATTAGCTGACCGGACAAACGTTTTGCCATATAAATTATTAATTATATATATCGCTATTTATAATAATTTTACTTAAAAAATAATATCAATCTCTTAACGCAATAGAGTGTACAATATTTTTTTGTTATCCCATATTTAGCTAACACAAACAAACTGTCTGCCCACTTGAGAGCATACCACGTATAATTGTCCGTGTGAAAAACAGGGTGTGATATGAATTAATGATAAATTTATTTGAAAATAATATTGAAATAGTAAAATGATAATTGTAAACGTCACTATTACGATTGATGCACAAACAATAATAATAATGGCCGAAAACTGTAGGTAGTGAGAAAAGAGATCTCATCCCTACTCCGTGCTGTTTACTGGGGTCAGAAGTGACACCGGTAGACGCCTGGCGGGAATAACTGATCAAGTGAAAATTAATCAGTTATCGACCTGGGTTGTAAATAATTGAATTACTAAAATCGCTATTAAGAAATAGGGGTTGATGGTAGAAGGGTGAAAATTTAGGGTTGTATTTATTTTTTAATGCCACATTTAAATAATAAAAGTAAAAAATTTTGTCCAAAAAATAAAAAAATAAAATTTGGGGTGGAGCACCCTTATTGCTTAGGGGTATAAAAAATAGATAACAACCTATTCTCAGACCTACTGAATATACATATAAAATTTCATCAAAATCGATCGAGTCGGTCAAATCGGTTTCGGAGTATGGTAACTAAAACTGTGACACGAAAATTGTATATATTAGATATTATAATTACCTTCTGTGGATTTTTTTAACTGCCTTGTATTTTATAACAGGCATGTCCCAGACAAGGCAAAACTCTGTTGAGCCACAAGCTTTGGGGTCTAACGATATAACAGAAGATAAGGCCACAGAATCGTCTGTAAAAAATAAAATGTTTCTACATGCTACAGATATTCACTTAAAAATATACTTACAACAAACTCGAAATAATTAAAACTTACATTTGTATACCTTTTTTGATTTTTCCTTACGGTTATTTTCAGACCTTTCAGACGTATACGGACTTTGTCCTTCGTCTGGCTTTAACGTCCCGTATTCCTTGAGGCAATCCCAAACATAATCTGATGTTTTCGAATTCCAATAGCAATACCCTTCATTAGTATCTTCATTATCTTTAATTTTCTTAGCTATAGTGAAAGTGCAAGGTATGTCTCCTATTGTCTGATCTAAGGATACACCACATGTGTTTGCGACGCAATACTTTTCCAACTCCACTTTACCTTAAAGGTAGAAAACAAGTCTTTCTACAATTATCATATATATCACATATTCGATTCGTTTTCGATTCAATGCTGCTAAGCTGTTCATTAGATTAATTCGAGTTAACTCAAAACCCAATCAAAACCCCTTCCACGGTTTTCAACGGTAGGTGATTCCCTATTGAACACAATAGATTTTGATCTTAAACGTGATTGTATTTGGATTTATTTTTCATTACAGAAAGCGGTTAAATTAAGCAAATTAAAAATAACAAGTCTTTAAAAAAACCCCTTCAAAGCCCTATCCCAAACAACTTGGCTTGGTTGGGGTTAACCCGATCGAAAGGCTTAACACTATACTGGCTAAGCTGGTCGAAGGTTAACCCAAACGAACGAGTAAAACTCGAACGGCTAAACCCCATCCAAAGGCTTAATCAAATGAACGGGTTTTCCGGGCCCTGTCAATTACATCAAAAGTTAAGTCTACAAGTAAGCAATAGTCACTCAACTTTATATCATACATAGGGAATCTTTTTGAAAGCTCAAATTTTAGGGAAGCTTTATTTTTCAAATCACAGGTTGTAATTATACTTACCTTTCCCTGACTTTTTCTTGTTTTGAGAAGCAAGCACTTCAGTCCAGGTAAAAGCAATACTGACATCTCGATGCTCGTTACTAACATTTTTTGCAGAGAAAACAAATACTGCACATGGAAGGCTAGAATCCTGGAAGAAAAACCATTAACATATTACACTGAATTAAGTTATACAGAGTGACCAGAAATATGTTGGCAATCTATAACCAGGAAGTAGGAAAGATAATTTGCAACCAAATTACCTCTTATGACCCCTATCCAAATATGAACCATTTTTGAGTAATTCAATATTTTAAGTTGAAGGTTGAAATATGAAAATTAAAAAGATTTGTAGTTCTGATTTAAAAATTGTTGAAAATATTTACTGTCTAATGGTTGATTATTATGTATTGCAGTGTTACTTTGTTTTTTCAATTCTCAAAATTATATATCGCACATTCTTGGAAAAAAAAACAAAATATTATTTTTTTCGAAAATGATTGATATTTGAATAGTTGTCATAAGAGGTAATTTGGTTACAAATGACCTCCCTATATTCCCCTAATGGATTGCCAAAATATTTCCAGTCAGTCTGTATATGTTGAGTTTTTGATTAGATATTGTATTGTATTTTTGTTAGCAGCCCACAAATAATTAAATGGGCCACTTGACAGGTCCCAAACATGCATGGATATCCATGACACTAACTACAGAAGCAGTACAGAATGCAGTGATCTCCAACAGGAGACATTTTTTAAAACCAAGTATACACACCTTGTAATTATGCGGTATCACAGGGGATATTTGACGACACACTAACATTATTCCATACTTGGATAAGTTATATGTGGTCCACGCACGAGGGTACAATGCTGTGTATTCACAATCAGCTCCATTTAAATTCCATTCCCAAGAAGCTGGTGCTTTTTTTGGTTTACTAAAATCCACAAACCAAATGTATACATTGGTACATTATTAGTATTGGTAGTTTATTATTGACTAATACTGTAATGAGGCCATATGTTTTTAAGTTTATATAATTGCCAACATCATAGATTTTCAGTCACAGGTACTCATGATGTTACTATGTTTCATAATTTGTGCTAAGGTCAATGATTAAATGACATGTTATCTTCCAGATAACATGTTGTGTAAACAAATTTAACTTGTATTTATGATATTTTGCCCCGCATAATGATATTGTCCACATATTAATGTATTTCATTAAGTCATATCTTTCTAAAGAGATCAAGGTTCAAATATTTTTTTACAGAACTGATAATATCTGAAAGATTCAGCCTGACCATACAAGACTAAAATTATTGTGAAGACCTCAATGTATATTATTTTAAATTAAATAAATTTTTTATGTATACTTTAAATTCATGTTACAGATTTTAATAATAAATTTTCATGTTGCTGTAAGTTGTAAAACTTTGATATGGCGCTAATTCTTTAAGAAAAAATTTATAATATCAATATATGTCAATTGTGGAACACTTAACTAAAGTACATGAATAAATTAGTGCTTTGGCAATGTTCGGATAATAAGAATACCAAAATCATGTTTCTGCCTACTTACAAGTATAATTTCAAGGAAAGAATGAATAGGCTTTAACTACATAAATATAGTTAACAATATACAAGCGGGATTGAAACACTCAGTAATATAAAATAAGAACATAATCACCTAATTACATAATACAGAAGTAATTAACACCACATTGATCAGAAAAGATTAAGTCATTAACTATTCTAGGTGTTGTACAGTATCTTCTATGGAAGTTAATATTTGTCATGAAAGCAATTATTATAATGTCTTACGTGTATGTAGATAGTACAGACTGAAAGATCGTTTTATTTTCTGCATTTCTAATATTTACAATAAACTGGCATTCTGGAACTGTGACATATTCATATATTCCTGGATACAATTGGAAACGGCAAAACTCTCCCTTAAATCCTCTGCCTATAGTTCCACCTCCAATACCACCAATAGGACAACCTACAAAAAAGGTACTCAATTACTGCTATATTGTGTTAAAAACATTGACACTTAAGAAATCAGGAATTAGGATCTAGACTAGATCTAAGTAGACTTGTAAGTAGATCATTGACCTTTCACATGTGGATTCCCAAGTTCAAGTACTATGTGCATCTGTTATTTCCCAAACATTGAGAAAACCTACCTAAATAAGAGTTCTTCATAATGTTATCAAAAGTATGTGAAACTTTCCAACCCACATTTGGGCATCACATTCAGAGAAAAAATCCAAATGCAACATTGGGTAACTATGGTAGATGATGAGCGATTTCAAAACATTACTTGCGTTATAATTATAATTTATAATTTAGTGAATATATATATATATATATATATATATACATATATATAATAACATTTAATTGCATCTGGAATTTTGTCTTACCATACATTCTGTGTGCAGAAACCATATTAATATAATCCATTATTGGACGTTTTTTTTCCATCCTTTTTCCAATATAATACATAAGATATCTGTAAATCATGATTTAATATTTTATATGTAATACTTATTGCATGAATTCAAAATATATAATGAAAACAACGTTAAATTTATAATATTTCATACCTTGCTGTAAGAGGCATAACTTCAAGAATTTGTTTCGGTCTTGGAATAATGATTTGCTTACTTTGAAGTTCAAATTCATGGTTTAATAAAAATTTTAATCCATAGTTTGGTGGTTCGTCGAGTTCGTTGTACTTGCCTCCTACAGACACCATTTTATTTAATTATATTACACTGCAAGACTTAGATGTTTTGATTAGTACTAATGGTTTTCGTCTCAACTACTTGATAAATAAAGATAAATAAAAATAAGAATTTAATAAAATAATTTTTGTTTCATGACCGCAACCACAAAAAATTAATACGGCACTGATTCCTAACTGACAGTTACTTGACACATACCTAACAGTATATACTAATGTACTCTGTGCACACACCACAGGCTAATAGGATGGTACATGATACAGAACTATCTGATCTGAGCTATCGTGTCAAAACCAAATAAGTTACATTCTAAAAATACGAGGCACATCATAGTGGCACAGTATAGCGAACTCATTTACGCAGTTGATCAATGAGGCATATCTTCATTTAGCTTTTGGATATTTAGTAATTAGTATAGTAAACATACTCATGGCACTGTATATACTATGTATGTACGCTGTATATACACGATTGTCAAAATTTTATGTTTTTTGCGTTGATTAGACGTTATTAGATTTACTGATATTTTATATAGTTTATTCTATGGCCAATCATGTTTTCTCACTACATAGCAATTTTCGTTAAGATAGACCAACCCGTTATTGAGTTATAACGGATATCTCGTTATTAGGGACATAATAAATAATAATTTTTTTCTAAATATCAAATTGATGTCAGTGATTCATTAAACGAATATGTATCATGAAATTTGACAAATTGATTGTACACACAGACAGACATATAGCATACAGTCATTTGCGTATATTTTCTTATATATATGTATATAATTGTTTGGGTTAAACAATTAATTGTAAATATATTATTATTCAAAACTTTATGTTTTTTGCCTTGATTAGACAACATTAGCTTAACTGACATTTTATATATCCTATCATGTGCTCAATCCTGTGTTCTCACTACATATCAATTTTCATTAAGATCGGTCAAGTCGATTTTGAGTTATCTCGAAACATACACGTTAATCTCTACAGATTTATATAGTAGTATCAATATAGATATAACGGGACCTACTGACAGACAAATAGACAGACCAAAATGTTGAAAAGGTCAAACTGATGTCAGTGTGTCATAAAACGAGTATTTATCATGAAATTTGACAAAAAAAATGGAATGTACATACAGAGAAATATTACTGATTTATATAGTTAGCTAGATTTGATATAGCCTATCATCTACGCAGTCATGTGTTCTCACTACATACTAATTTTCATTTATATCGGGCAAGCCGTTTTTGAATTATCTCCGGACACGAAAATCTCAACAGATTTATATAGTACCTATAGATATATATGTCGGCACTGCCCTCTTGTGTTTGTAAGCAGTACGAGGAACGGGTATACCCTCCCCCACTGCCATCCTAGACATCCTACTAAGGCGGCGAATTTCTTTTTAATGTTAATAACTGATAAACAAGCAGACGAGCCACCCAATGGTAAGTGGTCTACGTCGCCTATGGACATCAGCAAGACCAAACGTATCACCGATGCGTTTTCAGCTAGGAAATAAAAAAAGGTAAGAAAGAAAGTACTGGCTCTCAAGCCCCCAACCGGAATACAAGTCGTTTGGCGGCTTACTCAAGTAGGAGGGTGGTAAAATTTATGTTTTTAATTTCTTTTTCCTACATTCTCGTTTTCTCTAAGGATGAAGACAAATGCAACTTTAGAAAATAAGAAGTTATATTTCTCGGATACTTTGTTTCTGCTCAAGGTACACGACCCTTGGACGATCAGGTCGAGGTCATTAAAAATTATCCTGTACCAAAAACTGTTAATAGTTTACGTAGATTTTTAGGCATTTAAAACTTTTATAGACCTTTTATTCTTAACGCTGCCGTCACACATGCGCCGCTTCACGACATGCTGTTTGGACCCAAAATTAAAGGTTCACAACCGCTTACATGGTTTTGAAAAATGCAAAGATAGTACGAATTTTTGCGCACGGATAAAATACCAACCAAAAAGTGTACCAAAAACTTCCACATTAGAGCATGTACTCAAATGAAATTAGATATATTCGAAGTTGATTTTTTCATGTATTTTTCGAAATTCCCCGTTCTACAGATCCGAAATTACTCGATGCAAGCGAGCGGAGAATTTTAATAACATACATAATTATAAAGTAGTATGGGTATAATCGACTACTACATGTCACAGAAAACTGATTTCGGGCGCTTTGATTTAGTAATTTACTAGTAAGAATAGTCCGATCTATTATTGCATCGAATGCATTTAATTAGGTTACATTATTTTACGTCGAATAAGTAACTAATAAAAGTACAGCATAGTTTGTTTATGATCCGAGGTAGTTTATTACAGTTACATGACATTGCGTTGATTATTTGGTAACCGAACAGAGAAAATTTTTTGCTTGCACGGCCACACAGTCTCTATTCGTTTACAGCGATACTAGATCATTTAGTGACTATCTAGCTCTGCAAAAAGAGCTCTTGCTACGTGATCCATTCGCTTCATAAGAATCGCTTTTTAGATTTGTTCTTTAAAACCTGAGCGGTTTTAATAATGAAACTTCGTATTATTTCGATTATTAAGAAATTACTTTTCTAATATGTTATAAAAATATTAGTGTACAAAAATAAATATGAAGTTACCGAAACGTAGTGATGTACATTATAGTCACAACTATTATTCTCAATTAATTCTGAAAAACTTATATTCAGAACTACAGTTCTTCATATAGTAAATACAATTTTATCTACAGAGTTGAAGATTGATTAAAAAAGGAAAAAGGTAACTTTTTGACAGATTGTATCATATACTAATCCTTCCGGATTTATACATCGTACTAGACATGGATAACTCAGCTAAATTCCTTGGGTGAAGGCGCAGTAATATGGAACAGATCGAGTAAGTTGTAAAGTGCAGATATTACGCCATATTTTTGATGTTATAAAATTAAAAAACAAGGATATTGAAAGTAACGTTGTTTGGACAGAGAAAATATATTTTATTACTAAAATGACACAAGTCATTATCCAAATTACATGTTAGGATATTGACGAATTAACTAAAAAGTGACGCTTAAGCGCAAGTAGTACATGTATTTGCTCAGCGAGTAATAAAAGAATAAATGAGACTGATCAGTTCAGCGGTAGATCAACTTATTGATTGTATTAAATTAAGTTCATGACTGTTATGTTGCTTTGTGATTTATAACGGATAATACTATAGATTTAACCTATTTAAATGATGTTGTGGAGTCCTTTAATACATGTTGAGGAATTGAGATAACTCAGTTTGCGCAGTGTACTGAGTTGACACAAACGCACGGCCTATCGCAGTGTTACTCATCTCTAATCAGGAGTGCTGCCAATCGCGGGAAAAAACCCCGATTTGCAGGAAATTGAGGGTTAATGCGGGGAGAAGATGGAATTTGACATAAATCGGGGAACTTTATGGAATCTAGACCAATTTTTTCGATAGGCTAAAACCATTTCATGTCGAGTAATACTTACAACTAAATAATCACGTTCGAACTTGGCAGATACAGCTTGACACTACTAACATCATGTCGAATGGCAACATGCTAAAATGCCTGCTCAACTGTCATTTAAACACCATTTTATATTTTTGTTGACATGATTGTCGAGTTTTTTAAATTGATGCGTACTGTTGAAATTTTCTAGAAAGTAATTTCCTAAGTAGGTCAAAAAAATATATTCCAGTTAGTTTTTATTTAATAATTATATTCAAACTAATTTTGTATAAAACAGTGTTTTTATTCCAAAAATATCATATCGGGGAATTTGTGGGGAATGAATCAGAAGAAACGGGGAATTTCGTGGAATTGCACTGACGTGACGCGGGGAATCGAGAAATTTTTATTTGTACCACTGCTAATCAATACAACAGCAGTGCTGTCAATCGAGGGGAAAATCCCCGATTTGTGGGGAATTGAGGGTTAGCGCGGGGAGAGCATGGTGAATGACAAAAATCGGGGAATCCAAACCAGTTTTTTGGTAGGATAAATCTATTTCATGTCAGGTAATACTTACAACTAAATAATCACGTTCGGACCTGACAAATACAGCTCAACACTACTAGCATCATGTTGAATGACAACACCACTCAAATGCCTGCTCAAGTGTCATTTGAAAAAGATTTTCTACAGCATCATTAATATTTTTTTTATATTTGTCGATTTTTTAAATTGGCGTGTACGATTGAAATTTTCAATAAAGTTATTGTAAAGTGATTAAAAAGGGCAGTTATTATTAAACAAGTACTATAAAAAAAAATTAAAGTCAATTCCTACAATTATATACAAATATACAATAGGTCAACAAAGAATAATTTTATTTCAGTTACTTGTTATCGAATACATTTAAACTAATTTTGTATAAAACAGTGTTTTTATTACAAAAATATCATATCAGGGAATTTATGGGGAATTAATTAAAAGAAGCAGGGAATTTCAGGGAATTGCACTGACGTGACGCGGGGAATCGAGAATTTTTTATTGGCAGCACTGTACAACATACAGAAACAATACGCAATAAGAAACACTGAAATACTAAAAGTGAAGTGGAAATTACAGGAAATGTAATGCTGTACATTTAATTTAAAGTTATATTGAGACCGTAGTATTGTGAGATTTTCTTTATTGAACTGTTATCATGTTCTTAAGTTCTTTACACAAATGATTGTGATAATGCAAGCGAAATGACCACATTCATGTAAAAATTTAATAATTTTATAAAAAAAAAATGGAAATACCAGTCCAAATAGCCATACGGCTTAAACCACCGAGTATTGAAGATTCACTACAATGTATATTTAGCAATCCAATAACTCAAATAGTTATTACTGAAAGTGGCCAGACATTCCATGTAAACAGAGCATTGCCTGTCGATTGTACTCAAGCACATCTTTTCAATTCGTTCATGATACCACAGATTAATTGTTTTTTGGATGGATGTGATACTTCAGTTGTTGTTTTCGGGCAACAGAAGTCTGGGAAAACGTACACACTCTTTGGAGCAGGTATAAACATCAATTCTTTTGATTTAATCGAAATTTTAAATCATAATTGTAACTTAAACGACTTTTTTTTTAGGATTCGAATGCATACACAGTGAGTCTGATCAAGGTATTGTTCCAAGATTTGTTACAGAAATATTTCATAGACTTGGTCAAATGCCAGAAAGAGAATTTATATTGCACTTAACATGGATGCAAGTTGTTAACAATAGCATATTTGATGTTCTTGGAGGAGGTTTAGTAAGATGCTGTAATATTGAGGAAGCTTTCCAGTACCTACAGTTAGGATGGCGACAAAGATGCACAGGCAATAATCATACTGTTTTCACAGTGAGCATGGAACAGAAATGGGTAGGAACTAATGGAGTACTTAATCACAGAATGTCTACTGCAAGCTTTTGTGACCTTGCAGCCTATCCTGAACCTGGCCTTTTTGCACTTGAAAATATCATAAAAGAACTTATAGCAGGTAATCCACCAAAGCAAATAAATTATGACCAATGCATTCTTACTGCTATGTTACGTGATTCCTTCGGAGGACGAGCATTCACTTGGGTAATAGGCTGCACAAGTACAGAACCTGATGATTATCAAGATACATTGAAGATACTTAATTTATGTTTGTGTTGCCGGGGAATAAAAAATTTTGTTACTGTGAACCTTTTTGCAGACAATAACACTCCTGTATACACTGATAAAGGGGTGATGCCAATAGACAATGCATTTAATTTACAGTTTGCTACCTCACAGTGGGTGAAATTGGTGTCAAATGCTGAAGGGCTTTTCAATAGAATACTTCAGTCTAAATCATTATCAGAAGCTGATATGAACCAAGTTAGTGAGTGGTTGTTTTTAAAGGCAGAGTGTGATGAATGTTTAAATAGTGATATGACTGCTGATAATAAAGATGTAAATACTAAACAGGGTTTACCAAGAATAGCAGAAGACACTGAACCCAGTGAGCCTAGTGAGTCTGATGTTGAATCAGATTCTGATGATAGTGACTCAGAGACATTGTTCCAGGACAAGCTTGAAAAGTTTATGGAGTATTTTAGGGAAAAGAATGACCAACTATTTGTAGAGAGATGCGAAGAATATCTTAATCATGTAGATTCGGATGATATTACAATATCTGAAACAAGTGGATCTCAGTCGCTGCCTATTATGACTTCACATTCAAATTCTGGTAGAAGAAAAACAATTCATCCAGGCGAAAGTTTATCAGGAGCACAATTGGAACTTTTACGCAAAGTAGCTGCTAAAGCAGTTTCACCTGAGTCTCAAAAGATTTTGATAGAATCTCATAAGAAAGATGTTGATCCAGAGCCTAAATTGATAGAGAGGGAATTATTAAAAATGATTGATTCACCAAAAACTACAGAAATATGTAAAAAGTATAAAATGACTAAAGAAAAATACACACAAAAGCAAGTTCTAGCTAGAAAATTATCAAAAGAAATAACAAGTAGTCAGTCTCAACTAAAAGAGCTGATTAATTTGTGCATTGCGAAACAAAGACTGATAGATGATCTCTCAAGAACAATGTATTATAGTACTCACAATAAAGTTTACTCAGAAAAATTAGATTCTAGTCTTGATGATCAAGATACTATGAAAGAGATAAAAAGACATGAAACAAATTTAAAAACATACAAAAAACAAATTGACCAAATAAAAAGACAAATAAAAAAAGACGAAAAGCGTAAAAACACATTAGACATAGAACTTCTTAAGGACAAACTTAAATTAGATGAACTTTCAGAGTCTTCAGTTGATATAAAAGATCGCAAATCGAATACATTAAAGCATTTTACTCATAGAATAACTCAACTTGACAGTATATTAAAGGAGAAGACTAATGACTTGGCAAATTTAGAGTTGTCAAAGGAAAAAGAGCTTATGCTCAGAAAAGAGATTAAGAATTTAAGAAAAACAAGAGAGTGTTTGCATGAACAACGCTGCAGTTTGGGTCACAAAAGGAAAATATACAAATCATTATCAGATTCTGAAGTAAGTTATTAAGTATTGAGTAGTGCAATTTTTATTTAAAGTTTAAACACATCTCCATATATGTCTTGTAATATAATTTTCACATTTTATGTATACAAGTTTTTAACTGTTACTCATATGAGACTATTGTTTTGATAGACTGTAGGATATCTCATGAGGGACCCGGTTACAATCGATTTTTAACATAAATGGCAGATAAACAAGCCACCTGATAGTGAGTGGTCATATTCGCCCATTGACATTAGTAATACCAAAGGCACCACGAAAAAAAAAAGAAAAAAGTACTGGCTCTCAAGCCCCCAGTCAGAATACCATGAGTCGCTTGGCGGCTGACTCAAGCAGGAGGGTGATAGCTAAACAGACTGGCTTGACGGAAAGATAGTAATAATAAATTAATGACTTAATAATAATATTAATAATGTAATCCTTACACGAAATCCTACCACCAAGCAGGCCGGCTTCTGTCGCTTCTTACAACACCCTGTTCTGCCAACAGGAAATGGCGGTCAGTCTTCTAGGCTGCCCCAATAATTGTCTGATTCTAGTCTGGTCTTGTTGATTTCATCATGTTTTGATTTTTCAATAGAAAGATGTTATGATAGCCATGATTAAACCAAGTTTAAGGGATCACATAACATATGAACCATTGTCTCAAATAAATAAATATATTGTGTAATTATGACTTTAATCAAACAAATTATTTGGTACTCACGGAATCACTAACAGATGCAGCATCAATTAAGTATTACATAAAATCCTGTAAGTCGAATAATATATACAATAAAATTGTATTGACACAGGAACGAAAACTACTTGAATGTGAAGAAGCAATAGAGGCAATAGATACAGCAATAGAGTATAAGAATAATTTAATTTGTGGCAAGTCACCCTCGGCATCTCTGTCTGATTCTGCTGATAATAAGGATACAAGAAGCAGAGGCGAACAAATGCTGATGGCTAGACTGGATAAGCTCTCACATGATGAAATGAAGACATTGTTATATAGGTATTTTCAGAAGGTATGTTTTCAGGGATATTTAAAGCTAATAAATTAGACAATTAAAGCTTTATTTTTAGTTTTCTGAAAAGGAACTACCACAGAGTGTGTAAGGTATGAATGTGTGAATTATTATCCTATACTTCAAATATGTATGTTCAAATATCACTTTAAACTATAGTCCGCGGCACGAGAAGCTTTACATTATGTAAACAAAAATCTTATATTGCGTTATTTAGCGACAATTAGGAATTAACAAAATCCAGTATATTTAAAGTAATATATGGTAAATAAGATTTACCATATTATAATATAACAAACGAAATATTTTAATTAGTCGGAGATTATACTTTAGTGATATAAAACGCTGCCGCTCAATGTTTTGTGACAGAAAAGCGTCCGATTCCTGAAATGTTATACATTTGGCTTGCCATTTTGAAGCGCTATTATGATAGATAGCATCATAGACAGATTGATGATACAAGTATCTGTTTCCGAAACAGAATATGTGTTAGGTATAAGTTTCTTATTGCAACAATGTGGGTCGTACGATGATAATATGAGTGAAAATAATATAATCAATCACAGATTACACCCGGACGAAATGAGGGACAATAAAATAATCTGAAACATTTCTTAAAAATATGTAATTAAATAATAGTTATTTATGCAACTGTTGTATAATAAGGGGTATTAAAACACAGATGTAATAATAGTATCACATGAGTGTTTTAATACCTAATTATCAACAGTTGCATACAAGACTTTATCTACACCCATGATATATATGAATCAAAACAAATCAATAAAAATATCGAAGAAAAATGGCGGGGATTCGAATAACTTGCTTTTTTTTATGGCGCACGGCGTTCTAGTAGTTCTTTTTTAAAATTCATACATGTGTTCTTTTTTTGAAATTCATACAGATACCACACATCGAGCACTAAGAATGTGGCTGTCTGTTGAGTAAACCCTTTGCACAGAGGGGATTGAAAAAAAACAAATGAGTGTTATTATGAAATTCAGTACAACATTATTATATCATCCGTTTGGATGATATTATGATTATTAGGACATTGGGTGTTTTAATGTTGGCAGTAAGCTAACTGTTTCAAAATCTTTTGTAGAGGATTTAAAGCATGGGAGTAGATAAATATTGTTATATCTCGGTATGCTATTACATTATTACGTTACAATATTCAACTTCTAACTTGGTCGGTGTCGCTATCCACTTATCATTATGTGGCCCGTCTTCTTTTTTCTGATTATCATTATCAACAGCTGTATGGCTAACGTAACTTTGTGTAGGTGGTGGACTTGCGCGGCGCATGTGCAGCTCTGGAAGCAGGCGCGGCTGCGGCGGCGGAGGAGGCAGCGGCGTGGCGCGCTCGGGCCGCCGCCGCCTGGCGCCATGCACAACGATCCCGCCCCTTCACGCACAATAGGTTTGTAGATTACACCTTAATAGGTACCTATTATCTGTATACAAATATGAAGTATTCAATTTATGACGGTGCAAAATTAAAGTCACGACCACCATTTACATGTCATAGACACCATTTTTTCCACTAACGTGGACTCCTTGCAGTTCCTCGTCGACCCCTGGGGGTCGATATAGAGCACTTTGGGTATCACGAATCTAGTTATGTTCATGTACACGACGAAAGATCTTGACGCTTCATGTTCCGAGGTGTTTCACCGCCAGGACTATTCTAGAAACTTCACCACTAGATACTTGCTTGAAGATGCAATACTATATTAAGGACCCATGTGATTTCCTGTTTTTGTTCTTTTTGAAAATCAAAGTGCTAGTTCAAAACTTTAGCGTATTTGTTTATTTACGATATGGTTAAAAATGCGTTACAGGTGCCTAGACGGTGGCAACGGGGACAGAGTTCTCCCTTTGGGTATGACCACTGATTCTGAGACTTCGGACGATGCCATGAGACTGGTCGACCGTATGAGGCAGCTCGCCAGATGTCCACCGGTAAATAAATTTAAGATAATATCTTCTAGAACTTATTTTACAATAAATAATATTAATAAATCGTGACATATTCACTACCCCGCATTAGGGTTTCCTGTCTTGCGGGTGGCAAGGTCTCGGACATAAATATGACTTTACACTTATGACTCAAGAACAGACATTTATCTGTCACGTAACTGTCTGCCCCGAGTGGGAATCGAATTCAAGTCCTTTCGCTCGGCTGGCAGGGTTACTATCATATCATATCATCTAGGTAGTCAAATGATACAAAATACCTAAAGTATAGTATGATTGATAAATACACATCATTAGAAAAGATTTTTCACCTGTAATTTTTATCAACACATGCTATGAGCCTGTTAATTTTGTAAATGCGAAGTACTTTTCTCCTGTTATTCGACATCTATGCTAATAATATAACGCGGCCAAATCTGTGCATCGCAGTTTTTGAAAATTTAAATAGTAGTACACTTTGTTATCGATTTAGAGGCTCAAACATACTTTGTTGGATTTTTTTTTCCGTCTGTCTGATTACGTGTAACACAAAAAACATTGATTGGATTAAGATGATCCTTTGTATCTTCGGAACTCGTGGTATGAATCAAAATAGAAATGGATCTGTTCCAGCGGACTTTCCAAAGTGAAGCGTAGGCAGTTGCTAGTCATTGATAAATTCACTAAAGTAGACACACACCTAACTTGATAATTTTTTTAGGTGCCAGTTATTCCAAGTCAAAATTTAAGGCAATTGATGCCGGCGACCAACATGCCTGCAGCTAAAGTGACCAAGGAGAAGAACAAATTAGTTATTGTACAGCAAAACAAGAGAAATTGATATTTAATTATATTTGTGCCCTTATTGCGTGTTTTTTAATATTCATTATTTATTGAGATTTTTTTAATTAATCTAAAAATAATTATGTAAAACTATGTGATCAACTTTCAAAGTATCAATCATACTAAAACTCAACCATGATTAAATACTTGTAAAATCATTTCAATGTGCAATAGTTGACTGTTAGTGAAATGTTCAATATAAATTAAAAATAAAATACTTCGAAGTACATGCATACAACATTATTACGAATGCAATACAACAGTTTGTAAAGTATAGTAAAGTCTAGTGTGAAATAAAATATATATGTGGGGCGCACTAAAAGTTTCCGGATTCAATAATAAAAAAATACTATTAATGGTCAAAAATTAATTTATTGTTTCTCAAAATATTCTCCCTTTGTGTCCATGCACTTTTTCATACGATTGAACCAATTTTGAAAACATTTGTACCACTCCTCTCCTCCGTGGTGACGTCAGATACATGTTTTTCATACTCTTCAGGTGATGAAAAACGTTGATCGCGTAATTGTTTCTTGATTTTTGGGAACAGAAAAAACTCAGGACTGTATGTTGGATAGGTCTTAGATAAGTTGTACGTTTTTCGTCTTCAAAAACTCATTTGTCTGTCTGGCCGTGTGGGAACTTACATTATCGTGGTGCAAGATGATACGGCGCTTACTGTTATATTCACGGAGTTTGTTCCAGTCACTATTCACGGTATGACGATTTTCTAAAGCACAGTTGCCACGTGTCACTTGTATTCTATGGCTAATGAGTTCCATTTTTAAATGTAGTAATAACTTTTTAAATATAGTTTATGTAAGTGGCCAATTTCGGAAATTTTTAGTGTGACCTATGTATTATGTATATCAGAACAAAATTAATAAAATATTATAATTCGATCCTGTAGGCTGAATTGTATAACTATGAATATTTGATCCATAACCTTGTTGCATGCTATGAGATGACAATTTTATAGTTCCTAGTAAATAATTCTAGAAATATCATTAGGGCCGATTTCAGTAGTCACTTAAAAAGTTACTTAATTTTATATTTTCTAGTATAGATAATAAAATTAAAACATGAAGATTGAGTAACCTAAAATTACTAATAATATACGAAAAGAAACTTTGTAAATTTGTTCATTTAGCTTTTACTGTAGCTATGGGAAAGATATTGGTTTAAGCAAATGTTTAGGTTACAAGTAGACCCGTTATTTTCACTATAGCTTACAATAATTTTGTCAAACCTTGAAATTCATTGATTTAAACCTAATTTGAGAGGAAAGTAACAATATGTTTTTGTCTACAAATTAAAATGCACAATATCATTAATTTTTGAATTAAACAGGGACTTTTGTGTCTGAATTGAATTGAATTTTCGCTAACTCAAAATTACGAGTGCCGCTCTATGGCGGTAAAGTTTTGATCAAATTAAAGGGATTATTCTGAATCATAAATAGACGACGCATTGAATTGATTATTATAAAATTCAGTAAGTATATCTTTCAAAAAAGACCTTATGATCCTTATAGCTTTTAAGAGATCTTACGCTCGGCCAAAGACAATAATAAGTGTCAGTTGTTTAAACGAAAGACGTCACAGTTGCATGAATATTGATTCAGATAGTATTTGGAAAAGTTATTTGAAAAGTATATTTGATTATGTTAGATATTTGATATATCGCACACCCATTACTACACTGAATTATGTCTAAAAATCACTTTTTTCAGTATGGACGAAAAACTGTTATCTCATGTAATACCAATGCTATTGCGAATGTCTTGAGTGTTACATGTTAAGAATTTAATACGTATAGTCATTGAATTTTTCAGTTGACTTAAAACCTGATGATAAAGTAAAAAAAATAGATTTTTTGACTTAATTTAGTGTTGTGGATTGGCTGATTGAAAAAAAAAAGATCATTCCAAATTATGTCTCTTTTCTTGAATATTTACGAAATAACACACTGTTATTCTATCATATTCTATATGAGGTTCATTATTAAATAAAGACTCAATTATTTATTTTTATGAATAGACTATTAAAAATCGAATAAAACCAGGAATTTTGCTAAAATCAGAAGTATATTCTTAATATAATGTAGTATTTGTCTTCGAGTTATGTTGACAAAATATATAAATCACAAAAAAAAATACATAAAAAAAATACTTCAGAAATCTTCTGGTAACAAAAGAAATTATGGCACATCAAAAAACTAAAATAATTATTATAAAAACTAAAGTTTTAACTTAAGACTTAGTTAACCAGTTTTAACTTACGATAAATGCGATATTATTTCGCATAAAAACTTTAAAAACAAATGATCAATTTACATAAAAAGGTAGAAATACTGAAACATGAAACACTGTTAAAGCATATACTATATTAAAATTGGAATCTTATCTATTCTTTGTTTTCTTACTATAACCAGTCTTTAAAAGGAACAAGTCTTATTATATATAAACGACAATGTCTTACAATAAATATCACAAATTTTATTTATACTTTAATTATTTAGCTAGCTACTTTCATAATTATTATATTAAAATAATGCAGAATTATACTTATACTAAAAAAACTTTCGTAACAAATGACAGGAACTCAATGTTTATATTTCAATCAGTACCTATTCTAATCTTAATGCAGTCTTATAATAGGAATTAACATAATTAGTAGGAATAATATTTTTTTCGATCAAGTCCTTAATATCTTTTATTTTCTTTTCAGCTAGACCTTGCCTTTCTTTAAATGCTTTAAGTAGTAGCGGAGAAAAGTCTTGATGATTGAAGCGCCTTGTACGATTTCGAACATAGACTTTCTTAAATTCAGTCTGTTCGAACGATGTTTTATAGAAGAAAGCCAGGGGATGTTTCTTTTCTACGCGAAGTTGTTTAATATCATGCCATTTTAGTTGTTCATTGTTCTCATCTACGTTGAAGTAATTTCCCCAAGATTCTTGCAGGATTTTAAGTTCGTAAAAATCGTCGTATGTAAGCTCATTTAGAACATACGGCTTTGCTGTTTTTTTAGCAGCTCGAATTAAAGTAGCATATTGCTGTGGGCAATAAATTGGGCCAGATTTTAAAAATCTTTTTACTTGTTTCTCAATTACACTGTGGACATTATCTCCTTCGTTTTGAGAATGTCCACGAATCAAAAATTTATGAGTAATGGAATTAACTCTTAGTTTATTAACAGCATAAGCATAAATCGACAATAAATACTTATTTTTTTGTTGTCCACAACAATTATCGCTATAAAATATAATATCAACGTCACTATCAGGAACACTCTTTTCAAGTACCATCTCAATGTATTTAAGGACACAGCTTCCTATCTCAACTGCGCCACGCTTGGCTTCTGTTTCGTCCCAGAAAAAACAGACAACATCTTTTGCGGCTAAATCACTTACTGTAAAGTTAAAACAATTAATTCTAGATTTATAGAAAAAAAGAGAAACTTGGCCTTTAGTAACTTGCATCACAGCCTGCAGGTCGTATACTGCTACGATGACATATTTCCTGCTTTTATCAATATCCTTTTCCAGTCTGGACAGATTTTTTTCTTTGAGGTGATTATTATAATCGTCACAAAGTTTTGCCTTACCTTCATCATCGGCATTTTTATAACTTTCACATAGGTCACATAAGTTCTTCTTGGCAATGTAGAAAGCAATGTTTAACTCCTCATTAAATATCCTACTAAAAGTTGAAACTGTAGCAGGTGGTAAATTATTTTGTTCGCGAAGGGCTTTATAATCTCGATATAAGTCTGCCAAACATTTATCACTTGAAATAAATTCCCTTGTGGTTTGAGCTCTTAAATAATGGGACTCTGTTCTTGGAATACAATTTATGAAATTTATCACACTATTTTTTATTTCAGGGTCAATTTTGCGTTGTTTACCATGCTTTCCACGTGCATCACCTTCTATAACACCACTTTCTGCTTTCTTCAAAAGGGCCGTCTTAATATATCTATCACAAATTATCAAGGTAGCCTTAAAAAACTGTTTGCATACCCTTATTCTATTATTACCTCTTTCAAAATAATAAGCCGAATTGAAAGCCCTCAATTTTTGTGAAGTAATGTATCTATATTTCGGTTTGATTTCATTTGTATGCCTTAATATGTATTCTCTTTGCCTCTGCAAATTACCCAGCTTCCAATAGTTATCGAAAATCTCTTCTCTTGTCTTCTCGTCTATATTATATTTACATTTCAGACGGCATTTGTCTCCACAAGGTGGTTGAATTTGACGCGCAGCTACAAGTTTTGTAGGTGTTTTCGAAGAAACAGGCTTTTCCTGTATTCCGTAGTGTCTTAGCGATCTGGGATTTCCAGCTATCAGGGTTTCGTTTTCTCTTTTTACTGAACCTGGGCTCGCTCGCTGATGGACCAGTGTTAGAATTAGAAGACGTCATAGGTGCGTATGTTGGAGACACATTGGCTGAGCTGCTCGAGCTTGACGATGAGGAGCTGGAGTCTGAGCTGCTAGAGGAGGAAGAAGTAGATACTCTTCTCGGGATTACAGGAGGCTGAGATTTTTTTTTAGAAGGTACTGAAAAGGAAGGATCTGCGTCCGAATCATCAATGAAATCTTCTTCATCGCTCGGTTCGGATACAACAGGCAAGGTTACCTCATTGTTTGATACTTCAAAGACCGACGCTGCCACAGATGCTGATGTTTGTTCGATTAACTCTTCATTTTCTACTGTATTTTCAACATCATTTTCCATATTATTATGGTCAGACGGTCAGAAGATCTGGTATCTTCTGAGGTTGCTCCGATCGCCTTTTGAAGCAACAGGAGACCACGACCCCTCAACATCTGTTAAAAAACAAGACCATATTAAAGTCACCCAACATTAGTGAATTATTTAAAAAAAAAATATAAAAATCTTCTTTTCTATAAGAAAAATGTGGATTTCAAAGAAATTTATTTTAATTTATAACATAAGTAACATTTCTAAATATAAGAAAATTAAATACTACGGCTTTAAAACACAATTAGCACATAATTTATATTTACCGTCAACAGTGCTTCATTTCAAAATTTTCATCTTTTTCGACGGACACTGAACTATTTTGGAATAATACAAAAAATGTAACTTACCTTGCCAACAGTAGTGCACTATTTTGAAATAGTATCAAACAAATTGTTGATGCACAGTCACCAACACCGTTTAAATCTAAATAACTCAAAGTAATTTCCGTACTACGTTCAACAACACCTGATTATAATGAAATAATACACTGTAACGCAAACAATCTGCATGGTGCTACCACAGCGGACAAGTTGCAACTCGTATTAGTTTTATGTTTGCGGTATGCCCTTACCAGCGTGTCGGCACCAACAAAGAGTTAGCGCGCCGCCTTTCGGAAAGTTTTGTGAATAGAAATACGCCGGTCTTAGCAGCAGATGCGGCTAATTTTTGCCTATTTAATCACATAAAAAAGTCAATTTTGGGGATTTTTCGAAATAATACAGTGTAGTAATGGGTGTGCGATATATTATGTTGTAAAATAAAAGGTCTTAGATAATTAAAAAATACTACAACAATATAGATCTGCACTTTATTGCACTGACGTTAGATCGCTCTTCCATTCAACTATTTGATTGTATGACTCACCTAAAAAAATTATTGTATTTATTATTGTTAATTGATTTTATGTGATCTACAAAAATATCCACTTTCGAAATAATTTGCCCTAGTAATTTTGTTTGCTGCTAATTAATAAAAATGAATCTAATTAATGTAATTTTAATATTTTTTATTATTAGTTATGTCATAGTATTAAAAACAACCTTTAAATTAAATAAATAGAACTTTATTGTTAATATTTTTACAATGCTATTTATTTATTATTTCCTCTCACATTGATATCATGAAATACAGTATACAAGTTATTCTTAGTAACTTTGGAACATGATTTGATGTTATTCACTCTCATGGTAACATTAATGTAGTATAATGCAATTATTTTTAATCTGCTGAGATAAGAAAATACATTCCAGCTCAATTTGTAATTATAAACTATTTTGATAGTCTAGTTAACATGTACTATAACACGCATCTTAATATTATTCGATATGTCCGGTGTATTACAAAATAATTGTAGTTCATTATTATTTAATTATAATCTGGTCTACTTGAAATTCCATGGAATACATAATACACCTTCAGAAAGCACCGAATAATAGTGTGTTACATAGAGTATATTTCCTCGCAATTTCTGAAAAAATAAATTGACAATCTAAATTTCAATATAAATGCAAATTTCGTGTAATAATTTAACATGAATTAATCATAATTACCGTATTTAATTTATCAACTCTAGTAAGAAGCCTTTCACAGCAGGAGATCATTAAGCCTGGAGTTATGCTATCGTCCTTATGTAATTCCAATAGACCAAAGCGTTCTTTAACTTCTGAATAAAGGGCTCTTTCTACATGTTTGTTTCTGAAAGATGAAATAATAGAATTAAAACTACGTGTTAAAAGGAGTTTCATCAATGTGACTAAGATCAGACTAGGGATGTATGGGTATGAAATTTCGGATCTGGGTATGGATACGGATATATGAATAATATTTTATCGATTTCGGTTACGGTTACGGATATGAATTTCGGATTATCCGATTGTTTCGGATAATTTCGGTTACGGACATTAGATGATTTGCAACTTATATAACTTATGAAAAATAATATAATGTATTAACAAAGTTTGATTATATTTCTAGGTTTTATGTGACATTATAATCACAAAAAAAATTGCCTAAAAATGAAATAATAAAAAGTCTAAAATGAGAACGACTTGGCTCGTGTATCGTATCGGCGGGCGAAAACCTATCATAACGTGTTTTATGTAGACTCTGCTCCAATCTGAAATTATCCAAAACATTTTTATCGGATACGGTTACGTTTTCGGATATATTTTTATTTTGGATATTTGTTAGTTTTGGTTACGGTTACGGAGCTCCATAACATCCCTGGATAAGACTCAACATACGCATAGCAATAACTTGGAATTTTTAGATCACAGTAAACTTAAGTCGCACTTTGAACACTACTTAAAGGCTTATTATTTGGTAAAACTTAAATATTTATTGTTTTAATAAAGAAACTGATATTATTACTATTCAAACCTGCGCCTCTTTAATGACACATACACATGTTTAAAATTTTAAATGTAAGTAAGTCCTTAAATAATATCTAAGCCAGGGATTCCCAAACTAATTTGGGCAAGAAGCCCCTTTTCCAGAATTATGTGATACCTTAAACCTAAACCCACCAAAATTAAGTGACGCCAGACCAAATTACTTTAAAAATCCACCACCAGTGATACCAGACCAAATTACTTTCAAAATCCACTACCATCCAATAATTTTATAAAAGCCTAAAAAAAACACGTAACATTACTAGGGGTAGATTTTTTTTAATGTAAAAGACGGGCAAACAGGCATACGGTCCACCTGGTGGTAAGTGGTCACCGTCGCCTATGGACACGTGCAGTGTCCAAGGAGCTACAAATGCGTTGCCGCCCTTGAAGGCGATAGACACTCTTTTTGAAGAACCCCATATCATAACGCAAAGGGAAATGCCTCTGGTGGAAGGTTGTTCCAAAGCTCGCAGGTTCGTGGTAGAAAGGAGCGAGAGAAACGAGCGGTAGACGACTGCCACGAATCGAGGTGATGCGGGTCGAACCGCAACCTTTTGCGGGTGGTGCCATATTTAGTACATCCAGTTTTTTGGAGGTGACTTTAGCCTTCTTCTCTATATGACCCGGTACCGCACTTCGTTCGAAATGTCGACTCCCAAGATTCCAATACTTTTACTGATGGTGAGAGGCGTGTTTTGAAGTTTCGGCGCCAAGACAAATGGGGTTCTTTTTGCAGAGAACGCACAGTGTTTGAGGGATTTAATAGGACTAGATTTCGTCAACCACAGTCCGAGACCTGCTCAAGAGAGAGCTCGGTTTCGGACACAAGTCTGGTTCTATTCTCCTTAAGGAGGGACGGAGAGGAATTTGCGCGGTCCCAGTAATGTGCATCACCCGTACTGTCAGTGTATGCTGGGGATATAGAAGCAGATATATATATCATTGATATGCAGAATGAACAGCGTGGGAGAAAGCACCGAACCTTGGGGAATGCCAGCATTAATAAATTTAGTGTCAGAGCGTTGACCTTCGATAACGACCGAGATAGAAAGTTCGGACAAAAAACTGGCTGTCCACCTACACAACCTCTCGGGCAGGCCGTATGATGGTAGCTTCGATAGAAGTGCTCTGTGCCAGACCCGATCAAACGCCTTTGCGATGTCTGGGCTTACAACCAGCGCCTCTCCACGACTCTCAATGGTATGAGCCCAGTTATGGGTAAAATATACCAAGAGGTCACCAGCTGATTGACCATGACGGAAGCCATACTGCCTTTCGCAGATCAACTGGTGTTCCACCTGGTATTCGAGGAGCTGTGTGTTTATAAAACGTTTCATTATTTTGGAGAGAAGGGAGGTTATTGCGATGGGTCTGCACTGTCACCTTTATTGGGAATTGGGTGAATGAAAACAATCTTCCACGAAGACAGCACATTACCTACACTGTAGAATAAGGAGAATAGACGCGTCAACGGCGGAGTGAGTGTACATCTTTAACACCGTTGCGGGAATTCCGTCTGGGTCACTCGAGTTCTTGACGTCGAGAGGCAAAAGAGCTCGTTTTTAGACCTCGTCGACCCCAAAATCAGTTTTCGTTCATGTCGAAGTCGTTTATGCCCCTAGGAAACCGATTTCGACCCCCAGGGGTCGATATCGACCACTTTGGGAATCCCTGATCCAAACTAACAGCATACATACATGCTATACATTTTAATAATATGGCAATCGTTAATAGCAAGCCAGGATGCTTTAAAGATGTTTAATCTATGACTGGAAAGTCTAAATTAGTTGTGTTAGTTTACTTTTGGTTAGTAGGTATATCTAAAGTTTTTAAAAATAATATTTCACATAGAAAAATTGTACTTACATACTATATTCTGTCAACAATAACGTAGCTTCATCAAGGTGGTTCGTAATGTATGCAATAAGTTCATCAGCTGGACAAGAAGATGGAGTAATAAATTGCCCAGTGGGTGACAACATTAAAGGACCAGCTTCCCTAGAAGATTAAGATTACTAATATTTCTCGTTCTTGAAGTTTGTCTTATTTAGGGTGCAGTTGTTTGTGATTGCTAAACAAGCAATTATTGCAAAGTAGCTATGATAAATCTAATAGGTGACACTGCTGTCAAGTAATTATAATTACAAAACAATTAGCAAACAAGCTAAGATTTTTACATAATACTCTGTGAAAACTAAAACACTCACGGTTCAACAACAATTTCATATTTCCTAAGAGACTCTGGCACTGATGCGGAAATCTTTTTCCCACGCCCATAAAAATCTCCTATAGAAGTAATGAGTTGTCTAAGATGACTGCAATACTGAGCTGCAGAAACTTTTGGCATGAATTTCCTATAAACACACACAATGTTACATTGAAAGCATTAATGAAATAATTTAATGAAATTAAAAGTAATTCTGCAACCTTCTGCGTATGTGTATACCCCTTAATATACTCGATAACGCTTTTTCATACTGAGGTATTTCTGTTAAGGCACTGTCTTCTTGATTCACTTTCTTTATCAACTGAAATATTTAAATCAAAATAATTGGTTTAGTTTAATATCAATTTTGGACAATTAGACAAGTAACACACATGTACTTATTTAGAACCACAATCAGTAAAGCTTAATACACACCTAAAAAAGAATATTATGCTCACCGATAACCACTCATGCCTGACATCAATGATATTGAGAAATACATCACCATCTAGACTTACACCTGTAAATTGACCTAATGCTATTGTCCGGCCTGGAATTAAAGAAAATAAATCATTTGTTTAATGCATATCATTTGTTTTAATAATTCGTAACCCGCGTGTTAAATTTCCCGTCGATTCGGGAAGTAATTATTATTTTTTCAAACACATGCATTTTATAAATATTTCACATTTACCCCTTACACACCTAAACCCTTTGTAATGATTTTATCTATAGGGTTAAAACAGGATAAAAATTTTGCTTATATTTATTTGCTTTTGCATATTGCTTATATTTATAATTTACTTAAAAAGACTATCACATTCGTTCAAACCTTTACCTTGTATGTTATTAAGTCAATCATCATTTGCTTTGGTGAAGGAAAGACAGCATGTCAACATACATAAGTACAGTTCTCCATGTTTGTGTGGGTGAGTAAAATCTGCCATGAATTTCTCTCATGGCTAATCTGATAGGAGGCCAGAAAAGTATTGGTACAATTATAAATTGTAATGAATAATGATAGACATGATTGATAATTTCTGTTGAAGATAGAAAAACATAAAATGATTTATATTCATTGATTATACCAGGGAGCCTGATTGGTTTCCAACCTATGCAACACCTTATTCATAATCAACAGGCAATACACAAGTACAAATCAGTGAGTACAGCAGTTTTATTACTTTTATGATGCTAGTTAAAATATTAAATTATATAACAAACTTCAACTCATCGGCTTGCCTTTTAAATTCTCCATATGCTGTGGATGCTGAGAAGCCATCGAAGCAAGGCTCTGTAGTGCTCCTCTTATGTGGCTTATGTTCCAGCCACTGTCATATTTAACCTAAAATATAGGATTTATGCTCACTTAAGAAAGCTATAATTAAACTAAAAATAAAAGCTACAACTGCCATTTTTAAAGTATTTTTAAAGATTAAATCTTATTGATCACTAACACTAGAAAGACAACAACAACCATATACAGCTAGTTTTTGTAATTGCTATTCCAGACTGCTGGTTAAAATGTTATCATTGCTACCTGTGAAATTGATTTATAGCTTTGAGGATCTACAGGTTACCAAAGATAAGTAAGGATAAATAAACACATATAACAAAGAAAAGGATCATCAACCACCAACAATGGGGTAATAGTTATCTGGCCATTAAGTTAGAATAAATTATAATAAACAAATAACTTGATAAAAGAAAATAGGTGCAGTCTCCAGATTTACCAACTTCTTTTATACCATATGTTTTGCAAAGATGATCAATCAAGGATTGCACTTGGTCCCTTGTAGCTTTTGTTGACTCATATTTCTCTTTAGCTCTTGTGCTATTTTCAGATATCCAATCTCTGCAAGTTAAACATAACAAAAGTAACTGAAACTTAGAAGATTATTGACATGCATAAATTATTAAAATCATGTTTTTATTATATTTACTTACATGATATTATGTATGGCTTTTTTTTCATCTACTTTTCTTTTCATATGTGTAGCTTTATCAAATTCACTAGTGTATTTTTCATAAGCCTTGGTAAGATCCTGTTTACTATAAAATGAACAAGAAACAATAGAAAATTAATTTATATTTATTAATTTGACTTACCAACTAACAGGAAGAAAGTTGAACATCACCATACTGTCTATAATATATGCAATTAAAAACAAAACACCAAACAACAAAGTCAATTTTTACATCATACAATTTTGAAAAAAATGTAATTATAATAAATAATGGAATTATTAATTAGTTATATTCAAGACGAGTAACATTCTACAGATTATTTTATATATCCGAAGGTATATATAGCTTATGAAAATATGCTTATTAATAATTTACAAGTATAATGTCAATATTATGTTAAAGAAATGTGGAATATCAATTTAAACTGTCCTTGACATTAAATAATAACAATAGTAATTAATAATGAAAGTTTTATAAGTACATAATGTTTAATTATTTCCAATTTATAGTATATCTCAGGAAAAACCAAATCTAATTTCACCATTTATAATATTTGCTATTTTCAATTTAGAAAATATATTTCATTAGATAATATTTATATATTTTATTTAATTATGAATATAAATTTCATATAAACAGCATTTTAATGATGTGTGTGTTTATAATGTTTCTAATCTTTTTATAACGATGTGATATAAATAATAAGTTATTCAAAACAATACCTGAATTCTGTCTTTGTAGAACTTCTTGGTATTTTATCAACATAATTAGTTGATAAATCACATGCACTTAAAACTTTGACTACTGTCTCCCTAACATTATGTCCGTTTAGTTGGATTTTTACATACTTAAATTCACCTGTAAAACAAAGTGTATTTGATGGTATGATTAAAGTCATCAAAATAAAAATAAAAGTATGTTTGAAAAGTTATAAAGCTTATCTTACATACCATCAGGCATATTTTTTTGTCTCAAGTAAAAAGATAGGGCTGGTAAGGAAGTAATATTCTTACTAGACTGTTGAGCCTCAAGTAGTGCACTAAGCTGCTGAAGGGAATTCTCATTGATTTTCTATGAAACAAACAAAATATATTTTGTTGGTTAAAGCTTTTGAAGCAAATTTAAAATGTTGACATGATAAATGTAATGCTTTATATTTTTAATTGTAATATTTACCCTTTGTTCTGGATATTTTCCAAATAGATCTGGGTGTACACTGAAGTAAAAAGGCCTGAGGGCAGTAGAAATTTCTGCAGAACTCAGGGATCTGCTGAGTATACCAGAAAGGCATTCGCATCTAAAAATGATATTGCTAGAATTAAATACCGTACAAAAATCTACGAAGCAGTAAGGAAGTCACTTATAAACTAGAAGCGTATACCTTATTTTGAGTCTGCAATACATTTTGTTAATATATTTAAAAGAAATGTGTTTGGGTATTTATATAATAATTGTTACTTAATTTTTGCGCACTACTTTATTACGGCCAAATACATATTTAAAAATTTGTTAAATATTTGTCATCTTTGAGAAGTTTCCAACTGTATTTGTCACTTGATTTATTTGTCAAAGTAACCAAGTCAAAAGTGTCATAAGTTGTCATGGACAATTTTTTTTAAACTCTGCAGACATGTTGCACAGACTCTTACTTACACCACCCCAATTATAATATTAACGTTGTTGTAATATTTTTTCAGTTTTTTGTTTGTTTATATCACATTTAATTAAATTTCAAAAGAAAGTACAATGTATAATGTTGAAATTCAAACATTTTACTATGATCGGTCATAACGGTTAGTGTTAAAACTGATTGTTTTACACACGATCTAGACACTAGACTGACTCTAGATCACAGAGTACACTAGTATATACTGCTCTAGATTCTAGAGTCAAAAATGTATGTCCTAATTTCTTGTGACGTAAAGTACTGATAAAGTAATGTCTTCTTGAAAAAAAATTGAAGTTTCATACAAATTGGAGTCTTTTAAATGTCCATGAATTTAAGATACTATGTCTAATGGTAGATTAAAAAAAAGTAGTGAACGGGTGTCAAGATTTTATATTTTTTTACTTTACTGATAATTATGAGAGAGTCGAGTCAAAATCGGGCATATTTCTACCCTTCGCAGTGGTTTTAATTGGCTGTTGCAACATATGATCTCATCTAGAAGTAATCAATTTATCTCTTAAGAATGTATTGCTACTCATGGGAACTAAAAATCAAAATGGTCTCAGTCCGGTTAATGATCCTGCTAGCTTGAAATTAGAATTTGCTTGAAACCACTTGCTTCATAAATTGCCGGTAATTTTATCAAAATAAATTCGTAAACAAAAATTTTGAAAAATTTTAGTGAAGGTGAAGCATTTATGCAAAACAAATGTACGAGAATATTGATTTCTGCAATATGATTATACAACCAAATAGGACTTTGTATACGAATATCAAACCTTTGCCGATTATCGTAGATGTCAGACGTAGCATGATGATTGTAAATGCAAATTGGTCTTTAGAAATCGTGTTATTAAAGCTCAATAATACCAGACATCGCAAAATGAAAAATTGAAGACTCATATTAAGGTGCGACTAGACTATTAATGACCGTATTTAAAATCATTCAGAGATCATCAGAGACCTGTCTTACATTATTGAACTAAGATATAATTACTATTTGTGTACATACTAATACAACCTATTTAATATTTAATTATATATCATGTCTAGTGTACTTAACTTTTAAATTGATTTCGTTAAGAAAATTGTATGAAAAACATCCAGTAGACAATTATTTATCTTCATAAGTTTCCTTACTTATATTTAAAACACAAATAAGATTGTTACATGTACTACTAACTATTTTTATGCCATTGATAGCTACATATTAATGAGTGCAAAATATGTTAAATATGCAAATGTTGCATTTGGTGCCCTAAAATACGTTATAAGGAGTGCCGATCGTAATATCACGGAAATAGAAGGCAAAATGTTAAATGATGTTTGTTGGAGGTTAACGTTTTAAATGAATAACAGGTGAATAGTGGATAAGTCGAGATAAAATCTGAAGGCTGCGTGTAAGGTGGCACTGTTTGTGACGCAACGCTCGGACGCAGACGCAGTAGCGCCGCACGCCCGCGTCCTCCGTCAGCGCCTGCGACTCGCCGACCTGCCACATAATTGTTATACAGACGAGTTCAATAATTAAGAGATAAATATACCAACAGTGTGGCGGCGAGCGGAGGGCGGCAGTCGACTGGCGGCCGCGTCGCGTACCAGACACTCGCGGCAAGTGATGTACCTGAAGCTCGTTCGACATTTTTCTATCGGACGTCGAAGGAATCTCGCCGAACTGGTTCCCGCGCAACGCTGCGTTAGTGCGCCGCTCTGGTGAACCCTTTCGCTTGTAAATGTGCCGATATTTACATATGCGCGCTCGATCTTGCGTCGAACTTTCGATCTGCGCCTGTAGCTCAACTGGTGTGCCCCGCGAGCAGGCCTCGGGCGCGCCCGCGCCGTCGCCGCCGCCCCAGCGCGCTCACCTCCTGCACATCGTGCGATGATCCACGTATGTTACTTTATTTAACCTTCTACATCACCAAAACAAGCTTAGCTATGAAGTTATCTGATGAGAAATCCTTGGTCGTTATTATATGTTGTACATAATATTTTACCTAATCTACGTAATTAATCGTACTTCATAATGTCAACTAGGTTTTCAGCCCATATATTTTGTTACTGAATCTGTTAGTTAGGGTACATAACCTTTAACATAACATATCATTAAACTATTGCGATAAGAAATATATATATTTCTGCTGCATGACAGGAGTCTTCAGTTGGATAACATCCGGTTTGAAAAATGTAGACAACTGAATATGAATAAACACGAGGTGTTGAAAGGATCGATAACTACCCACACGAGGAAAACAGGTAGAGTAGATAAACCGTTAGCACCTGATACAACATAAGACATTTAATTAAAAGTAGCTTTATATTCCAACCATTTCAATACATGATCTTGTAAGTGTACATTTCTATATTGACAGATACGCATCTTTAACTTCAAACTTCGATAAGCATATTTAATTCAGTACAATTCAGAGCAAGAAACTTAAATATTGTCAAGGATCAATGTATTTGCCTTTTTGTCACATCGACACTTAAATATTACATTATATAATGTATCAAAGTAATGTAAAATGTATCATATCTAGGATAGGAAGTAATATTTTCTTACACATTTGTAAGAATTCTGGACTAGATAAGTAGGTTAACGAAAATTGATAAAGTTAACTAAATCAGCATACATAATAGCGTATATGTATTCAAGTTACCATAAGAAACAATTTTGTTCCCTGATAAATTTGAATCCTAAGTCGTCGTAAGTGTTCCACGTTGCCCATGGACATCGATTATTCATGGAGATTACGCGTGGCCACGCGTCGATGGCAGGTGAAAAGTTGACAAAATTGCCAACAGCGTTAATCTCTTTTCTTTTTGTAATATGGCTGGCCAACTTAAATCGAAATACATTCCAATAGAATAATTTCAGTAGTTAGCCAGCCAGGTAAAGAAGCTTATAACTAAAGATGAGTACCCAATTTCACCGGGTAGTATAAAGCCTTCTTCCTATCAATGGCAAAGGACGTCATTACCTTGTCCGTTGTTCACCACCTATGAGATTGGCCTGAACTCGAGGAAGGATGGAACCCCTTTTTTACATTTACTGCATATTATTAAAATTATAAATATTCAAATTGTTTTATCTGTGGTTTTTTATTGCTTAAGTTGAAAATCTAATTTATCTACCGTATGTTGTGCCGCTGCTGAAGAACACATTGTTGCGTAAACGAGATAATTTAACACACATTTATCCACGAGGCTATGTTATTTATTAATATTTCAATTGTATTTTTTTCGGACGGGTGACTGTTAAGTTTCCATAAGACCTTATGACCACATATAATTTATTGTATCCAGACCCATTCTGTTCAAATTTGACCCCAAAACCTACTGTTAAGATGAACCGTAAAACGTTGTTGGAATCCAGATCCTGACTAAACAAATCTAAACTAGACTTCAGAGTAGTAAACGACTGCTGCAGTGATTGTAATGAATTGCATTTGATGTGCATAGATGTTTTCACTACCTTATTTTATAAAACAAAATGTTTTATTACAAATGACACCAACCGCGGTGTTTACTTATGTACAATTGGTACATAACACAGACAATTAAATATTACCACCCCCTATCAAAGATGGCTAGGTTTTAAACAATATATAAGCAAAGGTGTGTTACATTTATAATGTAACAATTTATTTACATAAACCAAAGTTATCAAAACAGGATTGGTGATCACTGGAGCATTATGTGTAAGAAGGCCTTCTAAGTTCACGCTCTGCTGCTCAAGCTTACGCCTCTTTCCACTTCCACAGGGGTCGCGTGTTTATTCTGTATCGGCCATAGGATTAAGAACATACGTCCTAAGGAAATACTTAAAAGATAGTCTGCAATTATTACTTTATCGTAAGTTCAAAAACATTTAATCCCAGTGCATATGGATGCACACTGTACGATCCACAATATATTTGCTACTTTAAATCCATCAAGTGGATTAAAATGCTGTATTACAAAGACTCCAACTCTTGGATAAATCTTTCTAAATACTTTTCTCTTTTTCTATCTTCAAAGGCTCAAATTTAAATAGATTAGATATACATAGTTTTTGGGTTTGGCAATATGACCAAAAATATCATCATATTTCAATTACACACTTTGTAGCAGTATATAACATTACAATAGAAATAAAATATGCATATTTTAATAGATTTTAGATATGAAATGAAATAAATTTGACAGATTTAAAAGGTTCTCAAGTATTTCCGATATTTTCTTCACGTATTCATGACATTTATCCACTTTTTTCTTAAATATTTAGAAATCGTAGGAATATTGTAGAATGATGGAATGAGCTTGTAAACCAGTACGATATTGTAGACGTCGTATAATATCTCTACAACACCTAGTTATCATATATAGGGTTTAGGCTTCGCTATTTGATTGTCCTTGATCATGATGATCGAGCTGTTATTATGTATTTTGAACAGTTACGCAGAATTATCCAGTTATAATTATCCAGCGATGCACTCGATAATCTTGAGACATGATCATGAAGATCTTTTGTAGAGTGAAGGTAAATACGAGTGCAACATCTCAGCCACTTAAACTTCAATTAACAAAAGTTCTGTACTTCAGGGGACATGTAAACATCTGTACATGATAGTTATCCTAGCAGTAATTGGGCCATGTCAGATGCCTTCGGGTGACATGAGAATTTCCGACACTAAGGTAGGCCATTAACCCTTCCACCAATCTGTTACGGAGAACAGGTGGGATGCCAATAGATTGAAGTCAATATAAACAATTTTCATGGTAATGTAATGTTTAAATTTAAGCTTTTAGAACGCACTAACTTTCCTTGTATTCCGTATTCCTTGTTAACTTTTGTTTTATTCTTTCTATGCATAAATAGTTAAATATATAAGATGGAATCAAACATCTTGTGATAAAAAAAATCATTCTTGAGCCTCGGCCAACCACCCTTCTTCGTAGTGCACTCTAAGAAACAACAACGTTATGGCGAAATGTCTCCTCTGTTGGAGTTCGCTGGGGTCTGTATCACCCAGCTTAATCCCTACAGTACTCGTACATTGTGGTAGAGTTCTTTACCCGCTTGGATAGCTACCCCTTCTGAACGAATAAAACATTTACCTAAGTGTTCCAGTTGCAATGTCACAGGGCTACGAGTAATAACCGGTCTTTTTCTTCCACACTGCCTTTGGGTTACGAATGGTGTACACCATATTTTCCGAAATTTGTCTAGCGTATTTTCAGAATGTAGCAACTTATTACGTAATGTTTCACTTTAATATACATCGGTATCGTAAACCTATTTAACTTATCTAACACTGATGTGAGTTGAATATCATGGGGGTAATACTTAAAAAAACGTAATTATACCAAGTGTTAAAACTAGAATAAGTTGCACTCTTCTGATCATTTAATTTAACGTCTATAACATATACCGTGTGAATCTTCTTTAATTTACAACCATCAGATGTGCCGAAACATTAAGTTACAAACCTATAGGTACGGTACAATGGAAAGTATCAACCGCACAGTATACTTGTACATTGTTTCAGGTACTAATATGCAGAAATCTCATTAATTCATTCTTTAAAGCATTTTAATTTCGCGAGCGCTATTTTGCAACTAAGTGATAAATTTAAATGAAATCGTAACGGTTGATAGTTTGCCTATATTTAGAGGCTTTAAGTAATTTATTCCAATTTTTTCATTACATTGTTTAGATTAAACTAATGACTGATGTCGTGTCGATTAATGATTAGTACAAAAGTAACTACCACGCTGTAGGTGCGTTGTTTATTACCATGCAGTATGTTATGCTTATGTTTATGTTATATGTTTAATAAGAAGACACAGAGCAAGATATGGCCACGAGTCGCCGCCACGGTAGATCCTCGAGTCTCGATAGTGTAGCAACAATCTTTCGCCGTGTGTGACAACCTGTAGATGTGTGAAAACCGGACTTATAGATGCGAACCACCGTTCGATATAACCATATGATTTAAATTAATGATTAAATATCGTGCTACGTTTCACAAGCAAAACGACTAATAGAACAGTACGATTTAGTTTGCCCGTTACATAATTAGAAAACGACTTTGGTTTGTGGGTTCCATGATGTACTACTGTTGTATGAGATGCAGCTTCAACTATTTATTTCTCGAAATTTTATATAATCACCAAGTTATCTAATGATTTCAACAAATTCAGATATACGATATGGTAACCACTCGGAGACAGGATTGCAAAAAATTAATAATATTGAATTGAATACGTAAAGAGTTATTTTATAGGCAGAAGTTTATGGGCATTCTCGGCATCTACGAGTATATCGGAAGCGTTCTAACAAGATTTCGTTCTAGAGTTAACTTGTTTGTTCAGAAGTTCTCCAATTTTCTGAAATAAGTCAGTAACATTTCATGGCTTATTTTAGAACAGAGTATTTGTCCAGACAGGTAAAAAAACCTTAGGAGCACAGCGCGACATATTTTTTTGGAAATATAAACTTTTTTTGGACTCAGATGTTGTTGGATCCACAAATGAGATATTCCATCTCAGTTTTCAGGAGTAACAACACATCTGTAAACAATGTCCATGTAATGGGACTGTCGGAGTATACTATTTAGTGTTGATTACGTGTGCCTATAGGTGACAGTGGCCTGCACCATTAGCTCGGTGGACTCGTTTATTGTCTCAATAAGAAAAAGGTAGGTGGAAAACACCAACTGTTGTTTTTATTTGGTCATATCCTTTAGTCCTAAAATCCGTGCTCGTGGGGAATTCCACTGAACAACTTCAATTCCATGTCGCATGGTCTCTTTTTCTGGTAGTCTAGCTAATTACGGTGAAATTTAAGCAAATTGGTGAAAATTTTTGGCCTATCGAGTTTCCACCATCAAAAAAATAAACTGTAATGTGTTTTAACGTACTTTAGTTTTGGAAAGTCAGTTAAGAATCAGGTTTTAAGCTGTCCTATAGGCATGCACGGTGTATGGGCGATTGTGACTAGTTATTACTATACAGCTCATCTGATAATTTTCAATCTGTTTCTATGAGACAAAGAACTTGTTCAAGTACGTAAAATTTATTGCTGCTTTAACACGTTACTTAAACTTTGAGAAAGAATATATTTTGTGTCCAATATTCGTCGGACTTTATCGTCGAGCTTTTGTTGGACATTCCCTATAATTTGATATAAAATTTCCACGTGAAATAAATGTAAAAATCAGAGCAAAAAAAAAATTAACCAGCCCTGGTATATAAAATAATAAGAACAGGGTAAAAAATTACAACATAAACATTGAAAACAATTACAAAATCTTTATGTTGATACAGTAGGTATTTATTACCAACGTTATACGTAATGTTTAACTAATACCATTGATTTAAAAAAATATGGTTTATAGTGTCCAGCGTGGCAGATACTTTAGTAGGATTAAATCTTATTGGTGGTTCTTGATATTATTTTTTAGTGATTCTTGTCATGTTTTAGCATAACAAGTTCTTCAAGGTTAATATCATCATTATTATTGGTACAATATGGCTTGTTTTGTTCCCTAATATTCGGACGTAGGCACATGTTAAAATGGCCGCTCTATGTAGTAATATTATTTAAATTTATCATACCATACATTATTTCAGTCTAGAAGAGTTCTAACATATTGTAACTGTAACACATTGTACTGTTAAATGTAGTTTTGTCATTAACTAAATAACATTACTTGTGAAGCATTATATTAAAAAATAATTATGCATAGCATGCGTTCGTATAGAATAAACATCAATTCGAATATCTTATGGACTGAATAAATGCATGATGCATGAATCAATATAAGACGTTCATAATAAAATAATATGATTAACATAGAGATCAATGGTTCTACTCTTACTTAACGTATAGTAACTTACTGCGCGGAGGTGTTATACTAAGATAAATTAAAATTAGTTCTGAGATAAATAATTACTATTATACTGATTAGATACCTCCATTAACAGATCAGTTGATATAATCTACTTACATGTATAATCCAGTTAGCTGAGGTGAGCTTTAAATAAATATAAATTTGTAATGAAAATTATATCAAACCTTGCAGCTATAACAAATGCTGTAAAAAATGTAAATAGTATAAAGAGTGTAAATATAATATATATAATGGTTTGAATAAAAGTTAAATTGTAATGAATGTACTTATATTAAACTACAATGTAATAAAATGTTACCATAATGTTATTATCACTACAAACATACGACGAAGTTGCAGAAGTCATTAAATGCAATAATGGAATGGATTTGAATTGAATACTGAGATAAATTACCAGGTACCTCGTACTAGATCTTCCGGAATGCGTTCACGACCTTCAATTTGACACGCCGAGTTGACACTATCGCATTATGATTGCAATCAGCGCATTTGTAGGCTTCTGTAACCGGAACCATTACATGCACGAAAATGCAAGCGAACAGAATTGGACTTTATACCGTCTGTGTAAAGGGCATGAGTCATCTTTCTAAGGTACGCCTTATTATAGGGAAGAGAAATTGTATATTAATTGGTGGAAATTCGATTATAAGAAGTGTGTGCTCGATCTAACTTGAGAACATAAGGTCCCAGAATGTTTGTTTTCTGGGAATTCACTAACAATGTTCGTCGAATGTACATGTACTAAGTGTTAAATAAATGCGTGTAGCTAATTATCTCGTCATGTGTAGACACCACTATTATTAATTAATTAATAATTAATGCTCAAGAGCATTATTATTAATGCTTAAGAGAGGATGCATCCCACTCCAGCAGTTTTCTTAACACAATTTTTGAGGCCATAGTCGACCAAGCTGACTAAGAGCGGATTTGCGGATTTCACATTCCTTCGAGAATATTGTCACAGATAAATAAAATTCCACAATATAGTCCCCTCAACTGAAGCAAGTTTTTTCTTTTTTTCTAATACTTTTGAATAATTTTGAAACTGGTTCCCCTTGCGGGAATAAAAAATTGCCAAGCTGTCTGTTGTTTACTGAATCGTGCACACTTAATATCGAATATACTACTTATCGGTTCTTTGTGTACCGGTTGTCACTGTATAGTATAAAATAAAGTTTTAGTCTGTGTATAAATGAGATTACCTCAAAGATGAATACACGGATTTTCATGAAATTTTTACCAGTCGATATATAGGCGACACACTAGGAAGTTTTGAATGTCATGTTTACCTTATGTGCATTGCAAATACGATTAATATAAACGACTCACAATTTATTCGGTTGAGGTTACTATTACAATCGTAAGGATGATGTTACGGGAAGCGGAGCGGAGGCTGGTCACTAGTGTAATCTTAAAAATACTTAACATTTCTATTACTAAATAACCTAATATATGCGCCGATGACAATTTAGTTGGTACTAAAAAATTAGTTTAAAATACTTAATAATATAATCTATTATTTATAGTAAAAATGAGTAAATGTAAAAAAAATAAAATAAGTAGAAAGTAGAGGTAGTGTCTATCTAATTGACTACTAATTTAACTATGTATCGAATAAAATGTGATAGTTTAAATAGTTTTAACCATTTAAAAAATAATATGTACTTACTGCTGCAAAATCACCGATTACGGAATTCGACGTAGAGTTAGTCAGAAGACATCGGGTAGAAAATATTAGAATTGTTAGGTTTTGTCTGCGCTCTGTCTTTACCGAGACAATAGTTGGTCACCGGTCACTATTGTAAATGTTTTTATTGAATAGTAAAAATATAAAAGTTATAACTTATGATGAAACGGATGTAGTACTTACGTTGAAGAGATAGTTTTGTAAATCATTAATAGACGTTATATGTATAGAAATATTGGATACGTTGCATTCGTATTGAATGACACTACCCATGATATATTGTATATGTTACATACGTAGTAGTATTGTAAGCATAAATAAATGTATTTTTATGATAATATGATTAACAACTAAATAATAACGATATGAAGTCAACATATGATATAACATATCAGACGTTAACTCTTAAATCATTATTCTATGAATATTTTATTCATAAGTACTCGTATATTGTGGGATGTAATCAGTGGACATTCCCGTGTAAGTTATTTACTGTCCCTTTCCTCATTATAAAACAGTTTACTATCGTATTTTCAACTTATCAACTACGCGAGTTATAAATAATGACACATTAACACTTGACCTATAATGTATACAAGTGGAGCGTGTAATAAAATGAACGCAAGAACGAATATTATTTTATTTGCTATTCTCTAGTAATATTAATTAACGACGCGAGTAACTTTAGGCCGAACATTAAAAAAAGTATTAGTGGGTTCTTCTACGAACTAGACAATATGAAATACGACAATTACAAGTACTTGTACGTTAGCCTGAGTTTCACTGAGTTGGACCGGGGGGACGTAATGTGCTCTGCTATTCCGACGGTCGTTGATCTAATTGAGCATTTGAGTGGTGCGTGCGTGCTAATGGGCTAATTACGTACATGAGACATGAATTGGTGAGTCAATGTAGCAGGACGCAGCGGCCGTGGGTGTCAGACGGCATGGCTCCGTAGAGCTCCGCCATAGTTTGTATTGTGATTTATCCGCACAATTCCCAATTTATTAACATGCGCGTAGATTATATAGCTCCCGTTGATTTGCTGACATCATTTTTAAAGAAAAATGCAGCGATGTGGAGGTACTTACAGGAAATATTGTATTTTTCCTCCTATTTCATAATTATTTAATACAAGGCAACGCTTAACATACGTACGTATAAGTAAACAGATGATATGTGTAATAAATTAGTTCACATAAAATTCACGCCTGCTACTTGTTGTCGCATAGCAATTACTTAGTTTATCGTGTAGTACTTAATAGACACTTATGTCTGAATCTGTATAATATTGAGCATAGTTCAAATAACTTTATACAATAACTTAGGTTTGATAATTATAATAATCGGTAGTCAAGGTTTCAACGTAGGCACCAGTATAAAGGAACATTGTGTTTACGTGCTCGACTAAATTGTATCCTCAAGAAAAACTGGTATAAAATTACGCGCGACTTCTAACTTTCGCTGCCAGCACCTCGCGTATAACGGATCGCGAGAGACACGCGCCAAAAAAAGGAATAAAAAACAAGAACAACAGTTTGTTATTTGCGCGTAACGGCTTCGGTAGCCGGCCGTATAACGATAAGCCATCTCGAAAATTTCATTTTGACGGATGCAGTTTCATGATTTTTTGTGTAGGTACGTTATTTGCAATTGGTCTTATGGGGACCGGATAAAGTATTATTGGGATGATTTGTCATTGTTGTAATGTTTTGAGATAAAACAATTAACATTGATCTACAATGTAGATGTAGATTTTAATGTGATACAATATTTAAGTTACACAGCACATTGTAAGCTCTGCGTGGACTATCTAATTAACCGGTGCCTTTGTAGTATTAGAATTAATTTAAAAAATATACTATTAACGTTCTCTGAATTTTACGCTAGGATACATGTTATGTTTAATTTATGATAGAGGATTTTTTAATTGTGTTACGTGTTGTAATGGTAATAAACCGTAGTAAATGTAGGTGCGCTCCAGGTAGATAGGAGATATACATGTGAATTTATATAAATTATTGTTTGCTTTGTGGTCGGGATTCTAGCACAATAATAACGCTCTCTTTCCAAATATGTTTTATTGATTCGTATGATTTCATGTTGATAGGTCATTTTACTGACAAACAACGACTAGTTTTCATAATTGTGAAGACCGCGTTAGCGGAATTTATCATTCTTAAAAATAAATGAGGTGAAGATTTTTTTACTATTCTTATAAGTAAGTAGGTATATGGCTTAATCCATCAGCAACCTACGGGGTGTAAGAAACAGAAAGCGGCCAATTCGGACTCACAGGAACTTCTGGATGAACATCTTCTTCTCTTCAATATCAACTATAGTTCCACTTCTCCGTCATGCCTCAGAAACCTTTAACAATTAATTTAATACTATGGATTCAGTTTGGAGTCTACCACGTTACCCTAGTGTGGACTGGGGCAGTGGCTAGTGGGAAATCCAGATATCGAAAGTTCTTAAGCTGTCCGAAGGCTTCCGACATGCTTGACGATGTACCGATAGCTAATCGTACCCTCGTACAGACGGAAGTGCTGAAAAAGTTTTGCCACTCGAGGACGTCCATTCAACTACCGATTACGCCCAAAGTTACTTGACGTAGTCAGTCATTGTTAGGAAAATCAATATACATATACCTTTCTTTTAAATTTCAATAATAAGCCCTATCTATTTGGAATTAGTCATATAATTCAGTTGCAATCAATTGTTTGGAGTGCACACCAGGCTATTCTATAATTATTTTATTGTGAAACATTATCCATGTTGATGTTCCATAATTGGACTTTACACGTTAACCATGAGCACAGAAATTATATTTATCATTTTTACTTTCTGATTAAGACTTATTTACCTCATTGAGCTAGATATTTATCTTTCTAACGTATCTTCGATTTTAGATATAATTTGACAATCATTTTTATAATAGGGCTTAATTCATATTAATTCATAATAAATGTATCCACTTTATGATTTTAACCATAGAGTTAATATAATAGTAACAGAGGAACACAGTGTGCGAGTGAGATTTCGAGCTTTACGGAAAATCCTACTTGCGAAAAGAGATACAAGAAAATTTACCGTAGGACTGTTTTCAAACTATTTACTCTCCATTACTCTTCTGTCAAAAATTGCTATTTGTTATTTTATTAGTTTCACTTCAATCTTTCTATATTTTATCCGACTAAAAATAGTAAACATAATGGTGTCGTGTTCAGTATTAAATTGTAGGGTTACTTATAACAAAAACCCAAACAAAGAGGCAATACAAAGGTAAGTACTGATAGAGCAATACTACTTACTCGATGCTTATTTCCATAGAAGTTGATCTTAAAATTATATAAATTAAGATCAATAATATCCAGTAAATACTCCATTTTATGAATAATAACTTATTTTTCATAATTATGTGTCAGATAAAAAGATATTGTGTCCGTGAAAATGATACCATTTCGTGTAGGACTTGCACAAAATCTATCGATAAGTGGATAATTTTTAAATAGGTATAAATAAATATTTTTTGTTTTACCTAGATTTGTTCATATTTTACCTTTTTAGTTTCGGTTACAGCTTCTAAACACATTGGACAGAAAGTAGATAGACTGATATAAAGGTGCATCATTGGCTTTAGAATAGTATTAGCTTCTTAAATTGATAATATTAGGCGAATTTTATATTTGTTATTATTATGATATGACAATAAACGGCGAATGAGATTTTATATTTATTGACAAATTTTTGTTCTTCAAGGTTTCCTGTAAATGCAGTTCAAAAAGCAAAATGGATTCGAATGTTAAACCAGATAGGGTAGGGTTCCTCACAAAGTTTACAGTAGACATTTTAAGGGCAACTATTTTGTTCTACGAAATCACTGACATGTTAATGAAGAATATAGATTCTTCATTATAATCGCACCCTTAGAATGAAAGGGACTTAACTCAAAAATTGCAATTTATGGGAAATGACGAAGAGTAAATGTTGAGTAAATTTAAAAAGACTGATGTATGAGGTTTTCCCTTTTTCCCTTTCTCACTCATAATTCGGGCTCTTTTTCACCATGGGGTTTTAGAGTAGGCTTTTTTAAGTATATTTATAGTAAAATCTGGAATTTCAGGAATATTTAGTTAAGTCACTTTCATTCTAAAGGTGCGATATAGGAGCTATAGACCTCCAAAATTTGTTGGTTATTTCCTTTCTGAGGGCAATAAGTTATATCGATTTACATCAAAGAATTAATTAAAACCAATAAGCATTATTATTATTGTTTTCTTTAGTACCGTGTAATCACGTTTTGTTTTATCCTGTCAAATAAGGTTAAGCTTAGAAGAAGCGAAGTAAAGAGAAGTTACTAGGATTAGCATGGTGTTATTAATTTAACATGTAATAATTAATTAAGAGAACGAATTAAACCTGTGATGGAATAGTCGACATCCATGTCGATAATACATGGACGTGAATTAGACATCACTAAAAGTCACGCACATTAGTGTATTTTTCACACTCTAGCACATTTATGTTTTAGTGACACGATTTTGAGATGAGTGTTCCTCTATTAAGTAACTCTATGATTTTAACTCCTATTTACATAGTTTTTTTTTAATAACCGAATAAAGTCTTTAATTTTCCATGTAAATGGCACATTCTTAGAATCGGAAGTAAGTTGTTGAAGAAATTAGATATAATAGGAAGTAGAGATGAGGTTTCCGGCTTAACAAAGGTAATTGATGTAAAATTACATAAGTTTTATGTATTTAATATACTTATTATATATCAAATAAAAATTATTTTATACAAAAAAGTAACACAGCAAACATTTACGTAATATAATAATAAAATAGATTTGTGAAAATTCTTCCTGACAGTTTTTCTGTATGATATAAATTTGACTTGTATAGACACTTTTACCGTGTACTATGGTTCTTTACATATTTCGTAAGAATAAAAAAAAACAATAGTATAAAGTAGAAGTGGCCCGCACCAATTGATCGCGTTAATGAATAATATGTCTGAATCTATATTTATCTATATTTCTACTAATATGATAAAGAGAGAGTGTGAATTTTGTGAGTATGTATGCGGAGGGTAATCTGCGGAACTACGGCACTTTTTCTAAAAATCTTATACCATTTAAAAGGTACATTATGCCGGATACACGTAGACAATATGTGATCATGTTTCACTGCGAGATACATATTCCTAACATATTTAAATACTAAATATCTTTTTAGATCCCTGTTTTTGTAGATCTAAGAATTAGAAAAATATTCATTTATTGGAAAGATACATAAAAACACAGAATTTACATCTTTTATTGTCCGCGGGAACAAACCAATATAAAAAGTGCCATAATTGTTGACACATAATATACTCGGAAGCTGGTATATGTTGAACGTTATACGCCAAGTATCATCTAATAGGTTGGGGAGAAAGTATTTTCGCATTTTAGTATCTATAAACTTGTAATAAAATCTCTTTGACTATACCATTTGCATCTGGCCGATTTTGGTATCATTAAAAAGTTTAAATTTTAAAGAAGATAATTTCAAATTCAAATTTGGAAAATGTGTGATTTTCATTTGTTTTTCTTACAGTCAAGATGAGTGAGTGTAATGAAGAAATTCGCTAAGTTTTAAAATTTTACTACAAAAAAGGCAAAAATGCAACGCAGGCCACGAAAAAAATTTGTGATGTTTATGGACCTAGTGCAGTCAGTAGCTGTGAGAATAGCACAAAATTGGTTTAAGCTTTTTCGATCCGGAAATTTTAATGTCAAAAATGCAAGTCGCTCTAGTCGCCGTGTCACGGATAAAATGGATGCCATTTTTGAAAAAGTGGAGCAAGATCGGCATATCAGTAGTTACGAAGTAGCTGAAGAACTAGAAATTGATCACAAAACAGTTTTGATACATTTGGGCAAAGCTGGGTACACAAAAAAGCTCGATATTTGGGTGCCACACGAACTCACTGAAAGAGAAAGAAACCTCATGAACCGTGTCCTCATTTGCGATTCTTTATTACAACGTAGTGAAACCGAACCATTTTTGAAGAAGCTGATAACTGGTGATGAAAAGTGGATCACGTACAACAACAACGTGCGAAAAAGATCGTGGTCAAAGGCCGGTCAGGCTTCACAGACTGTGGCGAAACTCGGGTTAACTCGCAACAAGGTGATGCTGTGTGTATGGTGGGATAGGAAGGGCATTATTCATTATGAGCTGTTACCGCCAGGCGTCCATCGATTCTGAACTCTCCTACGAACAACTGATGAGACTAAAGCAAGAAGTTGAGAGAAAGCGGCCGGAATTAGTCAATAGAAGGGGTGTGACTATTCATCATAATAACGCTAGACCTCACACATCTTTGGCGACTCAGCAAAAACTAAGAGACTTTGGCTGGGAGATGATGATGCATCCACCGTATGGCCCGGACCTTGCACCTTCAGATTACTACCTGTTTCGGTCTCTTCGGAATTCTTTAGGCAGTGTCAGGTTAACATAAATTGAGGACTGCCAAAATTACTTGACGGAGTTATTTGATCAGAAACCCCAGAATTTCTATAGCAATGGGATCATGTCCCTACCCACAGGATAGCAAAAAGTTATCGAACAAAATGGTACTTATATACTTTAGTTAAATTTAAAAAACTTTATAAAAAAATGTTTTGAATTTTCATAAAAAATGCAAAAAGAATTTCTCTCCAACCTAATAATTTGTTTGGTGCTTTAAGAATGTTATTTATAAAATTAGGAGTGCAAGGGGCTTCATCTATTGCATCCAAACCAAAATCCCCTGCTCGTGGTGCAGCCTGCTCAACAAAGCATTTCAACAAACTGCAACAAAGATCTTGATATTCGGACTGTGAAGGTTCGTCACTAATTCGATCAATGTTCATGGAATTTCAGTCACCGTCGAGTGGTATAATTATTAAGTTGACATTAGAATTAACCTAGACAGATTCTCAAATGACTGACCATTAAAAAGTCTGTAGAATACGTAGGGGCAAACAATGTTTCTTCGAAGACGCAAAGGTTCTAATTAATCGATGAGTCTAAGGTCGTTGACGATTCGGACTGCGCGTTGTTATATGGCGACACCATTTTAAATTGATTTTGTGACGGACAGTTCCCCATATGAGACCTATGTAAGGTACATCAGATGCTTCGCAGTCAAGTACTTTTTTATTTATGGACGGATTGCAATGAAACGAACTTTAAATATTACCTGATGTTTCGTTTTAGACATTAGTGAAACCATAACGAAATTTGTTAAACCATTTCTGAGATTGGCGCGAACAAACGCACTAAGAAACAGACAACAATTCTAACAACTACTGTTTTAGCTTCTATTGCGTTGATAAAAGCCCCTAATGATAGTTTATTTAATGTATCTTTTATGAGATAGCAATCAGTTATAATTTTGTTACATGTGCCGACACTGCACGGCACTCGAGATGTCAACGCCCTTTAGTTTTAGGCTCTATTTTAGATTTCGTAATTAACTACAGTTTTGTATTGAAATGCAATAGAACTGTACGCACATAACCAATACTTATTTAATATTTTTAGTAAAACTTAAATGTCTTAAATATAATTATAATGTCATAATTTATCATTAAAATAGTATAAAATTATCCATATTCAAATACCCAATGATTATATTATTATCTAGTATATTATAATTTTTTATCTGTCTTGTAATCTTTGCGATTTTCGGAATTTTCCAAAAATCGAACATACAGAAGTTATGGACGTACCATAAGTAATAGATAGCGCTCGTTTGAACAAATCCGATACCGTTATTTTAGTTATGTACCAAAGAAAAATTCTTATCACAAAGTCCCATTATGATAATAATAGGTTTACTTTGTTAGCAACATCCAGGAGTAGCGTGAGAGTTACTGTAAACAAACATATTCAAGGAACTCCTTGAAAGGTAGCGGCCACTTACACAACATTTGGAAATGTATATAATACGGCTACTTGTCGGCATATATTGTTTCGTTTTACAAAAGCGTGTATTAGTCATACATTCATTTTGTCGTTGCTAAAGATAAAAGAGTACAAAGGGAATCGTTATCCGAAATCCAAACAGTTCCATGTAATGCTTCTTCCGTTAACTTTTTCACGTTCGTAAATGTAGGAGCAAAACTGTTATTATTTTTCTCATCTGTGCCGACCAGATCTAAAGTTTTATTTAATAATAGCCGCATGAAGCGTATAGCAAATACGTCGACTATAAAGAAAAATGTTATCTACACATGAATACACGCCTACAGATATATGCGCATGAGTGTACCTGTTAACAAACGTTGAAAGTTTCGATCAGGTGTAACAAGATTTTGTTTTGATTAGGAACGACGACGCACGTGCCAGAAACAGCCGGCGCGGCGGCATGGCTTTCATTACAATGGCGCAGTGCTACTGTAATTATAATGTATACAAGTTTTTTTTGTTACTGTAAGCGAGTGCTCGACTGCAATCCTACGAGATGATAAGTGGAGATGTAGTTAGAGTTTGTACGCACTATCTTTAGCAAACTAAGTGAGTGGGTCAAAACCCATTCACTAATGCAGCGAAGATGTCCACATTATCAAACGAAAACCAATATAGTCAAGTTACTCCTGCCCTCCGTATTCTCAGTTGAATGATAAGGCTAAGAACGAGATGGATTCTTGAACTTGAATACATATACATACATGTGTGTAACATGTGTTACATGTTTGTAATAAAATCTTCGTAAAGCTAGCTTCATATTATTCTGGCTATTAGCGATTAAACAACTTGTGACAGCTGTACTGCACAACAAGCAAACCAGCGTTTTACAGAAAATCAAATGTTGTATGAGCGTGAAATAATATATTTTTTGTTTACTTTGTGAATATACATGAATTTGTAAATATCATAATGATTATATATTCTAAAATAAAAATAAAAAAAGATTTAAAGGAAACTAATAAATTGTTTCTTAAATTTAATTTTGCTTCACATTTTTAAATATACCTCTGTCCATCAAGAGCCAGAAGATATGTCCTGCCGACGATGTCTATTATCGAAAGCTTTATAAAACTCAATATTGCAACTTGCAAAAATTTGCTACATATTGTCAACATTGCCCGGACAAATTGCAGCGACAGCAAAGTTAGATTTTTAAATATATAAAAATGTACTTATAAGGTCATTGTATATATCATTAATATATAAATGACCAACGCCATTGTAATTTAGATGATTGCTAGAAAAATGTATAGTGGCTGTCTCGCTGCAGTCTTTGTTGCGACTTCATACCTACTCTTGCAGTCTTAGATGAAGTATAGTTTGATATAAAAACATATCAGTCGTAAAATTATTTTATTAACAAGTAATACGTAGATTCAATTAAGTAATTAAATACGATAATTTGATGAATAACTTTATGTTGTACTTACCAGAGAAAATTAGGTTATAAATATATTGAGGTAAGTAATAACAAAAAAGGTAGGTTCATAAGTTAATGTGAAATTGACAAATTATATATTCAATACTTTTTTACTAACAGCCTTAACTCGCTTCGTTCCGATAAATATGATCCTTATGAGTACGTTCACAAATATTAACCGTGGTTGGTACTTGATTTTATCAGGCGTTATATTAATTATTCCTGCAAACTTTAAACTTAATTCTTATGTAAATCAATCTGTTTGTTGATAAAAACTGAAAAACCGCAAGGAAATCGCGCATTATCGTATCCATACAGATAGACATTATTTTCTATTACTAAGTGATTACTCAAAAATATTATATGATATTGTTAGGTAAATATATATTTTATAAGCTTTGCTTGGTAAATGAGCAGAATAATTTTGCATCGATCAGATTTACTCATAAATATTCTATTAATCAAAGTTGCCGATGCTGATGTCTTCTATAAAGCAATCAATATTATTTGATAACGCAACTAGATCGTTACATCAACGTACAATATACGTATCGTGAGTACCTGTATCGTTGTAAAATATAAATAACTTTAAAATCAAATGTTCTTAGCTGATATCGGCCCAAGTGTGTATATTTAACGTATTTTTAATATGTTAACAAAAGGTAACATAACAATGGTTGAAATTTTATGTATCGCATGGAAGAAAAAATAATAATATACGGCAAAGAAAAAAGCTGCATAACAAGGAAAATATAAAATAAAGAAGTCGTGTACCGTCCAGGATTGAAAATCAAAGTATTATCTAATCGGAAACCCTTCCCCCACTCCGGCCGATCGAGATGATTTTTATGTGGGGCCGCATTGTCTAGCTCGTGGAGAGACAACCGAAATATTTTCTTTAAAGTGTGTTCTGTAGTTGTTGCGACAGGTGCGTCACAAGTGCGTTCAAGAAAAATGTATTTAGTTGTATTTATGATTCACCGACTATAATTTTTAAATAACAATTTCATTGAAAAGAGACTAAACGTTTTGTGCAGTACAGTTAAATTTGTAATTTATTTTAAGAACTTAGGTACCTGATTAAATATAAACGGTAAGAATTCTACCTTTTTATATTTTTTAAACTTTTTAAATTTAATATATATATTTTTTTAATTTAAACTGGACTGAACTTGTATGTTACCTAAAATTTGAATTTGAGTTATTTTTACATTACATTTATTATAATTGCGTATTTACTATAAATATATATTTTTCCAGTAGTATTATGCTAATTGTTTTAAATATTAATTTAAGAAGGTTTGATCAATTAAATTTCTTTAACTACAAGCAACTGACATTTTTAGAAAGACGTAACGAACACCTTAATTATTTTAATAACTATTAAAAAGGTATTAAACATACTTTGATTAAATCCTAAATGAAATTTTCATATATGTGGATAATATTTTTAATACCATTGAAACTAAACTTTATATATTTATTGTAATTTCATATTATATTATTCATTTAAAGACTGAATAAAAACGAAGAATCCATAGTTAAAAACATATTATCAAAAGCTGAGCATATTACTAGGATATTTAATAATCGTAAAATATATGGAAATGAAATAAAATTAAATTTCTTATTTTTCTACAATATTTATCGTTAAACTTATAAGGTCTCGTGCAATTATAAAGTTTAATAGATTAATTAAGTTTAATAGAGCCAACCATATATAACATTGTATATGAAAACGGGGAAAAATTTAGCACGTTATAGCTTTGTATAGTATATGAATAAAAAATTAAACAGTTCAGTTTTTAATAAATCTTTTATTTATAATATCAATTGTAACTAAATGTGTTGTTTATTTTGTGCACTTTTGAGAAGTTTTAAGTGGTTTTGGCTGTTTATTATTTCTTATTAACTATAACAACGTTTGAAAATTATTACGTAAAAACAATTCTGTGACAATTTCTCAAAGATAAATACATACATAACTGTTTGAATGCATTCAATTTACTGAAAACATTAAATTAAACTGATTTTTTTCTGTGACTAAAATTTGAACTCACAGAAGTTAGTCAATCGTTTAAAATTTAAATATGTCAACTAATAAAAAAGAACTTAAAATACGGTGTAAGTAATTTTTTTTAATTATTAATTAGAATATTATGAAATTATTAAGAAAAACTCACATATATATAGGAACTCCATGTTCCGAATGGTATTGGCAAATATGTTCATATATTACGAAGAGCCAAAATTCACTTTCAAACATTAATTTCGCAGATAAATATCTGCCCTAGCACGGAATCGAACTCCAGACTCTTAACTTGGTAAAAAGTCTCTGCTTACTGGACTGGGGGCTAAAAAGAAATTTATGAGCAATTTTCCTTCTCCTTTCAATTTTCAGGCTTCTAAAAAAGCAATCTACATCAAGACATATCAAGTATTTGCAAGTTTTATGACATTAATGTACTTTATTATTTAAATAAACTGTAGTGTTTCTTCCTTTCTTGGCCGACATCAATGATGCCTTAAGTGTCACTTATCCGTTTGATGTCCACGGGCGATCGTGACCAGTTACCATCAAGTGGCACGTCTGCTCGTTTATCAGTAGGTACTAGGTATGTCTATTAACATAAATAAAAAATCCAAGCGATAAATATATTAATTATATTTTCACGAATATTACAAATTAGGTTTACATTTATTGAAAACATTAAATAATACAAAAGAAACTTTAAATACAATTAGTTTAATAAATCTCATATGTAATTTAAAATATATTATCCAGCCGTTCGTTTCTGAAGTTACGTGTTATTTATTTGAATTCTTGAGAACCTATAGCTGTTTTGCTTTATTCCACTTTAGCACTTTATGTAAGTTTTACTTTACAAATTTTACAGATAAATGACTTTAAATGTAGTTTTGCTAGTGAAATAAAAAAGGCAAACATGAAAATATCTTGCAGTTATCAGTGTTTTAAGCATTTTTTAGGAGCTCCATTTAAACTGATAAAACATATTGGAATATAATGTAAATAGATCGTCATTAAAGCCATAGTGTAATGTAAACACTATTTTCATCATAAGTATTTTGAATATACAGTTTTTTTTTTTAATATAACTTTGCATCTCTTTAGTATGTACCTACTACTATAAGTTGTATATCGCATTGAGAGATTATAGCGGAGTAGAGATTTTCGGGTTGGGCAACCTAAGGGAACTCGTTTGAGGGGTAGGAAGGGCTGATGTGGTGGGTGTGTGTGAAGGAGGTGCGGGGGAGGTGCGGGGCGGGGCCGTCACGCCCGCGGCGACGCCGTCGCGTCTGGAGCGCGGCTCATTCCGGCCGCGATCGCAGCGCCGTGAGCACGTCATGCGCGTCCCCGCCGCTCCGTACGACGCACGCCGCGCGCGCTGTCGCTCCCGCGCGCAAACACGCGCCAGTGATGTTACCGGCCCACTCTGTTGTTATGTGCCAACGGTACGATCGTGAACGAGTGCGATTCCATTTATTCCCGAAGCGTTGACTCTTTGCGCTTCTCATTTGCGGAGATATCACGGATTGCGGATTTTGTGTAACCATCGACGTTGGATGCGTTAAAATTTCGGGTGAGTGAGAGAGCCGCGCGGTCGGGCGCCTGCGGCTGGTTTGACCGCATTATTTTCGAAATACGTACGCCGTGATCCGGTCCGAGCTAGAGCGATCAAAACATTGCGACTGTAATAACAACAGACTCCTCAAACTCTACCTAACCAGTAATTAGAACGAATGTATTTAGGCTTACGTGAAGACGGGTGATTTTAGTGTTAAGAAGTAGTTATAGTAGCGTCAACGTTAACAGTATTCGTAGCGATCGTTTGGTACATGGTAGAGACATGGTAAAGACATGCTAGAGACATGGTAGAGACATAACTGCTGTCATGGTAGAGACCGCGACGTCAAACAAATCTCGTTGATGTCTTTTACTTAAGGCATTTGGAAAGTACTTGTAGGTGATTCTGTCGTTGATTGTGAGTGTAGATTTCGATTGGAAACGTAACGTATGTTTACCTGTTGTATTCCACTTTCATATAACTATCGTGGTCAATAATAAACACGATATGCGACCGAATTTTTACACGCTTAGTACATACAGTATTGCCATAATTGGATTTCATAGTATTTATGTAAAGTAATGCAATGAGTATAATGTTATTTGAAATAAAAAAATTGTCCCAGTTAGTTCGTGGGACGGCAGGGGTGTTAGTGTATTAACACTTAACTATTATTTAATTGATTTATGGAATTTAACAAGTTATAATTAATTGAATTTCAGTGCATAGGTCAAAGGTTTGACAATATAAATTAACGCCCAATATAGATCTATCATATCATAAATATATCATGGTTGTAAATATGAAAAAAATCTATTTATTAAATTTAATATCGAAAAATCGCAACATGAGATGTTGATTTGCATTTTCTGATCAATATTATACATAAAAAAATATATAAATACCAATTTTACATGTGTTAATATGTAGTTAATATATAATAAATCGTGTTAATATATAGTAAATAATTGTCGATGAATAATATTTTTTAATTATATCGGTTTAGGTGTGATAATTTTAACCTAACAGTTAGATAATCGTAGTTCAAAAACCAACTAACAATTCCACGATACATAAGCTAGCCTTCCGAGCGTTGGCTTTAACCATATTTTGTAAATAATATAATATAATTTGCATTTTCCTACTACTAGATAATCATGAATACAAATTGTTAAATGAATACAAATATCACATTTGCATGGCACAGATGCAGCGACCAATAAACAGGAGGTATAATGGAAGCCAGCCAAGTGCGTGTTGTAAGACCATAGAAGGGTTCCGTGGCCTTGTTATTTAATGCATTTTCGTTCCATTCAGTTATGTTTATAAATCAATCTCAGGAGCAACATGTCCATCGACCTTAAAGAGGACCAGGTGGACGGCACACCGGCTTATTACTTTCATATTAGAAAAAAAAATTATGATTTATTATTCTTTTCTAAGTCAACTGACAAGAAATTAATAGTCTCAATTTAGAAATCACTGACTTCCTTATTTGAAATCCGATTTGCAAAAATGACGAATATAAGGCTGCCTGCTGGGCAGGTTCAGTGCCGGGTGTCATTACCAGCCTGGGCGAGGTTTCTGTCAGAACTAATGTTTGTTCATGGGTCATGGGTGTTTGTGATGTGTCGTTTATGTAAGCCCACACCATCTGTAATACAGGGTATTCTAATATAGAGGTGTTTGTCTGTAAATGTTTATTAATTATTTATGAGAAAATCCTACTTGAAAGTTACAAAGGAGTAAAATATATATCTAGTAACAAAATAATAGCGCATCGGTTCCGCCTGGTGTAGGAGGGGGTGGATAATGTTGACCACATATGTCCCGTGGCCGAATTGTTTGTATAAAAAATAATAAGTAATCGAGTTATTAGTTACAAACTCTATTTAAAAGCTGATATTATTCATATGCCAATTACTGCCGTACTAGTTACTGCTTTATACACTTACTAGTTCGAGAATACCTTTACAAATCGTATCAACACCAAAAAAAAAATCGACTTAAATAATATTCACTACTAAATCGAACTACGTTCCCAACTTTTGTATCATGGGAACTAATCTACTTCCCGGTATACAAATTATTCTATATAATACGCACAATTCCTATAACTGTTCGGATAATGTCGTAAATATCATAATAGTACCAAATAATGTCATGGACACGGCGAGATGGTAAGTAATCTATGTAAAAAACATAAAAATCATGAGTACCCGTTAGAATTAAATTATTAAATGAATTCATCGCTAAAACATGTTTATTGTGTGACTTTATTTTGCCACAACCTATTAGCAACTTTGACACATGTCTCTCTGCACGCACGATATGGCACGAAACAGATTTAGGTACATAATTAAGTTCTTAGCTGTAAAGAAAAAAAAAAAAAGAATAAACAAGAAATCCAAGATTGTCCGTCTGAATGGCATAATGTCAATAAGTAATTCACGGTTTTACAGGTGGTTTTTATCAATAGATAAGTGATGGAAAATTTACAAAAACCTAACAAAAAATAGTAACAGTTGTTTCAGGTATGCTAGTTACGGCATATTTGTGACTTTTAAGATTATGTTTATTTATCATGCGAAGCTAACGAGGCATCATTGTAGAGAACTTTGACGAAACGACCTACGAAAATACTTACTACTAATACTTGAAATAAGTCTTAAGGGTTTTGAAACGTTGTTAAATTCACTTTTACATTTAAGAGTAGTGAGTGTGTTCGACATGTGTTGAAAATATTAATTTATTTTATCTTCATAATATTGCATACTACACAGACACAGACAATAGTTCCAAGTTTCTTATTTGTGTTACGGAATCCTAAAGTATATTAGTAAATATATTTTTTATTACGGAAAATAACAAAATACAAAAATAATTCTTTACTTATAGACATATATCAAGTAACTCGTTTGTTTGGTAAAATAATTTTTGTGTTGTAAGTCATCAAGATTACAAAACGTGCCTTGTAACATGTATAAAAGTTGTACACATTTTAATTATTCAGGGACAGTCAACCAATATGGTCATACAATAATCATGCATTTGCATTGATGGCCCATGTACGCAATAATGACGTTGCATTTGTTAGAAATGGCAAGATAAACCGACCACTGACTACCGGTCGTGCACAATGTTAATCTTTGTTGTGTAACTGGTAATTGGTCGCGCACTATTATCCTGGAAATATATAATACTGACGCATTTAAAACATTGCTTGAACTTTGAATAAAAATTGTGTAGGCTATGTTTAATTACGGAATTTTCTTTCCAATTAAAACAATAAGTGCTCACGATATTAGCTGTGAGACGAGACGGACCATGTAGTTGGTGACCACCAAACAAATCTGCAACACATCTGCAGTGGTCCCTATCGTTTTCTCTACTTCTACTGACATTCACACACCACATCATCGCACTCCTGAGTAGACTCACTGCGTTGCGGGTATTTGAACGTACACAAATATGATATTACAAACACACATGACCAAGGAACAAACATTTATGTCACATAAATGTGTACACCGGACGGGAACTGAACCTAGGCCTCGTTGGGGTGGGACTCGACGGGACAACCGGGGTCACAATCAACTAGGCTTTGGAGTCATCCAACCCTTGGTTTCCTAAACTACCAACCAAGATACAATATAAATACAGTTTTATTGTAGAATTTATGAAAGGATCCCTTTACTCCTCAAATAAAAAAAGGCAATGTGAAAAAAAAAATGGTGTAACGTTATGTTGTTATGGTTACAGGTGGGTCGAGGAGAATTATGCGTGGGGCGTGCGCGTGCGCGGTGGTGTGCGCGTTGGTGGCGCTGTGCTCGGGCGCGGCGCTGGACGAGGAGGCGCGCGCCGCCGCCGAGCGGCAGCTGCTGGCGCTGCTGGGGCTACCGCGTCGGCCCACACCGCGCTCCGTGCCCCCGCCGCCCGTGCCCCGCGCCATGCGCCTCTTGTACGAGCAACGCGGCGCTATCCCCGCGCCCGCCGCCAACACAGCCCGCTCTTTCCACCACACTCCCACCCGGCTCGACGACCGATTTCCCGGCGAACATCGCTTTCGACTCTTCTTCGACACGAGTGCCGTCCCCGGCGACGAAATCGTCCGAGGAGCGGATGTGACGTTTCAGCGCGCCGATGGAGCCGAGGGATTCCAAAGGCTTCTCCTGTATGACGTCGTTCAGCCCGGTCGCCGTGGCCACTCTGAGCCCATTCTAAAATTGCTAGATTCGATACCGTTACGACCCGCCGATAGCGTGGTCACCGCTGACGCTATGAGCGCGGCTCGGCGGTGGCTGCGAGAACCAAAAAATAATCATGGACTTCTTGTGCGTGTTTTAGAAGAGGGTGCTAACAGCTCGGACGCGCGCTTACCGCTCGTTAGAGTACGAAGACGTGCGACAGAAAGTGACGAGGAGTGGCATTCGGCTCAGCCTCTACTACTACTGTATACAGAAGACGAGCGTGCCCGAGCCGCCCGCGAGCGTGGTGAGACACTGCTGACTCGCAAGAAGCGGGCGACACAGAGGAGAGGACACCGGGCTCATCATCGTCGCAAGGAAGCGAGAGAAATATGCCAGCGGCGACCGCTCTTCGTTGATTTCGCCGACGTGGGCTGGAGCGACTGGATCGTGGCTCCTCACGGTTACGACGCGTACTATTGTCAGGGCGACTGTCCTTTCCCCCTCGCGGACCATCTCAATGGTACGAACCATGCTATTGTACAGACTTTAGTAAACTCAGTGAATCCCGCGGCAGTGCCTAAAGCGTGTTGTGTTCCCACGCAATTGTCTGCCATATCTATGTTGTATATGGACGAAGTGAACAATGTGGTGCTTAAAAACTATCAAGACATGATGGTGGTGGGCTGTGGCTGCCGATGACGAAGGCAAGCTCGGCCTGGAGTGGACCTAGTGGTAAATCGTGGACCCAGTGTACATATAGTAGTGGCCTCGAAAATTGTACATAATCTCTCTGTGTATATACTCGTGTAATTATTATTTTATTGAAACCATACTGATATAATAAAAGATTTAATGAAACAAACTTGTTTATAACTGCAATTCCCACTTGATTAAATATAATGTTGTAGCTACACACGAGATACATAGATGTTTATTGCTTATTACGTAAAAACATAGCAATATTTATGCAAAGTCCTTGCTCATGAAAGGGTGATTGGTTTAAAGAAAGACAAAATTGATAAAATAACCATTCTGGCGAATCAATTATTTATCTAAACAAAAAAGATTTTAACAGTTCGAAAAATTTGGGAAATTTAGAACTACTGTGATTCATATTGTAATGAAAACTTACGAAGCGATGTCTGACAGCTTAAACTGATAAGAATGAGATGATTACCTATGACGTTGATTAAGGTTACATAAATAATCAATGTCAATATAACATATACGTATATGGTATATTTAATAATGAGTGTTCCATATTGCAACATACAACTACACAAAAACTGATGAGAAAAGATTATTAAGCTTAACAGTTTATGTGGGTTGGTATACCATGCTAAGATAGCTGAATTGAGCCTTAGATTCACATAATCCACACCTGATCCTACTTTACCAACCTTATGATCAGAAAATCTGAAAACTTATATTTTAAATCAGTTTTACATTTCTTAAATAGAATCGATTTCAAACATATCCCGACATTGTTTTTAGTGATTACGATGGTCTAGAGACCTAATATGACAGGATTTTACAATAGTAAAAGTTAAAACTTCGTTCACAGTAGTTTAATTTCTCTAATTTTCATAGAAGATTTTGTTTGCAGTCAAAATTGACTGGCTATTCTTTGTCAATCTATCTAAAGAACATATCTTAATATCACTAAATTACAACGTAGGAAACGTTATAAAAATTCAATTTTTTTATAACATTTACAATATTAATACATAATAAATTAATTTAAGACACTTTTTTTTATTGATTTTTTATTATCAAAAAAGTATTTAAATGATTCTTGAAATCGAATGAAGGAATTTCGACAAATTAATTAGGATGGGAAGGAGGAGATTATGTTTGAGTCTCAAAAAAGGTGGAAGTAATATTGATTTAATACTAATTTTACAGTGGGTAACAAATCATCACCTACATATTTTAATATTATGGTGGTAATGTTTATATTAGTTTTCCAAAGATAATAGAAAGAAAAAAGGCATGTTTTATAAGTTATTAATCAAATTATTAAATATTAAATTGCGTATTAAATTTAAATATTAAATTGTAGGATTTTTAATACAATTATATGTGTTTAAAAATGTTTGTGTATAACGCTGAATAACGTTGATATGCATTTAAATGTTATCTTTCATATCTTCAGATTCAATTCAGAATATTATGGCAATTTTACTTTTTTCTGATTATTATTTAACATGGTGATATATGGTCGTGTGTAGTGGTCACATATGGTGAGTAAGTTTACTGTAATATTTCTTTGATAAAGAAACTGCGAAAAGGATAAAGAGAACTAAAGTTTTTTTTTAATCTTAAAAGCCGGCAACCAAGTAAATAAGTTCAGAAGAAAGAGGTGTTCCCATTTGCGAATTGGGTCTCTAAAACTCCAACCCAAACACGTAAACATTATTTCACAGTTAATTTTTATAAGGAGAGCAGCTAGCAAATACATTGTAGAAACCTACCACACACACTTGAGTACCAATGTTATCTATTCAGATGTCAAACAACCGTGTGATCTCTAAAAGGTCCTTCCTTTGGATGAAGCGTCTTCTGGAGGTCTTTAGCTAACGTCATTGTCTCGTCATTTGGTCATCGAGAACAGATGAACAGATGAGGCTGTCTTGGACTCAAGAATGGCAGAAACTTATTAAGTATTATTTTACCAACGTTGCTCTGGGGGTTTGGCAGTACCACCAGCAAAGTAGAATGTAAAGTCAATATTGCTGTAAACAAACTTTTTTGGAAGTATTAAGACGTTATTTTATTGCGTTTATCAGGGAACTGTATTACAACTGTATTACAATCTTAGCAATTTACCTTATTAAAGTAATTATTTCAAGTGACGTTAATTGGACAGTCACTATCTCACTCATTGATCGTCAAACTAGAACTTGTATTTCCACTAAACCTAGAGGCGAGATGAAATTTGACACAAAGACAGAATTGAATACCTTGTTAAATGAAAAACCGTTAAAACTGGCATCGTAGGAGATTGGATACACCTGATAAAGTCCGTAAGATACCAGCCGAAATAGTACAGATATCGAAATTTAACCAAAGCAAAAATGATTTAACCTAATGTGGAATCCTAATTGTCGGCATTATAGAGAGGCTACAGTAATCTGGCTTTTTGTATACCTTAAAATTAAATGAATTTATCCAAATCCATTTATATGTATTTATTTTTTCAGATACGCAGCTAAAATAATTTTTGTGTTTTTATATTCACCGCCTTCTCTTAGCACTTAATGAGATTTCACTACATTTATGGACAAATAATGTTGGTCGCCATTTAACACCTTTTTTTAGAGTACTTATGTATGTTACTGTTTTACTATATAATTCCCCATATACGAATATAATTACGAATTCTACAAAATTGTTCAATACAACAATATTTTGCCCAAGTGTCGAATTCTTATCTCATTACTAAAAAAAATTTTTTCATGGGATAGAAAGTTTCACACAAATGTATTTATCTTGCACCGGACAATATATAGTAGGCAAGATTCTTTTAAGATAAGGTAATATAGACGTGTTGTCCTTGTTTGGCGAAATATTCAAAATTTAAAAAGCTATAGTTTTTCAGAAAATATTTCTAGATAACACTAAATATATTATTTTCGGAATCAAGCTATTGACATTTCTTCCACGTTATGTAAATAACTTAGTAAAGTTTTATATTTATATCTGTCAAAAATCGAATAAACTACCAGTTTTATTTCGTACAAAAACTATTTTTGGTAACGCGTATATTGAACAGATTTGAGCGAAAAAGAGCCAAGAATGGTGCCTGCACATGCCGGTCACATAATTATCATACTAACATACATAGGTAAGGTAGCGCACAAAGTTATACAAAAAAATTTAGAGGTTCATGGTGACGTATTATCTAAATTTACTCCCCAAAATAAATTAAGAAAAATTCCAATGATATGCAATTTTCCTATGAACTTGCAGTTCCATAACAAAGTAATTTAGACGAATAAAATTAATGTAGGTATTCATTGACATATTCTTTTTTCCTTCTTCTTTTTCGGACGACAACGTATTAGTGATACCTTTGGTGTTACTTATGGACGATGATGACCACTTACCGTTAGATGGCTTGTCTGCTCATTTGTCGGCTGTTCACATAAACAATGGTTTAGATTATTAAGGAAACTGAATTCCATCATACAGTTCTAGAGATAGAATAATTTTAGTGCTTTTCTTCTAAAAAATATTTATCAATACGTACACAACATTCTGTATACATAAATAATTTTAATTGTAATAATATATTGCAAATTAATATTTAGTTTGTATATCCCTGTCAGTATACCTGCACTAAAAGTATTTTTTTGTAATAAACTATTTATTTTAATTTTTAGAACTTGCATCGTGCATGTCCACGCATGCACGCTACGGGAAAAGACTAATATTACGCCCATTGAATAACTTCCACAAGATGCTTAGTAAATGAACTGAAAATATCACAAAAAGTAAACATAAAATGCAAAAATATAAGACACAAAGATATAAAAAGTAAAAAATAATTTATTTATTTCTTGAATTTAAATTTTAGGTCTATGTTAAAATTGGAATCAGTTTGTTTATTCCAACAAAATAAAAAAAACGCTAGAGTGAACATTGATTTTTAGTTTTTGGAATAAATGAGATTTTATTAATTAATAATTTATCGATTGACTTATAGCCACTATCTAAAGATAACATTTATGTTGCGACCAAAACTTTACACAGGTTCCGTACAAGAGGAAAGTTTATTTATTAGTTCCACGTTGATATTTAGATTCGTAGGTAGATATGTACCCAGAATATTTCGTTTAGTGTGTCATGAAGGCTCTTATAAAGTCATTCACTAAGAATGTTAGCGATAATATTTGAAGTAAATTCCGTTAAGAGTGTGTCGGGTCTCCAAATTTCAAATATTTCGTCACAAGGCGGCGATATATCATGTTTTTGCTCGGACGCAGGAATGCCCGCCTGTATAATTTGGCCGGCCACCCGGCAACTCCGCGTCTGCCGTGTCCGCCGCCCTACGTCTATATTATCAGTAGATAAATTTAAGCTTTGTCTTTGCCTCGTATTTCGTCCTCTCGAGGCTTTGCTTTTGTTTTTTTTTGGTCGTGAACGGTAACAAAAAACTGAGTAGAGGCGAACGAAGTGGGTATAATTTATTTTATAGTCGGTTCGCTCGTAACTCGGCGGTGGACGGCTGGACGCCGATTTATCCCCATCTCCGCGTAATTAACGTAAATGGATTGGCCGGAGTCGGTGCCTGTGTGCTCATCCGCCTCGCGGCCTTCTGCTCTCCGACCACTCCCTGTTTCACTAATACCGATTCTCATCCACTAAACAAGATATTACTGCGGTTCTCTCCAGCGATCCAACTTAATCCAATTAAGCATACATTTTTCCAAACCGCAATTCGAATAAGATACCAGAGAACGAGAATCGCTTGCGATTACGTGCGCTCGATTCCCGAGCGCGCGGCGACTTATCCCTGAGGGAATTATAATTGTTTTGCATTCTTGCACGGGTATAAAAACAAAAGAGCGAGTTACGGGCCCCCCGTGCTGTTGGTCCTGCAGGCCAGACCAAAGTCTGACGACTCGCATTCCCTTGGGCCAAAAAGCTACGAATGAATCGGAGTAGGTAGATGAGCTTTCGATACCATCTAATCGCTCACCACAGATACCAATAATAGAAAACTCAAATATATACGTATATGCCAAAATGATGTTTTTTGATTCTTTGTTATTAAAATACGAGAGAATTTTTGTTTAAAATAATCGTTTGTAAACTGAATTACAAGTAAAAAAGTAGATACATACATGTATTAAACCCAAAAAAATATAGGTATTATAAATACCAAACATATTGTTTGGTCGATAAAGTAAATCATAAGCGGTTAAAAAGACTGTGGAACTTGTTTTATTGCGTCGTTAACAAATGTGTAAGCTTCCAAAATTATGGACCTAAAATAATAAATTAATTATACATTGCATCATTTGAAAAATATAAAAAAATCATTGATGAACTTCGAGCGAAGTGTTCTACTAGCGGATACGTTGTTAAGATTGTGTATGTAATGGATAATTAAGTGTCACCCGCATAATATGTGTAGCATTAGCCGGTGCGGGGACGCGGCAACGGCGGCCATCGACCGCGGTCCGCGTCTCAAAATATTCCAAACATGCACAAATTAAACTGGTTTTTTGTTTATATTATTTTATTATCTTTGCAAAAAACCATTAAACTAAATACAAAACAATTATCTGTCAACGAGATATAACGGACATCTATTGAGGTAGGAAATTCATTTTCCGTTAGGCTTTTCCATTGAAACATGTTACTCATTTTGCAATAATGTCCCATAACATTCTTATCTCCGTAACTAGTACCTCGCATGACAAGTTTGTAAAGGAAGTTATGCTAATATTAACAGTTGAAAATGAACAGTTTCAAAAGTTGACTTTCTTTTAATTAGTTTGATAACTTTTTTTAAACCTGTCAACGTAATGTCCTAACGTTCTTAACATAGAAATATAGTGTGTTGAAGGACATAAAAATTTGAATAGTGTGAGTAATTAAAATATCTCAGATACATTGGTCCAGTGGTAAACTTATAAGTATACCTGAAATTGTTATGCTTAATTATCAATTAACATTAAAAAAAATCAAGTTGGAGCAGTTGTAGTTTGTCAAAACGACTATGTACTGATTAGTGATTTAGTTACTTCAGTTTCAGTCAGATTCAGTTAGTTCTTTATATACTGTATATAATATTTCTAACTTGATAATTTTTAACTAATTTAGCCTTAAATTCCTAATTTCCATAAGTATATACAATGTGTGTGTAAATGTTTTAGTAACAAAAAAATTGTAAAGTGCGTGTTTATTCACGGACGACAGAGTTTTCCATTTGTATTATTAGCAGAAATTATATACATATAGTACGTAACTTTGGAGGCCCCCATATCATTAACTAACAACTTTAATAAAAATGTTAATTGGAAACAATCTTTCTATCTATCATATTTAAAAACGAATTTATAGAAGCTTCTATTTATGTGCAGAACGTTTTATAAAAACTTATTGTCAAATAAAAACTACTTTTTTATATACTAGCGGCCCGCCTTGATGTCATTAAACTTATACATAAATATACACATAATAAATAGCTTATGTCTATCCGGAATAATGTAAAAGATTGTTATAAGTGGGTGTCGTGGGTCCAAAGATTACTTTTCGCATATACATAAACTCACAAAATTCGCACTCTCTCTGCATAATATTAGTATAGAAAATATGGATTTAATTTTTAGGATTTAAATGAAGGATATATAAAACATACCTACTTTTCAAATTTCGTTCAATTAATACCAATTTTTTAATCATTTAGTTAATAGCAATACCATTTTAACACTTACTTCCGGCTCCCTAAAAAAGAACAAAGATTTTGTTTCTTAGTAATGTCAAATATAAGACATGATATGTCAGTGAAATGAAACATAACATGACATGGTATAATTAGAAACATAATATTTCACGTTCCCTCCGGGGTTTTTGCACGCTCGTAATCAATCTGTAACGGAAAATTTTTGATTCGAGTGACCCGTGGTTGTCTATGGCGCGCCCACCGCTTTTCATTATTGTGTTATTTACCCGTTTGCAAACATTTAAATCAAAACGATATAATAATTAATTTACTTCATCGTTTTGATTATTACACGAAATTTATATGCAACATTGATAATTAAGGTGGAATATTAATTTAATTATTAAGTACATCCTATTAAATTCTTTCTACAAGTGTCAATTCTATCTACTTCTTCGTGCTGTTCGAAGTTGAACTCACAGAACAATAAAGTTCTTTCGCAGACCATATTGTATGCAGTATAAATTACTAGCACCCATCATTGCTTCGCATCGGTAATTCCGCGAGATCATGTTTATTTCCTGTCATGAAAATGTTCCTTGGCTCAAAATATAAGTTGCAGATATGCCAAAAACCATCTAAATCCGTTAAAAAGTTTTAGTGTCATACGTGTACAGACACAAAGTCAGACAAACAAAAATAAAAAAGGTGTGTGTGTGTGTACTTATCTACGCACGTAAGAAGTCATAATTCTTGGTCGAAACAAAACAAAAAAAAAACTCCAAAATGAAACCCCGCGTACCAGCACTTTCTAAAATGATGAAATAAAGACATTAAATACAATTTATAAAGCTGTAATTACAAGAAGTAAAAGCATAATTTAATTGAAATGATAATAATAATTTGTAATATAAGCAAATAAAAATAACAATACATACCGACAGTTAACCTTAAATCTTTATACGTACTTAAATCGTTTATAATATAAAAACATTTTTATCACTAGTATTTACGATAGATTATCAATAGATATTATTCGCTACCGTACATAATTTGAAAACACATAGACACATAATATATTATTATATATAAAAATTTAAAATGACGTTTGACGTTGAAATACTAATTGATCAGTTATTGGTTGGTAGAGAGATTATACGGATTATACGCTAATAAAGTTATCTTAAAATTATTTAAATATCTACATAATTTTTTGTAGTATATATGTAGTAGTTTAAAAGTATCATTAAGCGACATATATGTACATGACATTAAACCAAACATGTTATTTTATAAATAGTACCGTCTGTACTTATAAAAGTGAATACTTTCTATGTGGTGGAATCTATAATACTACAAAATTAAGAATCATAACAGCTGGGCTCCTTCAAAGAAAATTTATGTATTCCTTATCTTTATGTCATTATAATCGTCTCGTTTCCACCATATTATTTCTGAGATTGAGCAACTTGGAGCTAACTTTATGGTGTGGATTTTAGGTGACCGTGTGCGTGCGCATCGATAAAATTCCCTTCTCTCACCATTTTTTCAATACGTGCCAAAAAAAGTATACTTCAAAATCTCTTCGATATACATGTTCGATGTCATATGGCCCCATTAGAGTTTTATTATTAATATAGATATAGATAACATTTAGAGTATTTAAATTTGCGTTAGAAGAATTTGTTTACTGTCAATATAAAATGTGCCCCAGCAAGAAGTGACTGCCTGGCGTTTTTTTTAATATTTGCACAAAATTATTAATAAATAATAATAAAGCATCCTATCGTTTTGGTTTTTAATGAGATTTTTTTGTAGAGATACCTGACTTGTTTCACTATTTTCATATATTTTTTTATTTGCATTTGCTTTTATTGAATGGAAAAGCAGTAATGCTTTTCCATTCTGTATTTTTATTTCCTGGCTATTAATACAGTTTATTAATTCAAGGTATTAAACTTATCCAAAATTCAGTGAAAAAAAAAACTCAAAATTTTAAGGAAGAAATCCTTTCTGTTTTAATTTTTTTCTAAAAAGCTTGACGTTTAACATTTACACATTCACATTGAGCTTTAATACCTATGTCTAATATGTCTAATGGCCGGTCTGTAACAATACAAAAGTGTTAGAAAATTCACATCAGACACCGTACAACTTATTAAACGATAGCACCATAGTGGTCTGGCTGAGATGGCAAATTCATTACATCACCATAGATATTATGATGCGCCGTATGAGGTTCACCATGACTGTTAATTGGGCTCGACTTATTTATTTATTTAACCATTTATGCACAGAGAGAATAAAACAAAAGTTAACAAAGAAAACTTTTAGTAAGGCAGCGGTGTCTGAAGGCCACATATTTATAGCGTTATTCGCAGTGTGGGAAAAGTTTTAACAAAAAAACATATATTTACTAAACTCTTTTATTTCTAAAACATTTTAATCGTATTTAACAATCGAAAAAAATACATATTATAATATTTGTATGCGATCTGTATAATACAACTTATACATACTATTCAATACAGGCGTAACGTAGCGCGTAGCGTAAAGCGGTGCTTAGTGCGTAGCACGTAGCACGACAATTAAACGTTGAGGAATACGCGCTTTTATCAACTCAATACCTTATATATCCCGTCATCATATAGGCGTCAACAGTTACCGAATTCTTCGGATTTCGATTTGATGAAACTTATATACTAACATTAATTTTAAACTTAAACATAATGTTTGCTCGATAGATTAGTTAAATTATAAAACCTTTACTAAACAATTTTGATCCATAACAAACGTGTTAGATGTTAAAACCTACGTTTTTATAATACTTATCTACATAGTTACCTACATGCGTATGCAAGTACACATTGGCCTACTGATTCTAAAATGAATGTTGTAATATATATATAGTCTATCAAGTCTTCAAAAAATTGAGATCGGGTAGGCCGGTTAGTAGCTTCCTATCTACAGGACCGTACCTTCCGTTTCAGACACGAAGGTACACTTTCATCCCCTCGTCCACTATTGGCAGGGGTTCCTCAGGGTTCAGTACTTTCCCCGTTACTTTATATATCGTATACAAACGATATCCCAATACCGTCGAACGGAGTACAGCTCTCCCTCTTCGCAGACGATACAGCCCTCTATTACCGGGGGGCGACGTTACAGCCAGTTCTCACCAGACTCCAACGCTCGGTCGATGAGCTCGGAGAATGGTTCGCCAAATGGCGCATCGAAGTAAACCCGGACAAAAGTTCCGCCGTCTGCTTTAGTCACAAAAGGATGAAATTCCTCAAAGAAACTCCGCCAATCAAAATCTCAGGTACTCCGGTCCCATGGAAGCCCACAACCAAATATTTGGGTGTGACACTGGATTCCAGACTCACCTTCGAACAATACGTCAAGAAGGTGACAGGGACAGCTAGATTCTATATGGGCCGACTCAACAGTATGTTGGGAAGGCACAGTAAAATGTCACTCAGAAACAAGCGAACCCTCTATAAGGTCTGCATAAGACCGGTGATGACATACGCAGCGCCTGTCTTCGCTCATGCGAAACCAACCGTCCTTCGCGAGATTCAGGTCGTTCAGAACCTGTTCTGTCGCAGAGCAACCAACGTCCACTGGTGCGTTAGGAATGCCGATCTCCACAGGGACCTAGAACTCCCTACTATCCAACAGACCCTTCAGGGCTTTTCCAAAACCTTCTTTGAGGCAGCAGAAGAGCATCCAAATCCCTTAATAAAAGGAACGGCGGAATACACCGCCCCACCTAAATCCCGTCATCAAGTCCGGAGGCCTAGGAACGCGCTCTTGGATCCCCCCGACAAACTCACTGAGGACCTGGAACGCCTCTTGGCGGCCCAGGAAAAAACAGAGTAATCGACATATGCATTCGTGTTAGTCCTTAAGACTACACAAAATCCAATCCGACGACACCTTAAGTGTCATTCGATACATGCGGATACCCTCTAGAGGGTACCGCTAGCGCCCCCTTTCCC
>PDGT01000011.1:2493639-2529806 GCA_003671415.1 Megathymus violae | reverse complement strand
CTGTGTGGTACCCAAGTCTCACATTAGACAATATCAAACTTAAACATAAAATAATAATTATTATTTTAAAGTAGCGGTCTGTCCATATTGTTTTGAAAACAAGTAAATATTTAGTGATTTAGGAATTTAAAAATTCTATAACTATTTATTTTTATAGTTATATATGTGTCAATAAACATTCTCCTACGATACCTTTCAATATTTTTGTCTAATGAACGATAATACTAAACGACGTTACCGAGAAAGGATTTAAAAACGCTAAAATGTTTATGTGGTGTGATTGGTTGTTGGAACTCTAGCATTACGTACTCGTAGATACGACCGCGACGCAATTCACCGACCGACCCGTGGCTGTATAACGGTGATGACATATTTAACCGGCCACCTGATACTCCCGACTGGGTGCGCTTCGACAAATGAACCAACTTTATATTTATTTTATGCTTTTATTTCTCTAGGAATTGCTATGAACTTTAGACTTTTTGTTCATCGCATATTTCTAGATAGTATTATTAATATTCCGATCATGATATATTAACTCGAATGATGGCTGCTATTATGGTATTACTTTTATGGTGTGTTGAAATTATTATTTTAAATGTAACTATAATTTATTATATTTTGTATTAATAAACACTGTTGTAGACGTAACTAAATCTTTTTAATTAAAAAGAAACATGAATTTTACCTAACACGTTATATTTTACCAGCTATCACTCCCCTGCTTCGCTGGGCATTTTAAAGTTTAATAATCATAAATAAATCAAGAGATAATTTTTAAAAGTATGACAACGAATAACTTTATCAGTTTATAAATATTGAACTTAGTAATTATAACATTAAGATTAAGGAAATTAGTAATTATTACATTAAGATTAAGAAGGTTTTACCTCCTTAAGTCTCGACAGTTATTCTTTCCAGACTGGGAAGGTACAAAATGCGAACGTTGCAAGGGGAGATGCCACCATCGAGTTGTATACATAAAAGCACATTGCATGTAGCATGCTTTAGGTCTACATACAAAAAAAATAACAGGAATAAATGAAATAAGATCCACATTTTAAAGAAAGGTTACATAACTTACAGTATGATAGTTTAAAATGTTAAAGAAAAAATTTTGGTGTAATCGACGTAACCGAAACCATGCACAATCAGAAGAATTTGACTTAAATGTACAGACAGAACCTACATATTTATATAGTAGTACCTATAGAATATTAAACTTATCATTTGCTTATTTACATGTTCTTCCTATATACCTGTTTCTCGCTCCAACTACCTTAATTTACTTATTGTTAAAAACACCAGTGGTAAATTTATTGATCTGTTTCTTTCTACTCTATTGTATCTATACCCTAAAGAAGATATTGTTTGTTTCCCTAATAACTAAAAATAAAAAAAATACCCTACTAATTTTTACTAAGATCGGTAAAGACATTTTTGAGCTATATAAAGATATAGACGTATCGATAAACATTTACAAAACTGTATAATTAGGGTTAGTGAGTCATAAAACGAATATTTAATGCATTAAATGACAATAAAATCAAATGTACGGACAGAACAGATTTATATAGTAGTATATATGTCATTGTTAGTGGTTTGACGTTGGTAATTCGCACGGAGAGCCCGAGTTCTATCCTGCACTCACCTCTAGCTTATCGAGTTATATATTGTTATGTATTTATAATTATTTATCATGTACTTCGGAAAAGGAAGTCTTGCGTGTTTAATATTTCTCCATAATGTACTCTAAGGTGTGTGTAGTCGCACTAATTTGCACTTGACCAATGATTATGATTATTATCTTGCCTTGGCAGTGGTATTATTTTAAATTATTATGATTAAAACATTTTACGACATTGTAGCCCAGTTGGAAAATACTGCCTTCCGAGCGAGGCTTCCCAGGTTCGATTTCCGGCCGGGGCAGACATTAATGAGACAGATAAAAGTTTATTTCTGGGGTATTGTTTGTGATGTCTTAGTTGTGTATGTACACGCAACGTGCAACATAGGTATCTACCTGGTGCGGGGGTGTGAGTTTAGACCTGTGAGACCATGAGACTAATGTTTATAAACATTAAATTGTAGAAATATTGCATAGCTGAGATGTATAGCAATTTTCCTTTAGGTACTCGTAAATATTGGAATAAATTAATTGCTTCATAATTTAAGAAGACATTTATACATATTTAACTTAACATTAAAATGTATGTATATAATTATTTATGCTATATTATTATTTTTATATGTTATTCAATTAATAACAGTCTTTATATATATTATATTTTATTGATTTTTTTTTATCTTAATCTTATGCACCGCCATCGTCACTTCTTAATTTCGCCTGAAGGTTGACTGGCAGAGAATGCTTATAGCATTAAGTTTGTTCCGCCTTTGTTCCATTGCTTTTTGTGGATCATAAGAAAAAAAATATATTTCCTGTGCCAGACAATGTAAAAAGTTCTAGTAAGGTATTATTTATTTCGAAAATACGCTTAAAGGTAAAAATACAAATGTTCCAGTTAGTTATTATAGAATAAACTTAAAAAAGAATATGAGCCAGTAACATTTTCTTTCGCAGGAAGATTTTATTCGGTTTTAAATGTCGAACTATAAAACTGAACGAATGTTTGTTAGACTCTAGATGGGGTTCACTTACGACATTATATACCTATGGTAATCGTAATGAGCTTAACCGCAATCGAATAATTTTGAGACACGAAAAAGAAGTGGTTATCCTTTAAAGTCTAATACGCATGGAAAAGTTCTAGCAGTAGAAAAAATAACGGAATAATAGGAAGTAACATGTGAAGAAATTCAGCATATGTTGTACGTTGAGCCGGGATGCATTTACGAGATTTTACATGAGCACTATAATTTCGTGTTGGGTATCACAGAATCACATCAGCTCAGAACGAGGCCCGCGTGGACTGATGCCATAACATAACTGTTAAATTTGAAACCTTGATTCTGAGCTTGTTTTCGATAGTCTATCATGTGATGAATCTTGGAACCGAAGCGACAGTTCAACAGTTTGGCTATTACAAAATGAAGTGATCGAGAAACGCAGAGAAGGATTTGATCGTTAGTTTTTACACATCTACCCATAAGCCACCTATTTTGCTAATTCTGAAATATGGTACACTCAATTTAGCCATATTCCTAGTAGGTATTAACATTGTGAACATCACTCTTTTTAAGAAAACTTTTAGAGTTAACGTGTTGTTATTTCTTGAAATATAAAATCCTATAATCTATTCCTTGAAATAAAAAATCTACTCAACGGGATACACTTCTTATCGCTGAATGAAATGAAATGGCAGTCTTCGAACAAGCTATAGAATATTTGGCTCGGAAGTGTATGGGCAAAATTATTTTAGTAATTGGTTTAGATGTACAAAACTTTGTATAATTGCTGGCCAATGTAATTTCTTAGAAAAGGTTAGATTTTTTTTTTATATATCTGATAAAAGAAAAGACGAGCCATATGATTGTAAGTAGTCATCGCCATCCATGGACATCTATAACACCTAAGGCATTACTGACGCATTACCAACCACATGGAAGCGGGATACTCGCTTCAATTAACCATAAAATGTTATTTTTGCTATTAACTCTCTAAGTGCCATATATACGTATTTATATTAATAATACTGATTTATCACCATGCAGCCGTCCTGTTATTAATTCTGAGTACCCACACAGACCGCCGGACTAAAAGCCAGCAGATGCATTACCTCTACAAATTCCTACGAAATAGTATTTAAATTAGCCAGCGACTATGAGAGAATCACTTACGTAGTGTTATGTTAATTAAAATACGTTTTCCCCCTTTCCGTCGCCGGAAATGAGGTTTTCTTTTAGTAATCGATGTAATTAATTTGTCAAAAAAAAAATTACTTTTATGTTTACACGATAATTTTACAATTTACAGTATAAGGATTTTATTTTAAATATAAATATATATTTTCGGTTTTAACGCTTAAATATAGATTAGTAATATTCAGAAATGACATATAAGCGACGTTACAATGTTCAATTTTTTAATTTGGAATTGGCTGTGAACCCAACGAATATTCCGAAAAGCCCAATCAATGGACAAGGTTTACACGTTTTAATCCAGACTTATATTTTGCGTTAGACAATCAAATTGAATGGTTTAAATATAAAATCGAATCAATTAATATTAAAACTAAACCTCAGTTTCGCAACTGAAGTCAATCAAAATAACAGGAATGAAAAATAAACAAAAATCAAACATTGTAATCACTCAAACAAGCACGGCAACTACATTTTATTACAATTAATTACAGATTTCAGAATATATCCACATTTATATGTTCAGAGTAAATAAACAACGTCTACAATGTTTTACTAATATAAAAATATTGTTAATCACAAATCTAAATTACGATGGTATAAATACTTTCATAACTAATTTACCCCTCCACTAATGCGCACTGGAGCAGCGTGATGAAGTACACTTCAGGATTCCCTCGGGCATTCGGTGTCAAAAAGAAATTCGTGTTCTGTAGTGCCTGAAATTTTGTTAATGAAGCTATTTACTCAAATTCAGTATTCTAAGAAATACGACGCAGTGTTTGTCGTATAAATAGACACGTTCGGTGGACTTTTTTTAAAATTAAAACTACTTCACTATTCGTTTTTCTATAAGCAATTACTGTTATTTAAAAATAGTTAAAAGATATCTCGAAATAGAGTTGTATTAATAAAATTTATAAGAAATAAACGAATAGAAATAAACGAGATCTCCTACGATTTTAAGTTAATTTACTACAATTGTAAATAAAGTAAATCAATGATTTGCTTTAGTAATGTCCTGTCATGATTCAGTCATCAACGATAGATAATGAACAATACTGTCGTATAATGCACACTTATTACATGTTTAGAAGTTCAAGTTCAGTGTAGTATTTTTTGAGGTTGGGTTGATCATGGACTACCTGACTTACTTAACAATAAAAATACACTGTTCTTGCATGGATAAAGGCCGATTGTTGAAATATATAAATCACATTTTCTACTTTGTGGTGTTACATAAATGTATGTCCAAATCTGATCTGTTATCCATGACTGAAACCAGCATGTTATCTGTTTTACAATTATTGATCAAAACAAAATAATTTTGAAATACATTACAAGAGTCACCGTTGTAATTAACTCCACCTATTTAAATTATTAATAAGAATTAGAAAGAGCCGATTAGAACCAGAATCACGAATGCTCAGCACTTAGATTTTAGAGTATTTCCGTCGTTATTAGAAATGTCTGTTGATTCTAAACGGTATTAGAGTTTTTAGGTAAACTTTATAAGGTTAGTTTTGTACAACGATATCCACACTAAAATAGTAGAATTAAATAAGATAGTTATTAGTGTGAATACCAGTAACTTTGACTATAAAGCAGTTTTGAAACGACAAATCAGATGACATTTGAATATAAGCTTATAAAATAACATATTTTTTGGTATTACATAAAGAAGCCTACATATATACGTCATATAAATAAGTTATATAAATATAAATTCATGTATGTTATCGTATGATAGAATACTATTTTCAATTCTTTCCCAAATTATTAATCAATGACATCAAAAGGGGTCATAAATTCCGTTTTTAAACGAGGAGTTCATGTAAACTATCTACACACAAGTGATATAATGAATTTATAAAAGAAAGCTGTTTGTGATTGATAAGAAAACATAAAGTGTAAGGGATGTACGGTTTGGGTTTTAATTGAAGGTATTATGCGTAGAGAGTTATCTAGCGACACAGGTAGAGTCGGCTCTGAGTAGGCAATATGTATACGCTAGACAGAATTCTGGCAACGAACTCGCGTCCTTGGTGCCGACCTTATATTACGCAATACCGGTTTCGAAAACACGCAGCATGCTCTATGTGTAAGTACGATTTTATGCAGGTCTAGTTCGTTTGCTGTAAACAACATTTTATAGGCAGTTTATAAATAATAAAAATATAACATAACGAAGAGACGTTTAGAATCTCCATGAACTAGAATTCCATATAACCGTAGGTGGTATGGACGTAAAGAAATATGAGATCACAAACATTCATTACCCGAGAACAAACATTTATATGTCACGTAAAGTTCTGTCCGGCTGAGAATCAAACTGGACTATAGGATAGACGTCACCTCTAAATGTTAATGTATATTTTTTAAAATGAAGTTAATTATAAAAAGTCCCAAAATAATATAAAAAAATCTTTTTACACTCCATAAATGTAAGTATGTATTTTGAGCCTTTTAAAAGAACGACACAATAAAAATCGAGATTCGGACTTATTCCACCATAGGTACTCGTACGTAATTTATTTTCACCTTGTTTTGACCTTCCTCTCGGAGCACGTAAACGGTTACTTCGTCGAGTAAAAGTGATACCACATCCAACCCGTGACTTCATCTTAGCTGCGAGTCGCCCGTGAGTGAAAGTGGCAACAGGCCTCTTGGTTGTCGGCGGGCGAAGGCCGGCTGCGTCGTCGCACCGACCACCATCTTAAATAATATTCTGCACCCAAATCTACTCTATGTATCGCCTAGCTCCTCGTAACTAACCTAGCCTAACCCGCTGCTAATGATAACAAATACTTCACGTACCCATCATCATATAAGTATATTTCTGTTACGACGTACCTAAGTAATTAACTTATTTGTATCATTTTGTTAATATCAAACACTAAACAAAACTAAAATACAACAAAATATAATCAACAAATATTTCAGACAATAAAACAACACAGTAGACAGTGTGTTGTTACCATACCATCTAAACTATTGGAAATTCAGCTTAGTCTGATTATAGTTTCAGTAACAAGCGGGAGGCATATAAAAATTACAACCCTTTTTTGTTATTGTCTACATGACACTCGGTTTTGACCTCGTTATAACGATCAAATTATTGCAAGGCTTGTTCACCTGTTTCAATAGATTTCAACTCACATAGCACGCAGTCGATAAATCTTTACTCATTTTATAAAAGATAAATTACCCTATCCATGCCAAGTAAATTGCTACTATTGCAAGTACAGGCATATCAATTAATACCAGAAAGCGATTTGTCGAAGCTGCTTTTGAAAAAAATGATCTTAATTACTCAAGACTAGTTGAGTTGAGCTACTTTATTAAAAATTATCTGTGATTAATGTTGTAGTTTTAAAAACAGTTAAAAAGCAAAGTGATAAATCAATGTACAAAATATGTAGAACACAGAAATTATCATGAGTTAGAGCTCACACTTTGTGTGTATCAATCTATTGAGACAATCAACAAGATGAAAAAGAAATTAAACTATTTCAAAAATGTTGGAGGTTAATAATTAATAGTAGTTTAGTTAAAAAGTACCCCTACTCTATCATACATTATATTTATCTCGGTTTATTAGCGTAAAAGTACATTTTTAAAGAAATCGAAGTGTGTTATTAACACTAAAACATGTAGCGGTTTTGTGTAATAAATTTATAATATACCTATTAGTTGTAGAATCCGGATATAAATAAATCTTGTACGCTAAAGCTTCGTTCGCAATGTTAGGTCGCCTCGAGCGGGTAGCGCGAGCGAGCTCTGCAATTACGGCGGTGGCCCGCGAGGCATTCCGCTGAACGTTGGGCCTAATTAGTTCAGTATGCGATGAGGCTTTGTCTAACAGTTCAGTTCACCTTGCCAGCTTTTTACGACTGACTTTTAGATGCTGATCGTTCGCAAACTCGACCTTTAGCAAAGGACACGTCCCTTTTGGCACAAAAATAACGTAGTTGCGTATTCGATCCATTGCGTGATAAGTTGCGACTGTGACCTCCAGACACAGATCCCTTACTTTCATGCGTTACTAATGCTAACATCCAACTAACATAAAAATAAGTTTCATATAAGTTAATACAAAAAGTATTTATTAGTCGAAATTATCAATTCAAAAAATCATCATGTCATAAAAGGACACAGCGGTGTTCCACACGAACCGAGCATTATGATATGTGTAAATATTACGGAGAGTTCGGAAGCCAGCGTTTCGTGTGTTTACCGGTGAACACTGCGTAAACGGCTCCCTCCATCCGAACACTGTTACGTAAACATGTCGGACACGTAGTACGCAAACACCGGCTACACTGATCGTTAAAAATAATATTTATTCTGCTACCGCAACGCTGCGACCGCGTTGGAGATAATGTACTCTTTATTGTACTTAAATGTTTTAGGTTTCAATGCTTTTACTACAATTACAATTCAATAAATGAATGAATGAATGAATAGAAGGTGATGTTTGTGGAAAAATATCAAACAGGAAAACGGTGCAAATTTGTATTATTATTGTTCCTACTTCGTTCTGTGGTACATCACTACAAGTTAGTATGCTCTGTATTTTACACTATGCCTAGCATCGTAGTTGGAGTATAAAATTTATCGCGTTACTAAGATCCGAAGAACAATATTTGAATTAATATTCTAACATTTAACAGTGTCGGAAGTCATATTAAATAAAATAAAACAACAACATTAAAATCTACATAACTTCAATGTTTCAGAATTTACATATTATGACATAACTACTTAAGTTGGATCTGTCAGATTTATTATCATTAATAGATAAAAATCCTATGAATTACGTTTTCATCAACGTTCCTGAATATGTTCTGTCGGCCTTAGAATTTTGTCCGCTCCGAGAAATTGTTACAATTAATAATTATTATTATTATTAATTCAATAACAATCCAATACTAACATCATATTTTTCTAATGCTAAGCTTTTCAAAGAACGAGGTTCCGTCCGCACCAATTAGATTCATGGCGGGCCTCCACAGAACGGTCCGTGTTCTTTTTTCCACGCATGTACAATTTGTGGAAAACGGAAGACCAACATTCTAAAGGATTTTCTTAGCACATGACATTTTGACAAATAAGCACCAAATATGTAATAGATGCAAAATAATGTTTTAAAACTTAAACTATAAAAAAATCTTACTTAAAAAAAAATTTACAATACTAAAGGAGCACAAAGGAATGCCTAGATATAGCAACAATGACTCCATTTCCCATTCCTTCGTCAACTTTTCTATTGCGAAAGACTTGGCTAATTTGTATTCATGAAAAGCACGAGAGTTGGCAGCATCCTCCGCATACTTTTAATCTATGTGCGAGGTACGGTCCGGTTTATAAATAGCTCGCGGCGAAGGCAGGTGTAGCCGCGCGGGCAGACGCGCGGACGCCATGCTTCCGCGAACCAACCGCCCGACCGACGAGCTGGATCCGCTGCTCTTGCCATAATAATGATCACTCTTTATGGTCCGGGCCACTCACTACTTTGACAGATTGCATTCATTACTACAGCTAGCAGTTAACTTACGAGCGCATGCGTTACACAATGCATAAGCACCGTTTTATTTATTAAATAGGCAACTAGTTTTTCTATCTGTATTTATAAATAAAATATATTTTACTTTATTAACAAAAGTAAGCACAAATACAAGATTTAATTCCTAAGAATTTTTCAAGGTATGAATTTTGTTGATAGCATCATCACCTTCCTTTTGGTGACGAGCGAGTGGCTTTGAGCTAAATGCGGTGACGACAATGTGGACGTAACCAATTTTTAGTGTCCATACGTGCATCGTTTCGTTTGCAACTCGTTTAACTCTTGTTTACTTGGACAATTACAACCAGAGTAATGTTCATGTTAACTTATTTTATTTACGTACTTAATACTTAGGTATTAGATACTTATGCACTTTTCAAACATACGTGCTCAGAATCATACACTCACTTATTGAGGTCAACATCTTATGTTATTTGTCATAAATTCCATTGTGTTACGTTTTGGCAACCAAATGCGATTCTGTAATGGTTTGTGGACATTAAACATGTCAGGTTGGCAGAAAACTATTTTCCGGTTTCCTTGAACTGTAAAACTAGGTATGTAGTAGCTAGACCATTATTTTGTCGTTTTCATCGTATAATATGAAACAACGCTTAAATCAAGCCAGTATTTCTTCTTTTTATTTTACATTTATGATCCTAAGTATAAAAATAAAAAGATTTTATAATGCTGATATGTGTATTGTGTAGGAGTGAACGCTGAAAAACTGATATTGGTCTCACGCGTGGAATTCAATTTATTGAGTACAAGTGGGAGGAATGAGGTAGGTAACATCCAGCGGCCTCAGATCATCGCTCTCGAGGTGCCCACACCGGTACAGGTAAACAGAGACAGATATAAATGGAATCCCGAACGCGAACGTGGCTTTATCCGGTTGGTATACATTGTTGAAGAAAAATAAACCTGATCGTCGTGCACATTCGATATCGTGATAATAATATATGTGTATTTATATGTGTAACATTTTTTATGCTTTATTATATACACAACTAAAGAAGTCAGTCTAATAACGTTTGTCGCGACGCTTCTCAAACGCTTCCCATGCGGGTGGAGTTTTTAATATTATTTATGCACGACAGGTAAATTTAATATACTCTTCTGTATGTCTTGTACCAGATGTCTGGACGAAAAGGTCGTTTGGTGAATACTTTGGATGGAAATAATGATAGGCGGTCGGTAGACGATAGGGCGCCGCGCGATGACGCCGCGCCGCCTGACCGTGTAGCATTACGTATCACACACACTGTCACACACGCCAGGAAGTTTTTATCGATAACACTAAACTTTGATGACGTATTTAATCATAAAGTATATAAGTGTAAGTATGACAGATGTATCATTGTTAGGTTTAATTTTTTTTATAATACCGTGATTTATATTTATAACTTAACTGCCGAAGGCCAGTATAAGTAAATAAACGTTTACACACTCACACACTCTCACTAGGACTCCCTGTGTTGGGGGTGGCATGGGCATACATAAATATGACATCATAAACCTCCATGTCCCCAGAACAAACATTTATTTGTCACATAAATATCTGTCGCGGCCGGGAATCAAACCCAGGACCCTTCGCTCGATAGACAGGATCACTACCAACTGGGCTGTCAATTTATTAAAGTATTCCAACAATTAACATTGACATACTATAAAGATACGTCGCATCTTCATACATTTTATTGTTGATTTTTCTTTAAAATAATGAAGTTCTTACAATCTTTATGCGAGTAACTGTTAGGTACCATATTCATTTTAATTCATTTGCAAATATTTTGTATTAATAAAATAGATCAAAAAATAAAATCTTAATATCAAAGTAATTTATCTAAAATACTTTCGGTTAATAACTCAATATATTATTCACAACTTGAATCCTTTTTATATTCCTTAGAGAAGTGTTGAGAGAACAGGACGATGACATTTTATCAAAAGTTGAGCGATCTGCAGCATTAATTAATTTATATTGGCCGTGTTCACATTAGTATCAACTAACCTTGTGATCCCTGTCAGTCTCTTCACCGAGTTATCGGCTTGCGTCAATATTAAGGCATATTGTATTTAATGAGAGCTATTAATGTGATTGTGACTCGATAATAGCATTGAATATTATGATATTTTAGCACAACTATATGTAAAGATTTTTTTTAATATGTTAGAAGTTTTAGTTTTTAGGATATTCATATGGTATTCTTAAACAGATTAATATTAGGATTTTTTGCCGATTACAAATTATTCTTTACAAGAAATTGAATATAGATAGTACTTTTAAAACGGGCATCGTCGATACCAATGTCAACAAGAGTCCAAAGTCTTCGTAATTTTATTTGCAGAAACGAAACTAATCAATGTTCCTAAATTTGGCGAGTTGTATATCAATGTTGACGACCGTATGTCTCGATCCTCATGTTACCGTATACGCACCACCTGCGCGTACCGCCGACACTTGCGTCATTTACAAGTTACAACTTTAAAATAATAAAACTGGTTTTGATTGTGATCTATAAGAAGGTGGATCGAGGATTAATGTCCCAGCGCACACCTGGCAGCTCGAGACCCCGTGTTGTCACGACACTCGATATCCCACCGACTTAAGAAAATCTGTATTCAGACCATAATAATAACAATTAAGTATGAATATATTTGCAAATTTGATTTAGTAAAGATGGTATTGTATATCAATATTAAATTTATGATATGTGGCAATGTAATCGCTGTTAAACTACAAGTTTCGTTCTGATGCAACATTATTAATAGCCCTTAGTTTTTCCTGCAGGGTACGGGTCTTTCATCATAACCGAATGCCAGGAGCAAATACTAGAAATCATATTTTTAAAAATGACATGCCGTTGTTAAAATTTTTTGTAAGAATTGAACATTGATACGAAGTTTGTAAAGTCGTTCCAGCTCGGGACGTGATTTATTGCAAGAAATAAATTTCACTCTCACGACAATTTAAATTCCTTACAAATTCTTGAAATACAAACGTTGCCTTTTGTAACATTACACAACCGCCGTTGGCTTTCTGTACACGTATAAAAGACTTGTGTTTTTTTAAACAAAGAACGCGGTGCAACGACCTGCCCTTATTTGGTGAAGTCACTGTGAAGGCAACATATGATGAGGCTGCAATGAGCTCCAATATGTGGTGCCAATTTTATTCTTTATACGGCTGTGATGTTAATTTCATGTGTTTCCATAAACAAAAACAGAAATTATTGTAATTATATAGAATTTTCTTTTTACTGTCTCTACACGTTATTGATAAGTCTAAGCTCATTTTAAATTATAACTGTCTGTTATAATTATAGGAATAGAAATCAAGATTTCTGGAAAATATCAAAAACTAATTTGAATGGTCTATTATCAGAGTTGACGTGAGCTTCACAGGTGTACCAGCAACCTGTTCGCTCTCCGTATCATGTTACACTAGGTTTCACATTAGGAAATTTATACGACGTCTCGTATGACTACCGACGTTGTTAATTATTGTTTTATCGGCAAGATAAATTATTATAATTATTAATCGGTTCCAAGAATGAAGTGCAAAACAAAGTGATTCATCGGCATGTATTTTGTAGAGGAGCGCAACTGTGCGGGTGCGCCGTGGCGCTGCGGGGAGCGTTGATTAAATTAAGTGACATTTCATTTTAATTCATTGACATAAATCTCGGACATTACGAGGACCATTACCGCGCGTTGCAGGTGCCGCCGCGCCCCGTTCGATCGAGCCGCGTATCAACAACACATAACGCTATTGCACATCATTCACGTCGATTTTTGTCTATCGAAATCACTGAATTGTTAGCGTTTGTCAACCAAATTTTTAGGAAATGTTCAATGTACATTGACACATTTTATAGCTACGGAAGATCATGTGATTAAATACAATATAAGACAAACAAAACATTGTTAACTGTTCATGTTACGTAAAATATGTTACACGAAATTAAATTGTTTACCTGACACAGGTGTGCATTAGTTTGATTCGTGTGAAGAATGTGAAAATTTGTCATTTTTACAAAAAAATAAAGTTTAACTACTTAAGTATTTAAGCAAGATCAGGAATGCTGTTAAAGTTAAAGGCTTGTTCGACACATAGCCACGTCCACGTCAATATTGAATCTCGAGTGGCCACATGTAGCATGTAGGTCGCCGGTCGTAGCGCAGTGTAGCGCTCCCCTTACGGTGCGCGATGGCAGCCGCAGTACACAGTGCACATTCGCTGTCACTTTTACACGTCCACTTCATATACTTCCATGTATATAGTATACCACTCTACTGCATTTGCATAAGTGAAGCAAAGGAAATATTACATAGGCACGAAGTACGAACATGTCTGAGCTCCGCAGTGCGTTTCCATTTTGCAATTGAATCGACGCAGTGATACGCCGGCACAAGCAAGTGTACCTTATTAACATAAGTATTTACGACTTCATAGTAAATCATGACATTTATGTGCGTACTTTACACATTGCCGATTAGGTATCTACGGTCTTAATGGTGGTGTAATATAAATTCAACCAGATAAATATTGCTTCGTACCAGCATAAACATGTTTTAAAGGTTGTCTACAACATTGAAGCGCGGTTCCCTAATGTTGCTTCGATGAGTGAATTGACATTGATTGTTAAATTAATGGTGGTTGTCAGGCGAGTGTGTGGTGTCTGGCGTACGAGGCGTGTGGTTCGGTGCGTGGTGTGGCTAGGTCACGCGTGCGCAGTGCAGTAGCCGACCTTGCGGCGGCGCGGGCGGCGCAGCGGTGTCGGGTTATGACCACATTTCTGTCGCTCGACGCGCGTGCGGTTCAATCCCGCGACGGAATGCCCCCATCATTTGATAGCTTGACTTATCATTTGATATAGTCGAAGCCACATTTCTCGGACGCCTGCGACTCAGCCAACGTATCTAACTGTTTAACATTTCACGATCGACTCCGTATCAAGGCCGTATACATTTCACCGCAAAGAAAAAGCCCTGATATTATGCTATAATTTATTGGTATTCAGGAGTTTATGAATGCTGATCTAGTATGGATAACTTCATAAATTTAAGCCGAAGATTATCTATAAATAAAACTAGTGATGTTATGATTATGAGTCTAGGCAATATAGTCACGTTCTTCTCGCGTGAACCATAGAAATCAAAACTAAGTACTTTTTTCCAAAATTAAAATCTTTAATTTTGAATTTTATATAGGTTTATGTCAAAGGAAAACATATAAAATTAAAATATTTTACAAACAAAAGAAGATATTTAATATTTATAGCTACTTAAATGTCTTTTATTATTACTGATATGCACAAATCTATTAGGTAAACTCATGGAAAGCGTAATGGCATAAAGATTTGTAGATTAAACATTTTTTAACTTCAACATACACACAGAACGCGGAGTGGCGCTAGATATTTACAAGTGCGAATGACACCAATCCCTATCGGACAAACGCAACTATTAAAATTTATGCAACTACGTCTATTAATAACACAGACACTGGATGTAATAACGAGGTTCATATGATATACGGTGGCGTTTGAGCGACCCCCGCGACTGGCCGACCGTTCTAATTGAAACCTAAGCCCGATTAAGTTAGAACTTTAAATATTCTATTGCCTAGTAGACGGTACGTAGCACACACACGCTACGCCCTCATCAATATTCTATTGAACGACTGTGCAAATTGTACGTAAATAGATTTATTTAACCACTTTATCAGTACTATAAATTCCTGAGTACACATTGCACGGATTCTTCTAGTATTAGATCAACATAATGGATCCAGCGACGAAAATTCTGTACTAAATATAATAATGTCAATGTTTGAACAAAAACCAGTATTTGTACATAAGATTTTTTTATTAAATATTTAAATTTATTGGTTTAAAATAAACATATTAAAATCGATTCCATGCACATTGTAATATAAAAGTAAAATTGATAATATAATAGCTGTAAGGTGCGCTTTGCTTCTATTTTTAGCTCGGTCGCTATTCTGGTTCGCAACCGCAACCGCAAATAAATAAAGCAAACGAAGCTTTCACAATGCAATAGATCTCTGCTGGAAGTACCTATCAAATATTTATCCAATAAGTTTATCTACAAAAAATCGACTTTACCTAAAGGTTACAATATTGTTGCTTTACAAGTGCGAATGAGAATATTACAAATGAGAATATTACAAATGGAAATCTCTAAAATCAATTTGGCATGATAACGTTTCGACATTATGATAAATCCATCATATAAAAACGACGACCATCCTAAGTATAAGCCGAGATAAGTATTTTAAAGAGTCCAAAACACAAGTCTACCGATCGATCATTTAACCTTATTTGTTTTTTGACGGCGACAGGACGGTGAGCGGGTAGTGGTGGACACGTCTTCGTTATAATCTATCGGTTGCATCAGACCATTCGTCATGCTGTCACCGGGACAGAGCACTACGAAACACTCAAAGCGACCGCGTGATAACGGTGATGGTTACTTAACTCCTCGAATCTACAAAGAGCGTATTTTTGGTGCAATCCACGAAGAGTCTTATCAGTTGAACGAAAATTTGTACCTATGTGTAACTTTTCAAAGTTTTATATGTTTATAACATGATGGTAGGTAGTCGCCACCGCCTATGTAGACCGCGGCTGTTATCGGTGATGGCTAATCAAAAAGAAAGAAAGACAAGTACTGAACTCACTTGATCTCAACCGAAACACTGAAATTATTTCACAGATTACATCTAAAAGGACGAAATTATTGAGTCAAGCATGTAAAGACTACCATACAAAACTTCTCGAATGTATAAAAATTGTACTTTGGTACAATCTACGAAGGTGAAAAAAAAATAATTTATCACTCTTGAAACTTGTATTACTTAAATAATTAGTGAAGCTTTTCTGCAATGCTAAGAAGCCGAGACATCGGCGGATGCCATTGGAGCGCATTCAATTAGCCCGCATATTATCACTAATTCTACACCTGTACAGCCTGGCACGAGAACTGAATTTATCAACTCCTCAACGCCGATTGAACCGTTACGTATATCAAATGTATTTAACCCTCTAATTTTCACTTTATTTATAACAGCTGTAATTTATCAAAATAAAATATTAAGAACGGATTTTTATAGTAATGTTAAAGTAAAATTGGGAATTGTATATAAGTATCTTATAGTAAGAATATATTAATGACAAGGACGCCTGGAAATAATAGTGTCGAAAGAAATTCAGCACAGGTTTAAACTTCTGTAATTATCATATGTTGTTTTAAGAGATGTGCTGAGGAGTTTCTTTCTCCGTTTCTTCTCCTCAATGTTAAAGCACCTTTTCAAAACGGTAGTAGAAGCAAAAAATGACGTGCTTAAGTCTATTTACAGAATATCTACATGATTAAATGATTTTGAATTTGAATTTAAGTCCGCAATGAACAATGTATATGACAATTTTTAGGTATTAGGGAGACACTTGCTACATTAAAGCTTCAGATTAATCAACTGACGGAGGTAGTAGAACAGCAATTTTTATGAATTCAGAAGTAGAAAAGGGACCTATACAACAGTATGTAAAGCGGCTACTCCATATCTATAAAACCACATAGTTTTTGTAGTCGTTATATTGTAAAAATCATGTATGTAAATAGTAATAATATTAATTAAAATACGAGTATAATACCAGTAAAATTTCGGAAGATTGAACTTCTTCATCACAACACTAAACATACGAGCATGACGAAGGTAAAAGTTATATGAAAATATGCTTTGTTGAAAATAAGAACAAGATTATATCGATGTCTGAGAAAAACTTCGAAACCTATAATTTAGTTCCAAACTTTATAGTAATTCTGTGTAGTGCAATTTCCAAATATTCGTAAGTTAAAGTCAAGCTCAAAAAAAATTAAAAATGCAAGACTCGAAAAGAAACCTTGTTAATTAAAACACAAAATAATATTAAAATAAATTGTAAATGCTATAAATTAATAAGGATCGTGTTCAATAAAATCGTTTCTCGTTGACTGCAAATTTAAACTGGTATTCGTGTACGTGATTAGTGAAGGTGAGTTTCACATACCGCAGGCCGCGTCCATAAAATATGATACATAACGAGCGCGCCACGGCTCCTGTGTTACGTGCACATATGTACATAGGTTTAAGAGGATAACATTCTGGTCAGTAGTTCCATTAAACAGCATGTAAATCAGGTTTTATCGAAACTGTCTACAGTATTAATTACTTATTAAATCCAGTACAGCAAAAAGAGGTTATCGACATGTGGAATGTAAATTTTTTTTTCCGACTAAATGTTCGATTTTCTGTGGGAAATTTTATATAGTCGTCAATGAAATGTTTTTATAATGAGTCGAAATTTTTTCGAATCTGTGAGGTATAAATATAATTATCAATGGTTTTTATGGGTTAACTTCACTTAAATAATTATATATACAATCACATGTATGTACACATATACACTGGAGTTACATTTACAGTTCAAGTGCACTCATAGAAGTAAAAAATCCTTTGCTTCTTGGCTATACACTGTACATCCATTTCGGTCTCTTTAACTACTTAAACATGACTTGATAATACAAAGACAATAAAAATATCATCATTTAACATTCTTGATACCTAACTTAAGAAGTCTTTCAATCTAATTTTGAGGCTCGGTTCCTTTGCATCACTCACTTTTCTCACATCTTCTCATTACAAAGCACATCACAACAATGCCCTACCATACACGTTCCGGAGTCAATCAAGGATCAGTACTCGGTCCTCTTCTGTTTATCTCATGATCAACGATCTTCCAACAGTCATCAAGCATGCAAAATATCATCTTCATGCTGGTAAATTGAAACTTTTTATGGAGTTCATAACTAAAGAGGATTGCCTATTACTTCAGCGAGACACTGATTCTGTATTCGAGTGGGGCGTGGAAAATAGAATGGAATTTAATCCCTTATAATGCTCTGTGATAACTTTCACGAAAATGAGACAACCAATCGTACATAATTAGAAGCTACATAGTAAAATCATATAGCGCTCAATTTTATTTACAGTGGTAAAGATCTGGATGATATACATATGTGTCGAGAGCTCAGCTTTCACGACTTTCACTTTCATAGAATCCTTTCTAAGCCTTAATTTTGTTCTACAAAATTCGAATGATCTTAAGACCATCGGGATAAAAAAACTAGTTTTTGGTGCTTTAGCATGAAGCAAACTAGAGGCAAATGCACATATCTGGCATCCGTACGAGAGTAAGTACGGGCTTGTTATTGGAAAAGGTCCAAAAAGCCTTTTTAAGATAACTTTACAAGCGTATTTACGGCTGCTACCCGCTCATGTATCCAACCAAACTGCTTTTTGGATGCCTTAAATATAACTCGCTGGAGGTTAAAAGATGGAGAGACCAAATTTTAATAATGTGTAAAATTCTTGGAGGTATGATAGATGCTCCAGTTTTACTAGAGGAGTTGTGTAAGCTTTATGCTTCAAACAACCACCGTCGAAATAGGAAGCACAAGCTACTTGTATTCCCTAGATGTCGTACAGTAAGTAGCTCATTCGAGGTCTGCCATACCGCGGTCTCTCACCGCGTTTAATGCTCTTCTGGACTCCGCACCTCCTTGTGACGTGTTGCGGATGAATCGAAGACGATCTTATCCGAGTGTCTGCAGTGCTGCCAAATGAATGCGTGATGTATATAAGGATTACTGACTTATTTGAATTAACATAATTTAATTTTACAATTGACATACATTGTTATTGATATTGGTTGAAATTGTTTTTGACTGACATGAATCAAATTTATATTTAATCTTATTTCTATTTATATGATGGCATTTAATTGTATTTATTTTGACATTGTATATTTAATTAATTTTAAGTTTTTATCAATTATTAATAATTCATAATAATTTTATATTTTAAATTCTTGTTTAAATTGTTCATATTATTTTATTATAATTTTCCTATGCTTCAATGTTTATAATATTTACCTTTAATAATTAGTGTAATTGGTTGACCCGTGATGATTCAAATAAATAAATAAACCATTACAAAGCTGGGTGGGTGGGTGGATATATGTCATTATTGTTATTGCAAACATTGTTATTTATTGTAAACCATTAAAACATTTAGGACACTTTTTATCTCGAGAAATAGATCTGTCCCTGCGAAATAAGAATTAAATGCAATATGGAAGAAAATTGATAGCTAAAAATATGGCAAACATAAAATGTATTGAATTATTATCGACTTTTTTGTGTGTGGGTGCCATTTTGTAAACGTAAAACAAAGCTTAGAAACAAAATTATGAATATCGCAGCTATATACATAGACAAGTAAAATAGTAACAAATTTTTTTATAGTGAAGATTGAGTGCATTGAATAGGTAGAAACAATGCTGAATTACTAATTTAATGTCAAAACAAGAACTTTAAAACCTACATGAAATACATAGTTAAAATTTTAATATAAATAAGTACATAATATCTAATTAAGTAGGTACTTCAAAGCGACAAGAATGTTGTCAATATCTCTAGCAGCAATGGTATGTGTTCAAAATATAAAATTCACTGTTATTTAACATAAACTGGAAATCTCATAACAAGAAAGAGTTGTACGTCAATCAAAGTCAAATATGCAAAATATGGTGTTCCATGCGATGCAAGGTAATCACACCCGTTTTGATGAACTGTTTACTATAATCTTGGGCCTTAGAGAAAAGAGAACTGATTCTTTTTCAGAGTCAGTTTTTGTTTTTTACATATACTTTCATTGTCTCAATCACATTTTATTCCTCCTTCCAATGTCCGAGACTTGAACCCAGTATTTGAATTTTTTGGGTTATGATAAATCTGTAAATTTTCTATTAAGCTGATATCAACGAAATTAATTTGAAACTAAATAAGTCAAATCAATTTAAACGTTAAATTAAATCCAAACTTGACTAAATACCTGTGTTAAACTACGGAAAAAGGCTATTCACAAAAAACCAGGACAAACTACTTCAGTGGGAAAATACATAACTAAATTGAAACTTAAGAATATCTAATAATATAACAGCCTCAATATTCCACGATTGTGGATATAATGTGGTATATAGAGCGAGTCTTTATACAAAATTGTAATTGTCTTTACCTATATAATTTATAGAATAATAAATAAATAATAATAAAACTTAAGATTTTTACAACGCCAGTTAAAAATAATATTAGTTTTTCCCCAGATTGGTCCTGTATAATAAATGGGCAATGCGGTTGAATTTCACCTACTTATCTCTATAAAATTAAAGCCAGAACAGGTCGCTTGTCTTGCATAAAACACGCTCAACATGTTCATTCATCGGTTATTTTCAAAATGATACCGAATCCCAATCCAAAACATCGTTATCTGCATTCCCACTCAAATCATGGGACAATAAAATTTCGATGACCCAAGAAAAACGGGGCATCTCGATAACTATAAATTTGGACCGAAACGGATGGGACAAATTTTTATAATGGGCCTCCCCCATTTGGTGGTGTGCCGCGTTAATGACAGCCTAACAGTTTGTTTTAACATCATTATAGAAGCGTATCGGGCATTCCATCTCAGGTAGATACCTGCGCCTGCGCACAGAACACATGTCGGGACACCGTGCCTGCCTTGATACAAGCTTCGATACCTCTATGTTCGTTCCACTTTTTATATCACCACTTGTGTGTCTATGAAAAGATGCCGAGTACTGAATTGTTTACAATATATGATCATTTTCTGTTTAGAGGTTTAACCCCAGGTGACAACTTTTAACAGTACGCTGACTCACTTGTTGCATCGAGTTAACTCTTGGACAAACAGATAAACCGAAGTGACGAGATAACATTGTTAGCAAAACTCGCCTTCGGTATGGGTCAGGAAGGATGCGTCCGGGCGGTCGGCACAGGCTCCCCGTCGCAATATATCCGAGGGACAGCTACACGCATTCACAATTACCTTATCTCGCTTCATGCTGGCTCCTGACATCACGCGACAAATATTTGTGATTATTCAATAGTTCCAAATAATAGGGAATAAAAAATAATATGTAACCGAATACATATAGTTCTCTTAGGCAGTTCGCTTTACTTCATCATCATCATCGATGTCAACAATAATTTTGACTAATATTAAAATATTTTACAGATGTAGAGGTTGTTTTGATAACTATATAATAAATATAATTCAATAACTATTCAAAACTTGTATTGTATTTCATTTTTAAAGTTATATCCGAACAATATTATTAGTTTATTTCTTATTTCAATATTAATAAATGTTTAAATGAAATATACATACGAGTATATGATATTTAAACGCAAAAATATGGTTTCAAAATTTCTGCCTGTCTACGCGTTTGCCTATCGCTCCTGTCTCTGTGAATTACTTAACTGAATAGACTCAAACATGGCTCAAAGCATTTTATTAAAATATTTTCGGATTATACAGAGCAATTCGTATGGATAATGGAACATGACAATTAATGAAACAGATACTCGCATACATCAACTCCTCAGTTCCGCCTCAAAAGTACAGATTCTACCTGGGTTCTCTATCTACCTTAAATATTTTTATATAATATACTTAGAAATAGCATTAAATATGAAATTTTGTATCGAATACACATTTTGAACGTAAGACAGTAACTTAAGAAAATCTATTTAAGGTTAGAGACATTTATTTTCTCACAAAATTTACATTTAAATCACTTACAGAGAACATTACAAAACAATTACTAGAAAATTTAACCGAATAGGCGTACATAGTAATACGACGATAGTTGCAGTAACCTAATAATGTCAATAATATATATTTTAAGAGGAAACACGAAATCGATAAAATAAACAATACCTTGGAGTAACTGTATATAATTGAATGGAATTTTTAATGATAGAACATATTCTGCCCTATAATATTTGTGACTAGTCAGCTAATCAAATTTATTAGAGACTAAAAAGTGATAAGCGCAGTAAAAATGTTGTCATTATAGCATTTTAGGCGGACGAATTCGAAGAAACACCGTAGTCCTTAATGAGTGAAATGGAAAAAGGTAAAACAAAAAGAAAGTGTTCTTTAGTAAGTTTAGGAGAAGGGTTCGGGATGTGGAGATGAAATTGACATTTGAATGGAAAAAAAGAAAAGTGTCAGCAGCAGTCGTAAGTGGCAAGTCGCAGTGAAGTGATTTAGCGCGGGTTTGCGGCCGCAGGTTCCCATGGGAAAGCGTCTGCAAATATTGACACTGCACCAACATGTTTATATGCACTTAATGCACCGCTCACCTTTTTTACATTTTATTTGCTCTGAGCGCGTGAGGCAGACGGATCGTCGGCCTCTCGTTCAACGTTGTTATCGTTATTTAGCAGGTACCTGCTTTATGCCGTATAATTCTACGTTTTATTCGATATGCTCATGTAAAAATAAGAATATCAGCTGATATACACACTGAGATGTTGATATATATAAGTAATAATAAATTATTCCGCATAAGACTTGTCTTTGATTAAAACTTTGTTGTGACGACGGAGAGTCTGGAATGACTGAATAATTAATTATTGTAGGTACATTTGCGTGGTGTTTACTTCGTTCCACTTACACAATACCGCAGATAAAGCTATCTCTACTAATGTAACGTTTTCCGTCCGCTTATGTTAAAATCGTATAATTCACATATTACCAGTGGCAATTCAAGAATGGTAATGTTAACTAAAGCTATTGATTCTATTTAGTTAAGTATATAATATTACGTTATGTCAAATTATCTACCTTAACCTTTGTATGTATAATATACAGAAATAAGAATCAGACATTATGTAAATAAAATAAAAAAACATATTAATCGGTATTTATATTCAACAGAACAATCTGTTATTTTATCTATGAGTATTTGTTAAGGAAAACAGTCGTGACCTCACTATTAAACTCACATAATTAATATTTAAATGTATGTAAATATTAAACCTCATGTCATTTATAAAGACAAATATCACTTGGAAAAATTTATTAAAGTTATTAAATTATTCTTTAAACATTAGCTTAAGTGTTCGATTGTATGTCAACTAAGTATAGGTGGAATTGAAGTAAAATAATAATATAAAAATAAGCAAATATGATTCGGTCAGCCCTATCCCACCAGCGGATTCCTTTAGTCGATGGTGTATAACCCCGGTCCGTACCATTTAATTCTGGTTGCCAAAGTTTTAATACTTTTAAAATAGTCACAAGAACTTGATACTGTGGGAAACTACACGTAATTTTTGCGATCAATCGGTACCTGCTTACCACTTCTGGCAAAGTCACTTTGATAATTAAATCCTTTATCTAACCTATGACAAAAGTTTTTTTACCATTTTGACAGAAACATACGAGGCATAAGAGGCTTTTCGGTTAACAATAAAAAAAAAGTAATTTCCAACTCCTTAATTTACTTAATTTTTTGTTGGAATTATTTTTCAGCAGTTGTTTTGCTGTGTTATGATTTGTTTTCTTTGTGTTATGTTCTGGATGACCTATAACTATTGTAGTAAAGGAAACTGTCAATTTTTTATGGTCACTGGCCTTTCGTGTGCAACAGCATCGCATCTATCTTAAATTCGTAGAGAAATGAAATAATTTTTTTTACTTATATGTATCCCTACTACAAATTTTTCTCTTAATAATCTACAACTCTCGACCGACTAAAACCCGTCGACTATAATATCCATTATCTACCACGGTGTACGGCGTGAATGGTAAATCATTTTAATTAAACAGTATAACACGTATAAGCCTCTTGGTAATTAGATTAAAATAATATACGACGATAAAAAAATGTACTGATTAAACTGGATATTTATTTATAATTTATTATCTACGAGTGGCATCAATTTCTAATATTTTTTACGTGAAATTGACGATTATGAATAATCAAATGGCAACTTTAAATTGTCGATGATCAAATGGGAAAAACTGGTTAAAATTATTATTCAATAAACGATTAAATAGATGAAACTTAATACTAGACTAAGTGTAAAATATTTTAATAATTAAAAATAAATAGTAGTGAAATTAAATTTTATCATGTATTGTGTTGTCCTATATAAATTACTTTTTGGATAAATAATAATAGTTGTGAGACGTACAAGCATAATAAGTAAATCTTGCTATTTTCCTCGATTACCCTAATGCAACAGAATTACATGAAGCTGCTAGGAAGATGTTTTGAAGTTAATAAATGTAGTATTACCTTAAGCTATTTTATATGGATTCAGGACAGGTTAATCAGAAAACGTAAGCGTAAAATTAATCTGTTTTCCATATTCATCGAAGAAATTAGATGAAACAGGCGTTTCCTCTCAATTTTTATGTTTAAATTTATTTTAAATAAACGTAGATAGTAAGAATTTTATTTACATGAATCCTAAACGTTAATTTTAACAAAAACCTAAGAAAAATATAACTAACAAAGTATGTGAAATGTAAGGTGTCAAATAAATTGTTACATATTATTGTCATAATTTAATTTCGAACATATACAACTAACTGGTACCTAACTTGGTGAGACGATCGGCTGTTTGCGGTCAAAGTAATGGGTCAAAATTACGTGTCCTTGCCGTGTCCACGTGGGAATGTGCAACTTATTGCGTCACGTCCCCTCAAATTATTTGTGTCGATGTGGATGGACAAATTATAGCTTTTCGACCGCCGGCACGGAACAGAGGCCTCGGCCAGATATCTACTAAGTGGAATATCTTCGGAACTTTTTGTACTGGTTTTGTACACTTCATTTTGTATGAATTAGGACTGTGGAAAATTATAACAATAAAACGTTAGTACTTTATTATTATTAAGTACTTTTTATTTCAGTTATAATGTCGGTTGTTTTTACAGGTTACTACTGAGAATTTTATGATTTACTCGGTAATTATTGACGCTTAAAGGTAATTAATATTTTCCCGTTGCCGCATGCATAATGTATAACGAAAATTCAAATTTAAATGCAAATCTGTTTAATTGCTATGTAAAATAAGTTTGTAAAATATGTTGTTCAACGCGATAATAATTAACCTTATAATTAATTCATATCTATTTCTTGAAATCAAATAATTTTAAATTGTGAACAAGTGTGTATTATGAGTTAGTTCAGACGTCAGAGTCGGGTTTGTGACTAAGAGATATAATATCACAACAATTTGAAATAAAAAATGGTGTACGAATCGTTAAGGCTAATTAATTATATCTAGCACTGAAGAGTCTCACGATCCTCATATTATTTAAAGTACCAACTACGTTAGATAATTAAATTAGAAATACTATTCAAGTGGTAAGAATTTACCTTACATTTATTCAAAGGTGAAAAAGTAAGTTTAAAAGTACCGGCGTCGCAATTGTACCGTGTATAAAAGAATAAATGTAACTAATTTTCATAGCATTACTATCAAACAAATGCAATTCACCTTATAAGGATTCCATAGGTTTCAAAATTTACAAAATTTTCAAAAAATTTAGGTATGTAGGTATATGCTTTTGAGATTCTCATTATAAATTTCAGCTATTCAGCTATTTCAATCATTGCTCCTCGTGAGGGGTATAAAATACACGTACTTAATCAGTTAATATGTTGTGTATTAGTCGTTTGGAATCCACAAAAATAGAAATAAACAAAAAGTCTTAATAATTTCAGACTCAAAATCTAAAAATGAATTATTTAATAATATAAAATTATTCATAAACACATTTATTGCGGTTTTTTCTAAAACCTTCATGTGTTAGGTTTATAATTTCGTAATTACTGGTCGTTTTCGTGGTAACATTTGAAACTTTATTTTCACATGTATATATACTTCCGGCCTGCCCCGACTTCGTGCGGATTAACAAAACATTATAAATACATGATGAATAGCCTATATCCATCCAGGATAATATACGTTACAAATAATAAAAAAACTTTTGAAATGGGTGCCGTGGTTTCGGAATTTACTTTCCGCATACGCAAACTCACAAAATTCGCATTCTCTCGTAATAATGTTAGTATAAATAAATGAATAAATGTACCAAATTAAAGTTGTAAGCCCGAAATTTCCTTTAATGAAACGAGTGATTAATAAATGAAGTGATAAATCTGCAAAGCTGTGCCGTTCGTTACATACGTTTACGGTTAAAATAACCTAACAACAATGTTGTATGCAAATAGACTTAGATAATATAGGATCAATGATTCAACTCGGTATACAAGGAGCAAGTTCAAGAGAGCTCATTATATTCGTTGGGTGGCGTTTGTGACGGTTAAACATTCGGTAGGCTATATATATATATATATATATATATTTTTCGAACGTGTTATAAAGCTGACAAATTTAATACCCTTGTTGTAAGTGTAATTTCGGCAAGTTTATTTTCTAAAGATTAGGTAGTTATTCTAATGTGTACTAAATTAGTAATGATTATATCATCATCATTACAACCTGGAATTGTCCTATAGCTGGGCCCGGGTCTCCACTCACAATGCATCTTACAATTCTATATAATGTGAACTTTAAATTTTGAAAATAATAAGTACATTAGGTAATTGTAATGCATTCGTACTATAATGGAAGCTTTTAGAAAATATATTAGAAGTTTTTACTCATAGTGAAAATAATATAGAAGGGAATTTCAAATATAGTTTTTTAATAATTGAATTAATGAAAGTTTGCAGATTTTTTACCACACTAAAGTCCTTCCTCTGTTCCAGTCATCAAATACGTTACATTCAGTGGCATACGTAATAAATATGATTTGAATTATTTATTCCACACCTCACTTTTTCCTTCGATCATTAAACCACTATCTTAGTTTTTAATGTCCACTCTTCCAGTTTCCATAAAAGATCCTTATACGCCCATATTATCAAATTTGAAATTTTTAAATTGTCGCTATTAGACGTGCTTCCTTAATTTGTTTAAGAATCAGAGCAAAAATTATTACTTGACTCTTTGAGCGCTCTTCATAAATTCAATATACTCCTGTTTTTTCTAGTTCAGTTCTTCTGGCGAATTCGTCACTAAAAAATCATGTACTATTAACCATTATTGAATATCGGGCACGAATAGTATTATTCTTTACAAAATTTTATTTTCAAGGTTGTCTAGAAGAAATTACTTTTTAGCAGTAAGACCGCTGATTGCATTACTATCCTTAGTATTTTTATATACTGTGTAAATTGGTGTGTATTACTAATGTTATTACTTTATTTAAGGATGTCATCATTAATAATTTCTACTACAAATTACAAAATATGTATCTACTCATTTTGAAAGTGGGTCTTCCAATGTAGTTGGTTTGATTCTGTTCCACCCACAAGATTTGTCACTGTTTTGGGACAGTCACAGATTAATGTATTTAGTTAATAATTTAGCGTTTAAAAAGACAAAAGGTATTCAGCATCTATTTCGTTGAGGATTTGCGTAAGTGCAATGACTGGTTGGATCACCGGAACAAATTTTTTTGCCACATCATAAATAAAAAATAAACTTGAAACATTTACACGTACGTTTTTTAGAATTTGTTTCTCACCGTTTAGGTGTCAATTATCATTTGACCTATGGGGACGACGGTTAACACTCACTCTTAGGAAATTCGAGACAACAGTGAAATAGTTAAACACGTGTAACCACTACATTGACGTTTACAAAAATGCCTAGATCACTTCTTTTGACAAATCTAAATATATTCAAATATGAACTTACTTATTATGGTTAAGACATCAGAATCAATTATTATTCCCCAACCAAACTTATCTTCTTAGTTATTTATCATTATGATCTCGATCACAAAAAGAGAATGCTACAGAATAACTTATTTAAAGTGTGCAGAGGATTATAAGCTTTATTAAGAGGGAGGTAAACGTAAATCCCGTTTAAAATTAAAGCTCGATGCTTGGAGCGATTTCGATTTGGGATACATGAATGCGTGCAAAGGATTTGGACTGTTTACGACTACGTGGGTGGTTGTAGGCGTGGCATCTTCCCTCTTGCTTACACCCGAGGATCCTCAACGTCACTCTTTCACCCAGGGCCGCTCCCACAGGACCTTCTTGTTAAGACATTTTTTGCTCCTCACAGCTCGCTTTATGAAACGGTCGAGCAGGCAAATATTTACACACGCTTTTGAAAATCTTTTAATCACATACAGTTCTGAAAGGTACCTTCAATCACTGCTGAGTTGCTAATTGTGTTTAAGCTGCTAAACTTATGGGCTATTATTGTGTGTATGTGATAAATTCAAGGTTTATTATTATTGTAATAGATACTCTGTTAGGTACGTTTGGGCTTCCTTTACATTTGCTATTTCTGTAAGTCAGTTCCTTCAATCGACCTAATATTACGGTTTAAGTGATATAAGGGTCCAAGACATACATATTTATAAAAATAAGCGTATGTAATACATGATCATAAAATAAAGTAAAAATTAAATTAAATTTCCTTTTGAGTTTTCGTATTACGATCAAAGCCCGACGATTTATGTCAATTGTAAACTATAGTGTAAATTAAACAACATTGATATCGGGTGCGAGTTACATGGATGATCGGGAATGGCAAACATTTTTTGACCACTTCCGCGCTTCGGAGAACAAAAGCTCCCCTTTTCCAATCGATCGGAGTACCAGGTCTATTCAATTACAATGTGAGATCTGTGGCTTACCTATAATATTCAAAGGACTACTTATAGGTTGATGGCCGCCACAAAGATTAACTTTTTTTTAATTAGCGACTAATAAAACTTTAACTTTTACATCTATTCTATTTCTATTTCTATTTATTTAGTTAAAGACACTAGATCCATCGTTTCCTTCCGGCCCTAAAGGTCCATAGAGTCTTTTTAGGGTATATATAAAACATGACCTATAACGTTCAACTGAGAGCTGAAAGGGACTCCGGTCATCATTTAGCCGCAATCTATATCATGCGATGTCGTAGAGCCAGTATTGTCTTAGCTCCCATCTTGGCCGCGTTAGTCATTGACTTTGGCACTAAGGGCGTCCATGGGCACCGGTGACCATTTCCCATAGGTAGCCCCTCTGCTCGATTGTCGACTATTTAAATGAAAAAGCATTAATTAAGCTTAATAAAAATATCATTAAATACATATAATATTATTTGACATATATTTTCGATTATTACCTGTCTTTAAATTACATTATTAACTTCTACAGACAATAAAAAGCAACCTCATTTCCTACGTAGCTACCCATATAACGTGACAGTTATTAGATACATTTACCCATTTCAAGGGCTAAAAAGAATGACTCATTACAAATAATGGCATGAATCACCTTCCCATTTAACGATAATTCTATAAAGTGTTAGACAAATGACGATAACAACACGACTGTACCATCTGTAAAACCCGACAATTTTCATAGAAGCCGCAATGAAACACTATCTCATCTCAGGGAGATTAAAATCCCGAGTATTATGAAATAAATAAAACAATTCAATGTCGAAACGTAAACAATGGCTAATGGTCCGAGTGCTTCTGCACAGAATATTAATAAAGTAAAGCGTTCTCTTCAAGCCGCCCGTGCTGGCGCTTGCAGGACAATGGCGATTATTTATCTAACGTGCAGACAAAACAAAAACACCGCTCCCCGACATTACACTATAGTGAAAAAAATGACAGCGACACTCGGGGAAAGTTAACAGGCGCACAAAAGTTGCGGCTGAAGATTTTAAGATAACGCAAATACGCATTTTGAAAGCATGCGATGTACGGTACCTTTTTGTGATTTGCGTCCACATTGTGCAGTAAGCGCTTTAAGTACAGTTACTTTTATAAAAATGACCCCGAACATACTAATCCTTATCAATACTTCACTTGAAAAATGTAACTTTTTTTGTCGTAGAAAACGATTCTGTTTTTGCCACTCATTATGTTTTAAATGGTGAAACAACGGTGCTAAGATAAGACAAAACCAAATTATATTTATTCGTGTTGTTTTTATAATTTACAGGAAAATTCGTTTTTGGTTCCTTAGTTGTCGGTCACGGGACGAGACTTGACTTGTTATTTATGGTAGTAAAGGAATTGGTCGCCCGTTCAAAAGATCTGGGTTAAAATCATGTATGAAGTTACTGTTTAATGACATGTTGCATATTTAAATTTAATCATTGACCACTCCGTGGCCCAGTTGGTGGTGACATTGCCTGCCGAGCAAGGGGTTCCTGGTTCAAATCCTGGCCGTAGTAAATATTTATGTAACAGATAAATGTTTGTTATCGGATCATGGGTGTTTGTGATGTGAAATTTGTATACATCACCCATAACACAGGGAATCATATATCTTCTTAATCTTAGGAGTGTATTTTATTATTATTATTATTGACACATCTTTCGATAAAGGAAAATTTTTTGAAGAAACCAAACATGCTTGAGAGATTTCCATAATATATTTAAAGGTGTGTGGTCTTAATTCTTCACAGGGTTAGACCCGACCCTTGCAGTGGCAAAGGTATGGGTTGAGACGAAAAATGACGATTATATGATATATAATTATTTTAATCTTCTGAAATAGCCAATTAAAAGCTACATAATTTTAGTAACTGAAGATTATGCGGTATATTTCTTATGTTAAAGGTGCCGTGGGTGACAGCGCTAAGTCACTATTTTGCCTCGTATATTAAAGCTTTTGTAACCAAAGTTAGCGCCACTATAAAAAATATCGACGGAAGTAAGCTCACAAAGCGAATGCCAACGAGCAAAAACTCGACAAAAAAACTGCATTATGCATTGGAGTGGGAGGCTTCGACCACTCTTGTAAAATTTATAACAGCTCTATTTTGTTTACCTGCTTGACTCCGCTTTATATTGTCCTTAATTGGAGGCATTTGACGATGAGTTATTAATTTATTGACCGTAGTTTCGCTTTAGTTTTTATGGAAGTGCTAAAACGTTCGTCATTCTTGGCCGTTGTTGACAAACGCTTGTGCAAGAATTTCTTTTCGTTTTATTTACAAAAGAAGAAGGTATTTGGCATTTGCTTTTAAGTCTACATGTTTATGAATTATGGTTGCCTGAAATGTTAATTAAAGATCTTTTTTGGGTCGTGCATTATTTATAAAGTTGTTATTGACCAAACAATAATGAATTATAAGCGAAATAGTTCACGTGATCTGCATGATTTAATAGTTTTCTGATAATTGTGTGATGTTGAAAAACTGTGCTTGCCTAGTGGTTTGAAAGTCGATCTTTCATGCAAATAACCTGGATTCTAAATCCTGCACATATTTCAAATTCTTCTAGGATTAATGAAATCATCATGAGCAAATCTACAAACTAGAGGTTACTCCATAATTTTATGTAAGGTTTGTTAATGGCAATCTGCACTTGATCCGTCTGGTGGAAAGGAGCTTTAATCCAATTAAAGAAATTCAAGGAGATCCGCACTTCGTGGCCGTAATGTAGTGTTCAGCTATAAGTAGCGTAATAAAAAATCACAGATATTATTCTACAAGAAAAATATTTATTCCATTATCTATAGTTTTCTTTGAAAAAAGAAAAGGCTTATGGCAAAAGTTATAGATAACGAAATTAATATTTTAGGTGATACAGTGCACATCGACTATAGCAGAATTGATCGCTGGCCTTTCCGTCAGAAGCAGAAGCTGCATAAGCAGAGTAAGGTAACTTGGACTCCGGAATCTGTGGATATTCTAACATCCTAAATTTATTGTTTGTAAATAAATATCCTTGAATCCAGGCCAACTTCTCATGCTCGTAGTGCACGCTGCTGAACAACGGACGAGGCTATTTCGAACGGTTCCTCCCGCTGGAGGTCGCTGGACTCTGTACCGTCCAGCTTAATCCCGACGGTCCTGCAGGGTGGTAAGGTATTTTGCTCGAATCCTTTTCGCTCGGCAACACATCGGTAATATATTATTCGGTTTGATATTATTGAAGCCTATCAGCGACGGTGATCACTTACCATCAGGTGGCACGTCTGTTCATTTGTGGATTAATTACATAAAAATGCAATGCTTTTACATCAAATATAAATAATATTTTAATATCTGTTACTTCTTTTTCTATTAACTGTTACTAAGTTTTTTTTTCCTACAAGAGGCCTGTTTCGACTTGTTTCAGGTTTAACAATTAATTATTATATACACACACTTGTTAAATCGCACTCTCTCTTTATAACATCGGCTACAAAAGCTACATAATAGTTATATAAAGTTAGAAAATTATTCTATCGTATCTATAGTTCTTATAGACCTACTCGTCCATACGGGAACACGACGGGTGACTAGGGCCGAGTAAACACAGGTATCCCAGAAACATTCCCGTTACTGTTAGCGCGTTTAATCTGCACTTAAGCTAAAAAAAGTGTTTAATAAACATATAAAAGTAGTGGTGGTTAAACGGCTTAAACGTCATTCTCTCGCACTGGAGTTTGAAATACATCTCTAAGTTTTTCGAAATATGCATTCATACAAACTTAATTATATCTTGCTTCGGTAAAGGAAAACGTCCTGAGGAAACCTGCATACCGAAGAGTTCTCCATGATTTCAAAGGTGCGTGAAGTTTGCCAATTCGAACTTGGCCAGCATTACGGACTGCAGCTTTAACCGCTCATTGGAAGAGGAGACACGAACCTGTCAGGATGAGTTGCAATAATACATCTATATTTTTACATTTTGACTTAATGTAAGATCATTATCGTATCTTATACTGCATACTCGATGTGTACATGACAATGGTGATGATCATGACGAAACTCGTATATAAAATAATGAGTAACCTTTACATTTAATAAAGTATATTAAAAAATATATTATTATTTACAAGTAGTAACATATATTAAAGTAGTAATAGTAGTAGTATTAAATTTAAAATGTGTCAGAGCACAAATATTTAGTCTTAACTGGGAGTGTCTCCGAACTTCACAGTCGGCTATCACTAGTGTTTCTGTTGGAATTTGTGCCTTCACTAAATGATTATTCTCTTTGTTTTATTTTCGTCTGGGTTTCCAATCGGGACGTTAAAACATTATTACGAGTTTTGTAAGTATTGCTCCTACCTCGACACGATGATTGTGTTGTGTGATTGTTTGTATCACTTTAACTTTTAACCTACAGTATAAGTTTGTAAGGTTACAACTAATTTCTGATAGTTTTAGTAGACAAATGTACGTAGTTTTGCATTGATGCATAGCAAAAGAAAATCGTAATGATAAATAATGGGAGGAAATAAAAAACTTAAGCAAAAAAAAAACAGTAAGAACGAAACGGATTCATGTGGGATATTACTGTAAATATGTCTTGTCTTTTCTGTGCAAATTTATAGACATCATTGTCTTATGGGTTTTCAGTTTTAGTTGAGAGTCTGTATTCCATATTCGGTCTATAATTTTACTAGGATACATGAGGCATAGACGAAATATGGAGTATTCTTTGAGCCGCCACGCAATACATTAGTGAGATTACGAGTAAAAAAACAAGTTGGTATGATAATCCACATAACTGGGAGACAAAAAATAATTAACTGGATGGCTGTGATTATGTTGGTTATCTACGAATAGGTTTCCACATATTAGGAAATAGTTTCATACTGACATTAAAGTTAATAAATAGATTGTCGCTTCATAGTCGAAAAATCCTCTCTGCCCTCCCCTGTTTTTCTTTAAGTATGGAATGGAAAATGCTGAAAACAATTAAAATATTAGAGCCTAATAAAATTAGCTTCATTTGTTTCAAGCTCTTCACTTCACTTTCTGTATGAAACAATAAAAAACACAGTAAATGCAAACAATAAAAAATCACGTATCTACATCAAATAAACTATCGGAAGCTACTCTTGATTAAAACTGTAGCGATCCGGCTAACTGCACACTAACTCCCTTTATTGTCTTTCCGCTAGCGGACGGAATGAAATATGTGACCAATGTATAGCTCCTGAGGTTCCTAGAAGATCCCAACGCGACACTAATATTTTCATGGTACAACTAATATGGATTGGTCAACTGCTGACGTTTTGATGTACCTCATACACACATAGCATAGACCTTTGAAAGCAATAGGGAATTAAACCCTTTGATTGGCTCTATCGTAGGGCCCGTCTTAAGAAACTGGAAGGGTGTACAGCGTGACTGAAAATATATTGGCAAACCGTTAGGCGGATGTAACCATTTTCGATTAACCAAATGTAACCAAATATTAACCATTTTCGAGTGATTTAATATTTTGTTGTTTTTTTTTTCAAGAAATAGCGATATTTCACTTAGAGAATTTAAAAAATATCCTAATACATAAAATATGATTTTATTATCTGGTTGCTAACACTTTTATACATAACAATCAACTGTCAAAATGTCTGAAATCAATTTGAATCTCTCTGCAGCGAGCCTTGGAATGGCGTCAACTCAATTTAATAGAGTTCAACCCCTTGAAGATACAAATTTACACGATTATGATTCTGGGCGTTGACATCTCGACTCGAGATTCTCAAGTGACATGTAATGGCCTATGCTCAGCAGTGGGAGCTGTCCTGCTGAGATGATCATGATAATGATTGTAGGGGTCACTTAAACATAAGGTTGTGTAAGATATCCTGTACAAACACGGCATCCTGAACACGGCGAAGCAGTACTTCACTCCGAGTCATCCACTTATGCTTTATGAAGCACAAACGAGCCTTATGTGGGATACTTCTCTCGTTTTTGGGCAGGGGCAGGGAGGAATGCCTACATATATCGCGGACTTTTGGAATAACGCCAACTTTACCTTTATCACACCACTCGCCGATGGTTAAAGTTCCATTTACATTAGCTACATTCATGGAAATTCTCCATAGTTTAATTTTCAAGATCGTTTCATTTTACGTATGTCCAAAATGTTTAATCAACCTTCTTCTGAAGTTCTGAATCCTTCACTAACTGCGACATATTGTTGACCATTCTGAGGGTCCATTAGGTGGTCACATATTCAATGCCTAAATCAGCACAATATTTCGTGTACAGCAATTATGATTTCAATATGATACTGGAATTTCAATTGTAAAACATTAATTATGAATATGTTTGATATGGATTTCAAACTGGGTGTATGTCATTTTTGAAATACAATAATTACATTTGTTTTAAAATAAATCCGTTTGCTGTATTAGTCATATTTTATGGAAATTTATTTCGTTCTTAAATAATGTGAAATATCTTACAGAGATCCTCCTTTAAACTTACTCAAACTTTATTAAATAAATTTTTGCGTTGAGCTCAATTTATATCCCAATATGTATTTTATTAAGTAAACCTACGGGCAATACATAACTATTATAAATGCATATGCATGATTTTATGAAGTATAATTCTATAACATTTACTACTTTACTACAACGCTAGGTACGTAATACGAGTATGACTAATGTTATTAAGTTTTATTTATTTATACTGTAAAAATGCTTGAATTCAGTGTTGCGTGGGAAATGATTGTAGTATTGGGTAGTGAGCTCAAGATCTCTATGGCACCTGTTGACGAATGTGCCATTTGCATTGTAATGCTCGTGCAGCCTCCAACCTGTTCGATTAGGAGGAGAATGCCGTCTGTATACTTACTAACTGGCCTTAACGGATAATCTATTGTTAATAATAAATAAACACGGATAAAAAACCATTTCTATTTCAATTACATTTTGTGAATAAAATCCAAGAAAATATTTCTCGCGAACGTTGTATCGATCCTTAACTGTTACAAATAGTGCAGGCCAAATACCAGGTAAAACCTATATGATACCAACGTCGTCCTAGG